>LR738710.1:745194330-745235263 GCA_902687465.1 Secale cereale
CCCCCCCCCCCCCCCCCGGGGCGCGCCCCCTGCCTCGTGGGACACCTGGCAGCCCCCCGATGCCCATCTTCTGCTATATGACGTGCTTTGACCTGGAAAAAATCATAAGGAGACTTTCGGGGTGAAGCGCCGCTGTCTCGAGGCGGAAACTTGGCGGAACCAATCTAGGGCTCCGGCGGAGCTGTTCTGTGGGGGACACTTCCCTCCTGGAGGGGGAAATCATCGCCATCATGATCACCAATAACTCTCCCATCTTGGGGAGGCTTATCTTCATCAACATCTTCACTAGCACCATCTCCTCTCAAACCCTAGTTCATCTCTTGTATCCAATCTTTGTACCAAAACCTTAGATTAGTACGTGTGGGTTGCTAGTAATGTTTATTACTCATTGTAGTTGATGCTAGTTGGTTTACTTGGTGTAAGATCATATGTTCAGATCCATTATGCATATTAATACCTCTATAATTATGAACATGAATATGCTTTGTGAGTACTTACGTTTGTTCCTGAGGACATGGGAGAAGTCTTGCTATAAGTAGTTGTGTGAATTTGGTATTCGTTCGATATTTTGATAAGATGTATGTTGTCTTTCCTCTAGTGGTTTCATGTGAACGTCGACTACATGACACTTCACCATTGTTTGGGCCTAGCGCAAGGCATTGGGAAGTAATAAGTAGATGATGGGTTGCTAGAGTGACGGAAGCTTAAACCCTAGTTTATGCGTTGCTTCGTAAGGGGCTGATTTGGATCCATATGTTTCATGCTATCGTTAGGTTTACCTTAATACTCCTTTTGTAGTTGCAGATGATTGCAATAGAGGTTAATCATAAGTGGGATGCTTGTCCAAGTAAGGGCAGCACCTAAGCACCGGTCCACCCACATACCAAATTATCAAATTAACGAACGCGAATCATATGAGCGTGATGAAAACTAGCTTGACGATAATTCCCATGTGTCCTCGGGAGGGCTTTCCTTTATATAAGAGTTCATCCAGGCTTGTCCTTTGCTACAAAAGGGATTGGGCCATCTTGTTGCACCTTATTTACTTTTACTATTTGTTACTTGTTACCAGTTACCTTATCACAAAACTATCTATTACCGATAATTTTAGTGCTTGCAGAGAATACCTTAATGAAAACGGCCTATCATTTCCTTCTGCTCCTCATTGGGTTCGACACTTTTACTTATCGAAAGGACTATGATAGATCCCCTACACTTGTGGGTCATCACGTCGATACCCCAAACTTTAAGAAATGACAACTTTGGTTTCTTGCCAAACCATAGTTCATACGGTGTCGTCTCAACGGATTTAGATGGTGCCCTATTTAACGTGAATGCAGCTGTCTCTAATGCATAACCCAAAACGATAGTGGCAATTCGGTAAGAGACATCATAGATCGCACCATATCTAATAAAGTACAGTTATGACGTTGAGACACACCATTACACTGTGGTGTTCCAGGTGGTGTGAGTTGTGAAACTATTCCACATTGTTTCAAATGAAGACCAAACTCATAACTCAAATATTTGCCTCTGCGATCAGATCATAGAAACTTCATTTTCTTGTTACGATGATTCTCTACTTCACTCTGAAAATGTTTGAACTTTTCAAATGTTTCAACCTTGTGCTTCGTCAATTACATATACCATATCTGCTCAAATCATCAGTGAAGGTCAGAAAATAATGATACCCGCCGTGAGCATCAACACTCATTGGTCCGCATACGTCGGTATGTATTATTTCCAATAAGTCACTTTCTCGCTCCATTGTTCCGAAAAACAGAGTTTTAGTCATCTTTCCCATGAGGCATGGTTCGCAAGCATCAAATGATTCATAATCAAGTTATTCCAAAAGTCCATCAGCATGGAGTTTCTTCATGCGCTTTACACCAATATGACCTAAACGGCAGTGCTACAAGTATGTTGCACTATCATTATCAACTCTGCATCTTTCGGCTTCACTATTATGAATATGTGTATTACTACGATCGAGATTCAATAAACCATTCACCTTGGGTGTATGACCATAGAAGGTTTTATTCATGTAAATTGAATAACAATTATTCTCTCACTTAAATGAATAACCGTATTGCGAAAAACACGATCCAATCTTGTTCATGCTCAACGCAAACACCAAATAACATTTATTTTAGGTTTAACACTGATCTCGAAAGTACTGGGAGTGTGCGATGATGATCATATCAATATTGGAACTACTTCCAACACACATCGTCATCTCACCCTCAACTAGTCTCCGTTTATTCTGCAACTCATGTTTTGAGTTACTAATCTTAGCAACTGAACATGTATCAAATACCCAGGGGCTACTATGAACACTAGTGAGGTACACATCAATAACATGTATACAAAATATACCTTTGTTCACATTGCCATCCTTCTTATCCGCCAAATATTTGGGGTAGTTCCACTTCCAGTGACCATTTCCTTTGCAGTAGAAGCACTCAGTTTCACGATTGGGTCTAGCTTTGGGCTTCTTCTCGGGACTGACGACTTGCTTGTCGTTCTTCTTGAAGTTCCCTTTTTTCCCTTGCCCTTTTTCTTGAAACTAGTGGTCTTGTTTAACCATCAACACTTGATGCTCTTTCTTGATTTATTACTTTGCTCATTTCAGCATCGCGAAGAGATCGGGAATCATTTTCGTCATCCCTTGCATATTATAGTTTATCATGAAGTTCTAGTAGCTTGGTGATAGTGACTAGAGAATTATGTCAATCACTATCTTATCTAGAAGATTAACTCCCACTTGATTCAAGTGATTGTAGTACTCACACATTCTGAGCACATGCTCATTGGTTGAGCTATTCTCCTCCATCTTGTTGGCAAAGTACTTGTCAGAGGTCTCATACCTCTCGACACGGGCATGAGTCTGAAATACTATTTTTGACTCTTGGAACATCTCATATGCTCCGTGGCATTCAAAATGTTTTTGGTGTCCTGGTTATAAGACGTAAAGCATGGCGCACTAAACTATCTAGTAGTCATCATACCGAGCTTGTCAAACGTTCATAACGTCTGCATCAGCTCCTGCAATAGGTTTGTCACTTAGCGGTGCATCAAGGACATAATACTTCTGTGCAGCAATGAGGATAATCCTTAGATCACGAACCTAGTCTGCATCCTTGCTACTAACATCTTTCAACTTAGTTTTCTCTAAGAACATATCAAAATCATAGGGGAGCTACAACGCGAGCTATTGATCTACAACATAATTTGCAAATACTAGCAGGACTAAGTTCATGATAAATTAAAGTTCAATTAATCGTATT
The DNA here is from genome assembly GCA_902687465.1 of Secale cereale. Taxonomy (NCBI): domain Eukaryota; kingdom Viridiplantae; phylum Streptophyta; class Magnoliopsida; order Poales; family Poaceae; genus Secale; species Secale cereale. Next base: position 745,197,618 of record LR738710.1, read on the forward strand.
ACTAAAGAACTCCCACTTAGATAGACTAGTCATCTAAATGATCGCGTGATCCAAATCAACTAAACCATGTCCGATCATCACGTGAGATGGAGTAGTTTTCAATGGTGAACATCTTATGTTGATCATATCTACTATATGATTCACGCTCGACCTTTCGGTCTCCAGTGTTCCGAGGCCATTTCTGTAGATGCTAGGCTTGTCAAGTTTAACCCGAGTATTCTGCATGTGCAAACCTGTGTTACACCCATTGTATGTGAACGTAGAGCTTATCACACCCGATCATCACGTGGTGTCTCGGCACGACGAACTGTCGCAATGGTGCATACTTAGGGAGAACACTTGTACCTAGAAATTTTGTAAGGGATCATCTTATAATGCTACCGCCATACTAAGCAAAATAAGAATTGTAATAAGATAAACATCACATGCAATCAAAATATGTGACATGATATGGCCATCATCATCTTGTGCTTTTGATCTCCATCTCCAAAGCATCGTCATGATTTCCATCATCACCGGCTTGACACCATGATCTTCATTGTAGTGTCGTGGTCGTCTTGCCAACTATTGCTACTACTACTATCGCTAACTCATAGTAATAAAGTAAAGCAATTACATGGCTTTCGCAATTCATACAATAGAGAGACAACCATAAGGCTCCCGTCGGTTGCCGATAATTTACAAAACATGATCATCTCATACAATAACGTATAACTCATCACGTCTTGACCATATCACATCACAACATGCCCTGCAAAAACAAGTTAGACTGTCGGGGTTTTGGGACGACATATGCCAAAGGATGGCTTATCATGCATGGGGTTAAAAGAATGTCGCCGGGCTCGGGAAGCGGGATAAGGCCATATTTAGGACGCCTACGAATCTTACCCAGGTTCGGGGCTCTCCGAGGAGATAACACCCCTAGTCCTGCTCTGCGGGGACTCTGCGTCATCACTGATAGCACTAGAGTAGCTACAGGATTGCTCCTTGAGCTGTGAAGTCTAAAGGAAGAAGATGAACAAGGCTAGCTCACCTCCTCTCTCTCCTATCTAGGGTTCTTGTCTTGTGAACTTCTAATCATCAACTATCCAGCCCTCAACATGGAGTACCCTGGGGGGTTTATATAGGCCTACCCCCCAGGGGTACAATGGTAACTTCGGCGTCATGGCCCCCAGCCGTCAGTGTCTTCTGGTGACGGCCTCGCCGCCTATCTGCTGGGGCCTGCCGCCTGCGGGCCCCCCATGATTGCCTTTCACTGTGGGGGCGCTTTTGCTGACGACAGCCTCGTCGGGAAGGAGATGGCTACAGTGCCATCATCCCTCGTCGTACGCTGCCGCCTCGCCCCGTCCCGTCATCTTGATGAGGCTCGGACTTCTAGGGCGGGGTGTGCCATCTGCTACCAGACGGCCATCTCCCCCGGCCGCCTGCCAGAGGCGGTTTGTTCTTGAGCTTGCTCGCTGACCGATGGGGCCAGCCGCCTGCTGGCCCCGCCGTTTCTGGGTAGTGGGATCGTGGCCTCCTCTGACCGCTGCTTGGTCACAAATCTCATGGCTACAGTGACCCGCCGCTTTAGTGGATATTTATAAGGTACACGGCCACTGTAGCCACATCCTTACAGATCTTCTAAGGACATGCTCTCCTGTAGCCATGCCTCCGCCACGCCGGGACCCACCTCAGCGTGTTCCCTGAGGGTGGGATGCGGGGCCGTCTGCTGGCCGGTGGTGCTTGGTATTGCCGCCTGTTGGGCCCCTGCCGCCTGCTGGCAGCCGGCTCCTAGGGCAGGCTACCCTAGGAGGCGGCTCGAGGAGCAGACGGCCGCGGTAGACGAAGCGGTTGTTATTTGTCTTAAAATACCAAGGGTAGGCGCCGAGGGTACCCATGGTCAATATCTTCAACAGTAGTCCCCGAAGCTGGTGGAACTCCGATGCGGACGTTGAAGATGCTGAGGGGTTCCAGTAGCTTCTCCCCCAGGCTAGCTTGTCGTCTGTCTCTTGTCTGCTTCAGGAGTCCGTCTGCCACCAGCCGGCTCTGTGCTGCAGGACCCGGCCTCTGGCAGCCGTATCGCCGTCTCGGAATCTTCGGCGAGAAGGCGCCGCCTAGTCAGCGGCCAGTCGAAAGGACCCGCGGACCATTGTCAGCACCCACGCGTCACCGCCTTGTCACGTCGGCCTGCCAGCCCACGCACGTGACAGGACATAACAGTGGGCCGGGGCCCGCCACTAAGGTCCTCGGACCCCGCGCGGATCCACAGTGGCAGGGGTAATCGATTACCCTTCCACGCGCATTTAATGCGCATGGATTAGGCGCGAGAAAATCGGGGGTCGTGCGGGACGTGGGGTGGTTAAGCCCACGCCCGCCCCCTCGCCTTCGTCGCCGAGGCCTATATATAGGCCAGGGGAGAGGGTTGGCGCTGCTCTCACGCTCACTCTCCCCCATCCTTCATCTTCTTCCTCGCTTCTCCCTTCCGCAGTCACAGCGAAAAACCATCCGAGCCATGGCCGCTCCGGCGCCTACCCGACACCACGGCCAGTGGGATGGCAGTGAGGTCGTACAGGAACAAGTGGACGTTCTCCGGCGGTCGCGGAAGCTGTCGCCGGCCGACAAGGTCGCCGTGCGCCGGTGACGGAGATCAGGACGGCCCCGCAACCAGGCGAGCGGGTCATCTTCCGCTCGCACTTCCAGTGCGGGTTCGGCCTGCCGGCGAGCGGCTTCTTTCGCTCGTTCCTCGACTTCTTCCACATCCAGCCACACCACCTCATGCCGAACACGATAACCACCATTTCTTCCTTCGTCGTCCTCTGCGAGGCCTTTCTCGGCATCCTCCCCACCGTCGAGCTTTGGACGGAGCTCTTCTATGTGAAGTTGGGCACTGCCGTCCAGAACGTAGCCGCCCAGTGTGGGGGATGTATCGCCGTGAAGCGCACCGGGGCGAGGAACTTCTTTCCGCCGCCAAAACTCATTGGGTCAGTGAAGCAGTGGCAGAAGACGTATTTTTACGTCTCCAATGTCGACCCCGAGGAAGATCTCATCTGTTTGCCGGAGTGGGTGCCGGGACCGCCTGCTGAGCCTCGGGACTCTTGGAAGACCCGGCCCGCCGGCCTGACCGAAGGCGCCTCCGTCGCCGTGCGCCGTCTCTGGGAGATGAGAGACGACGAAGGCCCGGAGTTCGCGGATCTGCTCCTGACGTTCGCCGAGCGCATGGTGCTGCCGCTATAGCGCTGGCCCCACCTCATCTGTGATATGAGCGGGCGCCGGGACCCCAGCCGGACCTGCACCAAGCCCCTACCGCACAGGGAAGTGGCCTGGCTGGTGAACCATATCTCCAGCTGCCAGGTCTCCGACACCGGCTGGGCCTTCAGCAAGGCTCCGTACAGCCGCGACAACCAGCCGCCCGCAGTAAGTTTCCGTCCTTCTATTTTCTTTCTTCTTTGCCCGGCTGTTGTAGCCGTCTGGTGCTGACACCCGGCTCAGATCTTCCCAGGCCAGCCGGCGCCGGGCTCCGACCAACCGGGCCGCCCCCTCAAGCAGGATCACTCCCAGAGCGATACGAGCGACCCCGAACTTGGGGCCGCCGCCGCCATGGAGGAGGAGGAGGTGACAGGAGATGGAGGAGGCACCCGTACGTGCCAGCCAGTAGGCGGGGCCGTCTGGCATAGCCGGCAGCGGGAAACGACGGTCCACGTTTGGGCCGACTGGTGCCCCGCCCAAGAAGCTTCGGCTGTCGACTGCCGCCACGAGGCGTCAGGAGGCAGCCGCGAGGGCAAACATGCCGAAGAAGCCCAAGGCCAGGCCAGTCGTGTCTGGGTAAGTACTCTTCATTCTTTATTTGCGTCTTGCTCTTCTTTACCGGCTGATTTTTTCTTGATTCTTTGTTTCTTCTGGACGTCCGCACAGCGCGCCGCTCTCCCTCTTGCGGGTGCCAGCGGGCTCTGTGGTAGGAGGCCCAGATGCCCATCCTGTGCCTCCCCGCGTGGATCCTGCCGCCGCGCTTCGGGAGGCGACAGAGAGGAACGCCCGCGAGGCACGCGCGGAGCGCGAGGCCGCGGAGCGTGAGCGTGCGGCAGCTGATGCCGCCGCCCAGGCGGAGGCCGAGGCCGCCAAGAAGGCCGAGGCAGACACCGCCCGCGCCCGAGAGCGGGGGAAGGACCCCCAGCAGCCGACAGGCCACATTGACCGCCCGGCGCCAAGGTCTCAGGAGCCGTCTGCCCAAGCGCCGGCTGCTGACGAGCAGCCGGCTCCGGGCGACGGAGGCGACGAGTGCGTCATCTTGGAGACGCCGCCACCACCCCCAGCGCCGCCTGCGGGGGAGCCGGGCAGCCGGCCGGTGGGGACGGAGGTGCCGCCGGTTGGGGGCACGCTGGTGGTTGGCCCACAGCCGCCCCCCCCCCCCCCGAGGCCCAACCCGCCGGCGCTTTGCGAGGGCGGTCTCCATGCCCCCAACAGGTGGAGGTGGGCGGGGCCAGCTCGTCCGCGCCGGAGAACCAGGCGACCAGCACGGCGCCATCGAGCTGGAGATCCGGAGGAGGCGGCGCGTGGCTCGTCGCGTCGCGGGACGTCTTTGACCACATGAACTCTCTGGGCAGCATCGTGCAGACGGCGATGCAGGAGTTCATTGCGACGCGGTCCTCTGTTCGGGTAAGTGTGTTGTTATCTTCCTCTGCTTTTTATTGCTTCAATTTTTTCGTGGGGGCGCGTCAGTGCACCCACTGGGTGTAGTCCCCGAGTTCCGAGCCGGCTGCTGAGCAGGCGGCTTGGAACTCCAAAGTGTTCACCCAGATCTGATCTTGCTTTTTGTTGCAGGAGTACCACAACCTCTGTGTGGCCTCCTACAATGCGCATCGCCAGGAGCTGGCGCAACTGCAGACTGCCCTGGCAGACAGTCGAGGTGAGTGTCTCTTCTTCTCCTTGCGGGGGCGCGTCAGCGCACCCACTGGGTGTAGTCCCCGAGTTCCAAGCCGGCTGCTGAGCGGGCGGCTTGGAACTCCAAGGTTGTGTCTTCTGCTGCTGACCCTTGTTCTTTTTCTTTCTCCCCTGCCAGCGGCCGCAGCCAGCTGGGCGAGGCCGAGGCGGAGCAAGCCGCAAAGGAGCAGGAGCGTGCCCTCGCCGCCCAAGACCGCGATCGCCTGGCCAAGGAGCTGGCGGACGAGGCGGCGGCCCACAAGGCCGAGCTCGGCAAGATGTCCGACGCCGAGTCCCTTCTGCGGGCCGAATTCGAGACTGAGCGCTCGAATTGGGACGAGAAGGAGGCGGCTCTCCAAGACGGCTACGTAGCCATTGGAGACATGTTCGACGGTGAGACATCTGTCTTCTCGTTCTGTTTTCATTGTTTGCAGCAGCCGTCTTGCTTTTCTTCTGATATTTGTTCTAATCTTGGCAGAATTCTTCCCGGGCTACTCTGTGGCCGCCACCCAGGCCATCGAGGCCGAGCGCGCTGCGAGGCGCCAGGCGGGCCGGGAAATCGCTCCCAACGCGCCCAGGACCCCGACCGAGGAGCTTCCCTCCATACGGGTGCGTCTTCTACCAGTCCACCGTCTTCTCCGCCGTCTGCAGCGTGCTGGCGCCCAAGTCCTGGCCGCCCTCTGGCCAGGCGTGCCGATGCTTCGCACCCCCAGCCGGACGGCCGCCAGCGCTTCGAGGCTTGGAAGGGCTCCGCGGCAAGGGCTGTCGCACGGACCGCCTTGGAGTTCGCCAAGAGTTGGTACCCAGGCCTGAGCCTTGAGCAGCTAGAGACGTTCCACGCGGAAGCCCAGACGGAGCTGGCTGCGGAGCATAGGGAACTCGCCCAGTGAGCTGCCGCCCTAGCCGAATACGCCGACACCTCCCTCTTCATCCCGGAGCTGGATGACAGGGGCCATGTAGTGTCGCCTGCTAACTTCGGGCTGGACTTGGCGGCGTCAGAAGAGCCGGACGAGGAGATCACCTCCAGTGAAGGCGATGAGGACGAGGAAGGCAGCTACGAGGAGACCAGCTCCCAGGAGGCGGACCCAGCACGCAGCCGCCAGCCTGACCAGTCCTCAACAAGCGGGCCCGGAGTGACGGCTCCGCCTGCTGCAGGAGACGGCCAGACTGAGCCCCGCCAGGCGGCCTCCCCAGAAGCCGACTCCATCGTGCCACCTGCCCAGCCTGCTGCTCCTTAGGATTTTCATTTGTATCGTCTACCTTTCAGTAAGACTAGCACGGTTAATTCGAACAATTCCACCCGCTGGGTGTATTTAGTAAGTTATTGCGACAAGGCGGCTCTCAAGGCCTTTTGCGTGTAAATATTCTTTTAATGCAGCATCGTTTTTATGCAATTTGAGCCGAGTCCTAGGATTAGCCTTGTCCTAGTTCCTTGTGGCGATTTTCTCCTTGCCGACCCCTAGTACTGCCGTCCTGCCAGCCAGACAGCCACTCTGTGGTTCTGTGGCTGGGTTAAGGACTTGGCTGCTTTCGGGGTAATCAAGTATCTTGCCTTCTGGAAGACGGTCTGGCCAAGCCTAGAACTGACTGGCCGGCTGCTCGGCAGCCGGCAGTTAATCTTAAGGGCCGGCTGGACCTATGTCTTTTTTCCTTAGCCATTTTTCATGTGGGCACCGCTTCTTGCCTTTGGCTCCTGCCAGCCGGACAACCGCGTTCTGCGAGTCTGTGACTGGATGCAGGAGAGGGCTTGGGTGCCATCACATTACTTGTCCGACTTTTTAAGGAAAATCCTCTAGACATAGGGCCAGGCGGCCAGTCCCCGGGCCGTCTGGTAGCCTCCGGTGCCGGACAGAAGAGTGAACAACAAACATTCACAGGCATAATTCTTATCATATAGATAAAGGCTTGGGCAGTCCCCGAGAATCTCTCGGGGCTCCCACCGATTCTCAAAATAACTTAGATAGCATGACACATACTATCCTTCAGCTATAAAAGTGACAAAGAAGGTTCGCGTTCCATGGGCACTACGACTCCTTGCCCGAGTCGTCTCTCTTGCGCGCCCTTGGCTTCTGGGCGTCGATGAGGTAGTAGGCGTCATTGCCCAGTACCATGCTGACGATGAACGGTCCTTCCCAAGGAGCCGAGAGCTTGTGATGGACGGCTGTTCGCTAGATCAGCCGGAGCACAAGGTCTCCCTCGTGGAAGGAGCGTGGCTTCACTTGCCGGCCGTGATAGCGGCGGAGACCCTGCTGGTAGATGGCAGAGTGGCTCAGTGCTACCAGCCGGGCCTCCTCCAGCAAGTCCACGCCATCTTCGCGTGCTTCTTTGGCTTCAGCTTCCGTGTACATGGTGACACGAGGCGAGTCAAACTCGACGTCTGTTGGGATGACTGCCTCGGCCCCATAGACGAGGAAGAAAGGGGTGAAGCCAGTGGATTTGTTAGGAGTGGTTCTGAGGCTCCATAGGATAAACGGCAGTTCTTCGATCCAGCAGCCGGCTGACCGCTCCAAAGGTTCGACCAGCCGGGGCTTGATGCCTGACAGGATGAGGCCATTGGCGCGCTCGACTTGGTCGTTAGACTGTGGGTGGGCAACGGACGCTAGGTCCAGCCGGATGCCCTGTGTTGCATAGAAACGGGCAAGTGCGCCTTTGGCAAAATTTGTGCCGTTGTCGCTGATGACGCTATGCGGTATACCATACCGGACTGTGATGTCTGCAATGAGTTTCACAGCAGTTGGGCCATTGAGTTTCTTGATTGGCTTGGCTTCGATCCACTTGGTGAATTTATCTATTGCCACAAGTAAGTGTGTCAGGCCTCCTCTGGCAGTCTTGAAAGGTTCCACCATATCCAGACCCCAGACGGCAAATGGCCAAGTGATCGGAATAGTCTTGAGTGCAGAAGCTGGCAAGTGTTGCTTGGAGCTGAAGCGTTGGCAGCCGTTGCACTTCTTCACCAAATCTTTGGCATCGTGCAAAGCAGTCGGCCAGAAGAAACCGTGGCGGAAAGCTTTGGCTATGAGAGATCTTGAGGCCGCGTGGTGGCCGCACTCCCCTTGGTGAATATCCTTCAGGATGGCCAGCCCTTTGGTTGCTTCTACACAGCGTTGGAAGACGCCCGTGGCACTCCTTCTGACGAGCTCTTTGTTGACAATGGTGTAGGCTGAGGCTCGGCGTTGAACTTGATGCGCCAAAGTTTCTTCTGCTAGCAGCTCTCCTTTGAGCAGGAATGTGAGGATTGGCTGTGCCCAAGACGGCGCTGAGCAAGGTGCCCTCTCTACACCCGGCCGTGAAATACTCAATGGCTTGTACCTCGTGCACTCCCTCGCAGGAGTTTCGCAGCTCCGCCCAGCGCGTCAGATAGTCTCAAGCCGACTCGTCCGGGCCTTGGACACACAAGGAGAGCTGACGCGGCTTGGGCGGGCACTTGTAGGTGTTGGTGAAGTTGCGTGTGAAGGCGTCGGTGAAGTCCAGCCAGCCGTTGATGCTGTTGGGCTTGAGGCTATTCAGGCACGTCCGTGTCGTGCCCTGGAGCATGAGAGGCACGTACTTCACCACGACACGCCTGTTGCCGGTGGCTATGCTGGCAGCCGTGGAGTAGTCCACCAGCCAGTCCGCTGGTTTCACTGATCCATTGTACTTGGGGGTGTCTCTCGGGAGCGAGAAGACCTTGGGAAAAGGCTCGTCGCGGATGCGGGGGCCGAAGCAGGCTGGACCGAGGTCATCTTGTTCTTCAACCACCTGGGAGCGAGCCAGACGGTCCAGGCGGTGGCGGGCGTCATTCTCCCCAACCACCTCGCGGCGGCCCAGCCGTCCTGCTAGAGAGGGGTGGTCAACAGGCGGAGGAGACACATGCCTCTCCCATCTGGGAGGAGGCGGCTGCTCCCCTCGTCGTTCTACGGCCCTTGGGCGACCGTCTTCGTCGCGCTCGATGGTGAAACGTGTCTGCCGGCTGCGGCTGGCAGCGGGCTCTGAGTCTCGCCGGTTGGTGCCGCCGACTGTTGGAGAGCGGGACGTGGCTCCTTGCTCCTGCCAAAGAGGGCGGTCGCCAGCGTGCGCAGCCACCTCTGATACCCGGCGACGGGCCTCCTGCTGCGTAGCAGCAGCGTCGAGGAGCTGGCGGGCACGCTGGGTCATGCAACGGAGCTCGTCTCCCTCCAAGTGGCCCATCTCATCGACTGCTGCCTGGGCATCCCTTAGGTTCTCCGATGGAGTGCAGTACATAGGCCTCGGGGCTCCTAGCATATCCGCTAGCAGCCTGCCGCGATCACGAACAACGCTGGCTCGGCTAGGCTCGCCAGCAGCCGGCGTGCCACAGATGGCACGGTCCATTTCACGACGGTAAGCTTCAGTGAGGCGTCGGGAGGCGGCCAGTTTGTTGGCGCTGTCGAGGAGCGAGACGCGGAGCGCCTCCAACTCCACGCCGTTTGCCCCCGCCGCGACAGGGGCGGCGAGGTGCTACAGAGCGGCCTCGAGCGGATCTGGACCCGTTCGGCACGATGGTTCGCCATGGTCGGTGACGAGCACCTGCGTGACGATGCCGACGGTGCCGCAGATCGGAAGAACGGGAAGAGGGTCGTTGACGATCTCCACGTGCTCGGGGAAGAAGTCGTCGGGGTCGACGATCATGTCCACTGGTGGGTCAAAAGAGCCCACTGACTCCATGTCAGAGGCGCGCTCGTCGACGAGGTGGAGCTTGTCGAGGAGCTCGACGAGGAAGCTCTCCGGCGCCATTGGCTCGGCCGCCGGAGAAGGTTCGTCGTGGACGCGGGCGGCGCCGAGCAGATTGGCGAGCCTGCTCACGGCGCATGCAGCCTCGGCGCTGCGAAGCATCCCGGTCTCCACGCGAGCGGGCGTGCTGGGCTGGCTACTCTCGCCAGGAAGGAGCAAGGTTCCCATCCAGAACATGTCTCCGGACGACAGTGCACCTAGCCCCACGGTGGGCGCCAAATGTCGGGGTTTTGGGATGACATATGCCAAAGGATGGCTCATCATGCATGGGGTCAAAAGAACGTCGCCGGGCTCGAGAAGCGGGATAAGGCGATATTTAGGACGCCTACGAATCTTACCCAGGTTCGGGGCTCTCCGAGGAGATAACACCCCTAGTCCTGCTCTGCGGGGACTCCTAGTCATCACTGATAGCACTAGAGTAGCTACAGGATTGCTCCTTGAGCTGTGATGTCTAAAGGAAGAAGATGAACAAGGCTAGCTCACCTCCTCTCTCTCCTATCTAGGGTTCTTGTCTTGTGAACTTCTAATCATCAACTATCCAGCCCTCAACATGGAGGACCCTGGGGGGTTTATATAGGCCTACCCCCCAGGGGTACAATGGTAACTTCGGCGTCATGGCCCCCAGCCGCCAGTGTCTTCTGGTGCCGGCCTTGCCGCCTGTCTGCTGGGGCCCGCCGCCTACGGGCCCCCCGTGATTGCCTTTCACTGTGGGGCGCTTTTGCTGACGACAGCCTCGTCGGGAAGGAGATGGCTACAGTGCCATCATCCCTCGCCGTACGCTGCCGCCTCGCCCCGTCCCGTCATCTTGATGAGGCTCGGACTTCTAGGGCAGGGTGTGCCGTCTGCTACCAGACGGCCGTCTCCCCCGGCCGCCTCCCAGAGGCGGTTTGTTTTTGAGCTTGCTCGCTGACCGATGGGGCCAGCCGCCTGCTGGCCCCGCCGTTTGTGGGTAGTGGAATCGTGGCCTCCTCTGACCGCTGCTTGGTCACAAATCTCATGGCTACAGTGACCCGCTGCTTTAGTGGATATTTATAAGGTACACGACCACTGTAGCCACATCCTTACAGATCTTCTAAGGACATGCTCTCCTGTAGCCATGCCTCCGCCACGCCGGGACCCACCTCAGCGTGTTCCCTGAGGGTGGGATGCGGGGCCGTCTGCTGGCCGGTGGTGCTTGGTGTTGCCGCCTGTTGGGCCCCTGCCGCCTGCTGGCAGCCGGCTCCTAGGGCAGGCTACCCTAGGAGGCGGCTCGAGGAGCAGACGGCCGCGGTAGACCAAGCGGCTGTTATTTGTCTTAAAATACCAAGGGTAGGCGCTGAGGGTACCCATGGTCAATATCTCGGACATAGACATCATCTACTTTGTTGTTGCAAGTTTTACGTGGCTGCTATGGGCTTCTAGTAAGAACCGTTCTTACCTATGCATCAAAACCACAACGATTTTTCGTCAAGTGTGTTGTTTTAACCTTCAACAAGGACCGGGCGTAGTCACACTCGATTCAACTAATGTTGGAGAAACTGACACCCGCCAACCACCTATGTGCAAAGCACGTCGGTAGAACCAGTATCATGAACGCGGTCATGTAATGTCGGTCCAGGCCGCTTCATCCAACAATATCGCCGAATCAAATTATGACATGCTGGTAAGCAGTATAACTATTATGCCCACGACCCTTTGTGATCTACTCGTGCATATCATCTTTGCATAGACCTGGATCATGATGCCACTGTTGGGGAACGTAGTATTTCAAAATTTCCCTATGATCACGCAAGATCTATCTAGGAGAAGCATAGCAACGAGCGGGTAGAGTGTGTCCACGTACCCTCATAGACCGAAAGCGAGAGGGTTTAGTAATGCGGTTGATGTAGTCGAACGTCTTCACGATCCAACCGATCCAAGTACCGAACGTACGGCACCTCCGTGTTCAGCACACGTTCAGCATGATGACGTCCCTTGAGCTCTTGATCTAGTTGACAATGAGGGAGAGTTTTGTCAGCACGACGGCGTTGTGACAGTGTTGATGAAGTTACCGGCGCAGGGCTTCGCCTAAGCACTGCAACGATATGACCGAGGTGTGTAACTGTGGAGGGGGGCACCGCACACGGCTAAGAGATTGTCTGTTGTTCTTTGGGGTGCCCCCTGGCCACGTATATAATGGAGGGAGTGGAGGAGGACGGCGGCCAGGTTGGGCGTGCACTAGGGAGGTCCAACTAGGATCCCCAATCCTAGTTGAAGTCCCCTTCCTTTCCAAGAGAGGGAAATAGGGAAGGAGGGGGAAGGGGAGAAGGAAAGAGGGGGGCGCCGCCCCCTCCCTAGTCCAATTCGTACTTGACATGGGGGGGACGCTGCCTCCCCTTGTGGCCCTTCTCTCCTTTCCACTAAAGCCCATTAAGGCCCAATACTTTCCCGCGCGAATTCCCGTAACTCCCCGGTACAACGAAAAATACCCGAATCACTCAGAACCTTTCCGATGTCCGAATGTAGCCTTCCAATATATGAATCTTTACCACTCAACCATTTTGAGACTCCTCATCATGTCCGTGATATCATCCAGGACTCCAAACAAACTTCGGTCATCAAATCACATAACTCATAATACAAGTCGTCATCGAACGTTAAGCGTGCGGACCTTACGGGTTCGAGAACTATGTAGACATGACCGAGACACATCTCCGGTCAATAACCAATAGCGGAACCTGGATGCTCATATTGGCTCCTACATATTCTACAAAGATCTTTATCAGTCAAACCGCATAACAACATACGTTGTTCCCTTTGTCATCGGTATGTTACTTTCCCGATATTCGATCGTCGGTATCATCATACCTAGTTCAATCTTGTTACCGGCAAGTCTCTTTACTCGTTCTGTAATACATCATCTCATGAGTAACTCATTAGTCATTTGCTTGCAAGGCTTATTGTGATGTGTATTACCGAGAGGGCCCGGAGATACCTCTCCGACACTCGGAGTGACAAATCCTAATCTTGATCTATGCCAACACCACAAACACTTTCGGAAACACCTATAGAGCATCTTTATAATCACCCAGTTACATTGTGACGTTTGATAGCACACAAGGTGTTACTCTGATATTCGGGAGTTGCACAATCTCATAGTCAAAGGAACATGTATAAGTCATGAAGAAAGCAATAGCAGTAAAACTAAACGATCATTGTGCTAAGCTAACGGATGGTTCTTGTCCATCACATCATTCTCCTAATGATGTGATCCCGTTGACCAAATGACAACACATGTATGTGGTTAGGAAACAGAACCATCTTTGATTACGAGCTAGTCTAGTAGAGGCATACTAGGGACACTCTGTTTTGTATATGTATTCACACATGTATCAAGTTTCCGGTTAATACAATTCTAGCATGAATAAAAGACATTTATCATGATATATAAGGAAATACATGTCACAACTTTATTATTGCCTCTAGGGCATATTTCCTTCATTCTCCTCGGGCGGAGTGCCGAAAAAGGGCTCTAGATTGGATCTCGTGGTTCTGGAACTTTCGGCAGCTGGAACAAAATTTTGTCGACTCCCCTTGAGGGAGTCCTGGATTGAGGGGTCCTCATGTGGCCGGATAACTCTTGGCGGGCCAAACTGGTGGGCCGTGAAGATCAAAGCCGAAGATCATCTCTCGTATCCGGATAGGACTCCTGTATTCATGTAATGGCAAGTTTTAGGTTTGGGTGTAATCTTTCCTTCCTCTGCAAGATGACATGTACAAACCCTAGGCCCCTCCGGTGTATATATAAACCGGAGGGTTTAGTCCGTAGAGGCTAGAACAAAGAATCTCAAATCCTCATAGGCTAGACTTTAGGGTCTAGCCAATACAATCTCGAGGTAGATAAACTCTTGTATTCATATTCATCCATATTAATATAGCAGGAAGTAGGGTTTTACCTTGATCAAGAGGGCCTGATCCTGGGTAAACATCGTGTCCCCAGTCTCATGGTACCATCGATCCTCAGACACATAGTTTGGGACCCCCTACCCGAGATCCGCCGGTTTTGACACCGACATTGGTGCTTTCATTGAGAGTTCCACTATGTCGTCAACAGAAAGTCCGATGGATCACGTCATTAACCGCAACGGCGACATCGAGGGAATTTTCCCTCCAGGCCAACTTTTCGTGTTCGGCGGCTTCGCGCTTCGTGCCAACACCGAAGGCCACCTCGAGCAGATCGAGAGCTACGCCCCTGGCCAACAAGTCAGATTCGGAAGCTTGAACTACGTGTTGATATCCGCGAAGACTTGATCTTTGCCGGATTCGAACCAGCGGCAACCTCTCTCTGCCACCACGATGAGCATGACATAACTCTATCATCAGATCAGGAAATAGCACCTGCAACAGTTATGGCCCTAGATCCAGAATAGATCGCGTCACCCGAGGACGGGAAGCTCAACCCCACCACAGGAACCGCAGACTCTACAACGTTGGAGCCGCACACGGACCCAACTACGAGCGGGGTTTGTGTTACCGGAACCCCAGACTCAACTTCGGCCTCAGATTCCGAATCACGCGCATCCGCGCCCTTCAAACCCGATCACGCATCTATTGCCGAATTCAGTGCTGCGGATATCTTCCAGCACTCACCCTTTGGTGACATGTTAAAGTCATTAAGATACCTCTCCCTAGAAGAGGACACACAGCCGCATGTATCCGGTTCGAACTGGAGGCCGATGGAGAATTTCGTTCCCCACCCACCACCCACTTGATAGCCATGGTAGAAGATCTAACCGATCTACTTGACTATGCTTCCGAAGACTTCGAAGGGATGGACCTCGAAACTGAAGCGGATCAAGATCAAGGCCGACCCGTAACCGGGCGGTGGACAGCTACGTCTTCGTACGATGTGTACATGGTGGATACACCCAAAGAGGCGAAGGGCGACGGCGAAAACAATCCCGTAGAGGACAAGCCCGCCGAAGAACCTCCCAAACGTCGGCGTCCAAAACGCCGAACTAAATCCAGTAAAGGAAAGGATAGCAACACTGTGACTAATGACAGTGATATTCCGGAATAAGCTGAACACCCCGCAGACCCAGCGATGGAGCAGGAGGAGCGAGAGGACGACGAACAGAGTCCGCAGCCGCAGTCCGATGACAGCGATGCCGAAGACGGTACTTATGAACCTGTCTCTGAAGAAGAAGTTAGCCTGGGCGACAACGAATTCATCATCCCAGAAGAACCCTCAGAACAAAAGCGCTTCCACGGGAGACTTATTGCCACCGCAAGGAGCCTGAAAAACCAGCAGAGACGGCTTCGAGCCACACAAGACACGCTCAATGTTAGATGGAATGAGGTGCTAGACGCCGAACAGAAACATGGCTATCTGTCACACCCTGCATTTTGTAACATGTCATTTGCATCAATGAAGCATGAAAATTTGGACCAGCAAAATTTTTTGGCATCATTTGGCTTTTATTTGGAATTGAGTTTTTCTTCATGTGTTCTTCATGTGCTCATTAAAGTCAACTATTACCTCTTGTAGAATTCATCTCCATACCAAAAACTTCTGCCCAATGATCATACCAAGTGTTTATAGCAGTATAGTATTTTCTTATAAAATTAATTTGGCCAAAAAGTATTTTTTAAATTTAGTATTCCAAAAACCCCTGAATTGAGGTTTGCACTGCAAGTGCTTGATTTAGGGTGAGAAAATTATTTCAAAAAGTGTATTTGAGACCTAGTAGTCATAGGACTCCCAGAAACCACAAAAGTATAATTTTAAAAGTTATTTTCCTATTTTATTTAAAAGCTTTTTCTTAAGGCCAGAAATGGTCTTTAATAGGGAAAAATTATTTAAGTATTTCAAAAATATTTGCCAAAATTCAGAGAGACTCATAGGACATATATTGTCCATATATAAGAGTTTCAACACTTGGTCATGTTCAAAATAATGGGCTAATCCCTCTAAAACCCTTTCTGGATATTTCAAGCTTTTGAAATATTTACAAAGGAAATATTCTCTAAAAATTCCAGGGAAATTCTATCATGTCATATATGACATATTTGATGATCTTGCCAAGCCCCATGCCTTGGGAAGCAAGAAAACATCCTCAAAATCCTTCAAAACCATTCTGTCCATATCTGGAGTTTGAGCAACATTACATTGCCAAACTTGTCCAAATACTCTCAAACTTGGGGCACATGCTAGAATGGCCTAATAATTCATCTAGACCAAATGGCACAAGATTTGGAGTAGAGCAACTTGATCTGAATACCCCAAAACCATTTCTGTTCAAATGCAAATTTGAACAACTTTACATTACCAACTTTTTACCTGGAGCTTCAAACTTTGTGAGCATGATCAATACCCCAAATGATGAAACTACACCAAGTGGTGCATCAAGGGGAAATGATTAGCTTGACTTAAACAAGATGAAGCCATTTCTGTTGATTTCTAGGGTTCACCAAAGTTACATTGGCTAGTTTCTTCAAATGAGCCCAAATTTGGTGAAACACCCTATTTCCATATGGCATTCAATCCTGTTAAGTGCCATGGCTAGTGGAGATCATTTGCTTGTCCAAAACTTGATCAAACACCTTCTGCTACTTTACCAAAACCATCTTCTTGACCTCTTTTACCATTTACTTTTGCCTCCGCTTTCTACCACAGCTTCATCTAGTTACATTCTACCTCCAGTAACTTCCCCATGTCCACAGCTCCATGATTGAGGGGTGAAAACCCCAATTCACCTTGCAGGACAGCCCATTTCTACCTATTTACCAGCTTCACTCCTCTCTCGCTGATCATCCAGAGCACCCAAAGCCACAGCTGGGTTGATCACTTCGTGCTGGACCCCCCAGACACGCCGGACATGCCCAGGGAGCCAATGGCATGCCATGGCATGCAATTAGCACGCTCCAGAGCGCGCTACAGTGCGCACCCGCACTGTAGCTTCGCCCAATCCAGCGCCTCCGACCACCTCGTGCTCCCCCCTCGCGCCAAATGATGCGCCTCGAGGTCTGCGACCTCCCCCAGCGTTGTCCCCCTCTTCCTCCTCCCTCCAGTGACCGCCCTCGCACGCGCGCCGGCCGCCCGCAAGCTCCACTCGTCGGCCTCACACGCGCGCGGCGTCTGGAGCATCCCCCGCTCCTCCTCTCCCCTCTACTAGGTGTAGACCTCACCCATGAACCTTCCCGACTCGAACACGAGCGCCTGCACGGCCTCTGGCCTCGCCCGTAACCTCGTCGGCGCACGAG
Source organism: Secale cereale (assembly GCA_902687465.1). Classification (NCBI taxonomy): domain Eukaryota; kingdom Viridiplantae; phylum Streptophyta; class Magnoliopsida; order Poales; family Poaceae; genus Secale; species Secale cereale. The sequence continues at coordinate 745,214,466 of LR738710.1, forward strand.
TCCACGGTGGACCGGGGCTCGGCTATATAAGCACGCCCCGAGCCTCTCCAACGGCACCCATCTCCTCCCCACACCCCCAGTAGCACTCCAGCACCACCCATTCGCCCTCAGAGAGCCTCAGTGCTCGGGATCGACCGGAGCTCTGCCGCGTCGGGCAACCGGAGATCTCGCAGTACAGCCCCTCTCCGCCCCAACTCTTGCTCGATCTGGAGCCGCCGTACCTCACTGATCCGTTCCCCTCCTTCTCCCACTCCTATTGCAGCCCGGAGCGAGCCAACCAGGAACCTCCCGACGCTCCTCCGCCGCGAGTCCTCGCCGCCGGCGAACCAGGCCTCTCCGGCGAGCCGCACCACCACCACTGGAACGGCGACTCCTCGGTGAACCCGTTCCTGCCTGTAGCTTGCCTCGCCGTGCAACCAATCGCCGCCGGTGAGCTCGCCGTCGCTCTGGCCGTGAGGTTGAAGATGACAGGCGGGCCTCGCCTGTCAACCTCACCTCCCTCTCGCTTCCCTCTCTGTCACTGACCGCCGGGCCCCGCCAGTCAGGTTTGAAAACCCTGACGCGCGCGCGCTGGCGCCCGTGCGGTGGGCTATTCGCCCTGGGCCGTGCACTGTGGCCGTTCTAGCCCAGTGGCACAGGGCCTTTTCCTTTTATTCTTTTCTGTGATTATTTCAAATAATTTCATAGAATTAAATATTTGTCCAAATGAATTAATTCCAACTCCTAAAATCTTGTAAAAATCCAACCTATTTAATGGAGTCACTTTCACACATATCCATGAACCTTTTCTGTTCTGTTCAAATTTAAATTTGTATTTGAACATTATAACTTCTGTTCAAAAATCCCTAGATCCCATTCTGCAACTCCAAAACTCAAACTAAGAATTTTTTCCATCTTAGTTTTCCCTCTAGTATTTAACAGAAATAAGTTGACATTTTTCTGAGCACTTTGATTTTTCTATTTTTATTGTGGTCTTATTTTGCCGTTGTTATTTTGCGACGTTTAGATACCGTATTTGATGAGGTTGCTGAAGAAGAAGAAGATGGGGAAGGATTTGAAGACTTCGAAGACCAAGCCAATCCAGGCAAGCAGTCCTTTGACCATGATACACTTGTGTTCTTCGGAACCCGTTTGTTTCCGAATGCATGATGATAAGAGTTACGGTGGTGACCTAGTTAAGAACCACCACATGATGCATGCTTACTCATGATCTTGCTATGTGCTAGATGTCATGCAAATGGTTAGTAGTGATGCTTAGTGATGCATGTGTGTCATGAAACCTTCGTGGTTGAAATCTTTTCATAAACCCCATCGGGCGCCCCTAATGCCCGAGGGTGATGTTGAGTTAGGTCATCACTTGAGGAACAAGTGATGTGCCGGTAAGGATCTTGTGCATGGGTGAAATGATGGATTAGATTTATGTGTGACTACCATCCCAACCAAACATGTGCAACCACTCTACCCCTTATGGGACAGGGCTTTATTGATTACTTAGAGCGAAACTAGGATGGTGCCCGCATTACTAGTGATGGGAAGACTTGAGGTCTTTCCCGGGACGGGGTCGTGCTTGGATAGACGACCATGACTGTTTTTACAGGGCACCGGACACACCGTTGGTCCCTTCGGGTATGCGTGACATTGAAATTAGGGCAAGTCCCATGATCTATTATTTGTACTCGAGGGCCGTGTACCAACGAGTGGACTCTATGTTAGTGTCGTCTAAGGAAAGATATGACCAGGTGCTTCCCCCGAGTACTTGAGGTACTGCGGGATCGTGGGTGACACGAAAGCTTCCCGGATCTTGTGGGTAAAGTGCGCAACCTCTGCAGAGTGTAAAACTATTCGAATAGCCGTGTCCACGGTCATGGACAGTTGGGTGGTGCTACTTAAACTATGTCCAGAGTTTTACTACATCGGTGAAAGTATGTGTGTGATGAGTCAAGGTGGTGACTTGACTCGTTGAGTTGAATCATATTCATGTTGATCGGTAACCTGTCCTCGAGGCAACATGAAGTCATTGATGCATATACTTGATGGTAGAATATTTATTCTAGCTTGTTGCTAGATTGCTCATTGTTGTTCAATTGCATTGTTACTTTGAACCAAATCATGGGTTGCTTGAGAGTACATTCAAAGTACTCATTGGCTTGCCACTGGTTATTTAATTGGCCAGGCATGGAGGAACAGGAATATGAAGAAGAGTACTTTGGAGACGAACATGCGAACTAGGACGCTATCCCAGTCAGAATGCCTGTAGGGTTAAGGCAGATGGCATGGGTTCTACTTATCATCGAAGACTTACGCTATTTGAGTTATTTGCTATTCAGCCCGTGAGGCTTTATCTATGTAAGACTTGGCCATAATGGCCTTAATTTGTGTAAGACGGTATGTATGGATGTAAGACTCTTGTTATTCAGCTTCTGTGTGTTCAGTGAGCATTGATCTTTGGGATCACTGTACACGTGCATTCGGTGATCTCGACTTCCAAGTCGGGGTCCCCACACTATCACGGCCAAACCAAAGGCTATCCCAAGCGTAAAATGATGCCCGAATTCAACGACGAGGCCGCTGCGCCCATCTTGACGAAGAATTACACCGCCGACAAGCCGGACCGACCACCTCACGGATGGGACAGAGTCGCTAGCAATGGCGTACACAAGCCCGCAGCACCACTCTGTAAAGGAAAGGACGGTGCGGCTCAAGTCTAAAAATACGATCTGCGTGAGGACCTAAACAAAAAAGCTAGCAAGACTAGGTATATCTACGGACCTAGGGACCGGTCTCCCGCACGGGAAAGCGGCTATCAAGCCAATCGCGCCGTTGACATACCAGTTCGGGTTAAATACCGAACACCATAACCATCGGACATACGCCACGATATAGCAAGATACAGAGGAGCTGCACACCCTCTTTGCTTCACCGATCAGGTGTTGGGTCATGATTTCCCATAAGGGTTTAAACCCGTGAACATCGAAGCGTACGATGGAACGACAGATCCCGCCGTCTGGATAGAAGACTTTATTCTTCACATCCACATGGCTCGAGGAGACGATCTCCACGCCATCAAATGCATACCCCTCAAGCTAAAAGTACCAGCTCAGCACTAGCTAAACAGCCTCCTGAAGAACTCCATTGGGAGCTGGGAAGAGCTTGATGATGCTTTCCAGGCTAATTTTCAAGGGACTTATCTCCGGCCCCCGGATGCTGACGATTTAAGTCACATCATCCAACAACCCGAAGAGTCAGCCCGCAAGCTTTGGAATCAGTTTCACACTAAGAAAAACCAAATCGTCGACTGTTCGGACGCTGAAGCCTTAGCGGCATTTAAGCACAGTATCCGGGACGAATGGCTAGCTAGACACCTTGGACAGGAAAGGCCGAGGACAATGGCAGCCCTAACTACACTCATGACTTGCTTCTGCGCAGGCGAGGATAGATGGTTAACTCGTAGCAGTACCAGCGACCCTGGAACATCTGAAGTTAGGGATGGCAATGGAAAGCCATGACGTAAAAAAAACAAACGTTGAAACAATTATGGAAGCCTAGATGATACAACGGTAAACGTCGGATTCAGTGGCTCCAGACCCGGCCAACGGAAGAAGCCTTATAAAAGCAGCAGAGATGGTCCATCCAATCTAGATAAAATATTAGATAGGCCCTGCCAAATTCATGGCACCCCAGAGAAGCCTGCCAACCATACTAACCGTAATTGTTGGGTTTTCAAGCAGGCCGGCAAACTAAACACCGAACAGAAGGGGAAGGAGCATTAGAGCGAAGACGAGGATGAACCTCGCCAGCCGAATATAGGGGGGCAGAAGAAATTTCCACCGGAGGACAAAACAGTGAACATGATATATGCCACTCATATCCCAAAGAGGGAGCGCAAGCGCGCACTTCGAGATGTCTACTCCGTTTAGCCTATCGCCCCAAATTCAACCCATGGTCAGCCTATCCGATCACTTTTGATCGCAGGGATCATCCAACTAGTATTCGGCATGGGGGTTCGGCTGCCCTAGTGCTCGACCCAATAATCGTTGGATACCATCTAACCAGAGTCCTTATGGACGGCGTCAGCAGTCTCAATCTGATATATCAGGACACTATCCGCAAGATGGGAATCGACCCTTCACGAATCAAGCCACAACACGACCTTTAAAGGAGTGATATCGGGCATTGAAGCCTGCTGCTCTTGCTACCTCTTGAGCTTGCGTTGTATTCCCTAGAAGAGGAAAGGGAGATGCAGCACAGTAGCGTAAGTATTTCCCTCAGTTTTTTAGAACCAAGGTATCAATCCAGTAGGAGACCACGCGCCAGTCCCTCGCACCTACACAAACAAATAAAAACTTCGTAGCCAACGTGATAAGGGGGTGTCAATCCCTTTACGGTCACTTACGAGAGTGAGATCTGATAGAGATGATAATTATATTTTTGGTATTTTTAGTTTAATAAAACAGCAAATAAAAGCAAGAAAAGTAAAGTAGATGTAGATTGATATGTTGAGAATAGACCCGGGGCCATAGTTTTCTCTAGTGGCTTCGCTCATGATAGCGATATTCTACGGCGGGTAAACAAATTACTGTCGAGCAATTGATAGAAAAGCGAATAATTATGAGACTATCTAGGCATGATCATTGTATATAGGCATCACGTCTGAGACAAGTAGACCGAAACGATTCTGCATCTACTACTATTACTCCACACATCGACCGCTATCCAGCATGCATCTAGTGTATTGAGTTCATACGAACAGACTAACGCCTTAAGCAAGATGACATGATGTAGAGGGATAAACTCAAGCAATATGATGAACACCCTATCTTATTATCCTCGATGGCAACAATACAATATGTGCCTTGCTGCCCCTACTGTCACTTAGAAAGGACACCGCAAGATTGAACCCAAAGCCAAGCACTTCTCCCATTGCAAGAACTATAGATCTAGTAGGCCAAACCAAACCAATAATTCGAAGAGACTTGCAACGATATTATGAGCACACATAAAAAGTTCAGAGAAGAACCAAATATCTTTCATAGATAACCTTGATCATAAACTCACAATTCATCAGATCTCGACAAACACACTGCAAAAACAGATTACATCGAATAGATCTCCTCGAAGACCGAGGAGAACTTTGTATTGAGATCCGGAGAGAGAAGAAGCCATCTAGATACTAACTATGGACCCCGAAGGTCTGAGGTAAACTACTCACAACTCATGGTGAGGGCGATGATGATGATGATGACGGCCTCCGTGATGGATCCCCCTCCCGGAACAGGCTCCAAGATGGGATCTCCACGGGAAGCTACGGCAGTGGAATTAGGGTTTTCTCTCTGCGTATGGAGTTTCTGGGGTACGTAGGTATATATAGGAAGAAGGGGGCACCGGGGGCCGTGTGGGCCAGCCTCGAGGCAGGGGGCGCGCACTGGGAAGGGGGCGCGCCCCCCACCCTCGAGGGTTGTTCCCACGTCCCCTGACTTGGCTCCGAAGACTCCCGAGCGTGATTTCCTCCAAAAATATCTCTCGCGAAGGTTTCATTCCATTTGGACTCCGTTTGATATTCCTTTTCTGCAAAACCCTGAAATAGGCAAAAAAAACAGCAATCTGGACTAGGCCTTTGGGTTAGTAGGTTAGTCCGAAAAATGATATAAAAGTGAATGATAAAGCCCATTAAACATCCAAGAGTTCATAAATAATAGCATGGAACAATAAAAAATTATAGATACGTTGGAGACGTATCAAGCATCCCCAAGCTTAATTCCTGCTCGTCCTCGAGTAGGTAAATGATAAAGAAAGAATTTTTGATATGGAACGCTAACCAATTTAGTTTTTCAATGTAATTCTCTTCATTGTGGCATGAATGTTCAGATCTGAAAAATTCTAGACAAAAGTCTATATAGACATAAGAAATAACAATACTTCAAGCAATACTAACAAAGCAATCATGTATTCTCAAAATACTATGGCTAAAGAAAGTTATCCCTACAAAATCGTATAGTGTTGGCTATGCTCCCTTATTATCACATTAAATATTCATATCATGCACAACCCCGATTTCAGCCAAGCATTTGTTTTCATACTCTATCTTTTCAAACCTTTCAACTTTCACGCAATACATGAGCGTGAGCCATGGATATAGCACTATAGGTGGAATAGAGGTGGTTGTGGAGGAGACAAAAAAGAAGGGAGATAGTCTCACATCGACTAGGCGTATCAACGGGCTATGGAGATGCCCATCAATAGATATCAATGTGAGTGAGTAGGGATTGCCATGCAACGGATGCACTAGAGCTAATTATGAATGAAAGCTCAACAAAAGAAACTAGTGGGTGTGCATCCAACTTGCTTGCTCACGAAAACCTAGGGCATTTGAGGAAGCCCATCATTGGAATATACAAGCCAAGTTCTAGAATGAAAATTCCCACTAGTATATGAAAGTGACTAAGCATGAGACTCTCTACATTGAAGAACATGGTGCTACTCTGAAGCACAAGTGTGGAAAAAGATAGTAGCAATTGTCCCTTTTTCTTTTCTTTTTTTTCTTTTTCTTTTTTTTGGGCCTTTCTTTTTTTCTTTGGCCTTTCCCTTTTTTTTCTTTTTTTGCTTAGGGGCTTTATAGATTCAACCTTTACTCCCATGGGACAATGCTCTAAAAATGATGATCATCACACTTTCATTACAACACAATATTACAACTCGATACTACAACAACAAGGTATGACTCTATATGAATGCCTCCGGTGGTGAATCGGTATATGCAATGAAACAAGAGTGACATGTAAGAAAAGATTATGCATGGTGGCCTTGCCACAAATACGATGTCAACTACATGATCATGCATGGCAATATGACAATATGATGCGTGTCATATAAACAGAACGGTGGAAAGTTGCATGGCAATATATCTCAGAATGGCTATGGAAATGCCATGATAGGTAGGTATGGTGGATGTTTTGACGAAGGATATATAGTGGGTTCATGGCACCGGCGAAAGTTGCGTGGTACAAGAAAGGCTAGCAATGGTGGAAGGGTGAGAGTGTGTATAATCCATGGACTCAACATTAGTCATAAGAACTCATATACTTATTGCAAAAATCTGCGAGTCATCAAAACAAAGCAATCAACGCATGCTCCTAGGGGGGAGGTTGGTAGGAGTTAACCATCGCGCGCCCCCGACCTCCACACAAAGGTTGACACTCTACAAATACCTCACGCTTTAACTTAGTCACATAACGGTTCACCATACGTGCATGCTACGGGAATCACAAACCTTAACACAAATATTTCTCAATTTCATAATAACTCCACTAGCATGACTCTAATATCACTATCCTCATGTCTCAAAACAATTATCAAGCATCCAACATCTCTTTCTATTCAATGCACTTGGTGTGAATTTTTTTACTACATTGACATTCGATGTTTATCATGTGAAGACTAGTTTCTTTAGCCTAAACACTTTACCATGCTGTTTTAATGGACTCTCAAATAGATCTAAGTGAAGCATGAGAGTTCAACAATTTATACAAAATATTACCACCACCATGCTCAAAAGATATAAGTGAAACACTAGAGCAAAAACTATTCAACTCAAAAGATATAAGTAAAGCACATAGAGTGTTCTAACAATTTCTAGGCCATTTTTAACTCTCTCAAATAGGTGCGTCCAACTAGGATGATTGTGGCAAACTAACAAGCAAAGACTCAAATTATACAAGACGCTCCAAGCAAAGCACATAACATGTTGCGAATAAAAATATAGCTCCAAGTATAGTTACCGATGGATGAAGACGAAAGAGGGGATGCCTTCCCGGGGCATCCCCAAGCTTAGGCTTTTGATTATCTTGAATTCACTCGGGGTTCCATGGTCATCCCCAAGCTTAGGCCTTTTCTACTCCTTGTTCCATAGTCCATCAAAGCAATACTCAAAACTTGAAAACTTCACAACACAAAACTTAGACAAAAATTCTCGTGAGCTTCATTACTATAAGAAAGAAAAACCACAACTCAAAGGTACAGCAAGGAATTCATTATTTGTTTATATTGGTGTTAAACCTACTGTACTCCAAGTTCTCTATGGTCCATATCCTCTAATATTACTCATAGATGCATCGGAATAAGCAAACAACACACGAAAAACAGAATCTGTCAAAAACAGAACAGATTGTAGTAATCTGCTGGGTTCGCCTACTTATGGAGCTCCAGAAAATTAAAACTAAATTGGTAAATTTGCGCAATTTGTCTACCAAGCATCAGCAAAAATAATCAACAAAAAAGCATGCTCCAGTAAAATCTGATGACTACTTTAGCGAGCGCTAACGATTCTGTTTTTCACAGCAAGATCATATAAACTTCACACAAGTCTTACCAAAGGTTCTACTTGGCACAAACACTAAACAAAACATGAAAACACATCTAATCAGAGGCTAGATGCAATATTTATTCCCTAACAGCAACAAAAGCAAAAAACAAAAAAAAATATCTGGTTGCCTCCCAACAAGCGCTATCGTTTTACGCCCCTAGCTAGGCACGATACAAGATAGATCTAGGTATTGCCATCTTTGGAAGGCAATCCATAAGTGGCTCTCATGATAGATTCATAAGGTAATTTGATTTTCGTTCTAGTAAAGTTTTCCATGCCTTTCCTGAACGGAAATTGGAATCTAATATTTCCTTCCTTCATATCGATGATTGCACCAATCGTTCTAAGGAAAGGTCTACCAAGAATAATAGGACATGAAGGATTGCAATCTATATCAAGAACAATGAAATCTATGGGCACATAATTCCTATTGGCAACAATAAGAACATCATTAATTCTTCCCATAGGTTTCTTAATAGTGGAATCCGCAAGGTGCAAATTTAAAGAACAATCATCAAACTCATGGAACCCTAGCAAATCACACCAAGTTTTTGGGATAGTGGAGACACTAGCACCCAAATCACACAAAGCATATCATTCATGATCTTTTATTTTGATTTTGATAGTAGGTTCCCATTCATCATAAAGCTTTCTAGGTATAGAAACATCCAACTCAAGTTTTTCTTCATAAGATTGCATCAAAGCATCAACTATATGTTTGGTGAAAGCTTTATTTTGACTATAAGCATGCGGAGAATTTAGCACGGATTGCAACAAGGAAATACAATCAATCAAAGAGCAATTATCATAATTGAATCCCTTGAAATCCAAAGTAGTGGGTTCATCACTATGCAAAGTTCTAATCTCTTCAATCCCACTTTTAGCAATTTTAGCATCAAGATATAAAAACTCTGAATCATTGGGACACCTTAAAGCAGAATCATCTCCAATCCGATTATCATCAAGATTAATACTAGAAAACAAGGATCTAATAGGAGACAAATCAATAACTTTCAGATCTTCATCTTTATTTTCACGATAACTAGAAGAACACGATTTAATATAATCTTCTCTTTTAGCACGCATTCTAGCGGTTCTTTCTTTGCATTCATCAATGGAAATTCTCATGGCTTTGAGAGACTCATTGATATCATGCTTAGGTGGGATAGATCTAAGTTTCAAAGAATCAACATTAAGAGTAATTCTATCCACACTTCTAGCCAATTCATCAACTTTAAGCAATTTCTCTTCGAGCATAGCATTGAAATTCTTTTGCGAGATCATAAACTCCTTAACACTAGTTTCAAATTCAGAAGGCATCTTTCCATAAGAGTTGTTGTAGGAATTACAAAAATTATTAGAGGAATTACAAGGAAAAGGCCTAGGATTAAAATTACCTCTATAAGCATTGTTATCAAAATTATTCCTACCAACAAAATTCACATCCAAAGATTCATTGTTATTCTCAATCAAAGTGGACAAAGGCATATCATTAGGATAAGAAGAAGCACTCTTAGCAGCAAACAATTTCATAAGTTCATCCATTTTTTCACTCAAAACACTAATTTCTTCGATAGCATGCACTTTTTTACTAGTAGATCTTTCGGTGTGCCATTGAGAATAATTAACCATAATATTATCTAGGAGTTTGGTAGCTTCTCCAAGGTAGTTTCCATGAAAGTGCCTCCGACGGCCGAATCTAAAAGATTCCTAGAAGCAAAATTCAAGCCAGCATAAAAGTTCTGAATAATCATCCATAGATTCAAACCATGTGTAGGGCAATTACGTATCATTAATTTCATTCTCTCCCAAGCTTGTGCAACATGCTCATGATCTAGTTGCTTAAAATTCATAATATCGTTTCTAATAGAGATGATCTTAGCAGGAGGGAAATACATAGAGATAAAAGCATCTTTGCACTTATTCCACGAATCAATTCTATTTCTAGGCAAAGAGGAGAACCAAGTTTTAGCACGATCTCTAAGTGAAAATGGAAATAACTTCAATTTAACAATATCGTTATCCGTATCCCTTTTCTTTTGCATATCACACAAATCAACAAAGTTGTTTAGATGGGTAGCGGCATCTTCGGTAGGAAGGCCGGAGAATTGATCTTTCATGACAAGATTCAACAAAGCAGCATTGATCTCACAAGATTTAGCATCGGTAATAGGAGCAATCGGAGTGCTAATAAAATCATTGTTGTTGGTATTGGAAAAGTCACACAATTTGGTATTGTTCTGAGCCATAGTGACAAGCAAGCAATCCAACACACACAAGCAAACAAGAAGCAAGCGAACGAAAAACACACGGCAGAAGAAGGGCGAATAAAACGGCAAAGGTGAAATGGGGGAGAGGAAAACGAGAGGCAAATAAATGTAATGCGAAGGATAAGGGTTTGTGATAGGTACTTGGTATATGACTTTTGCGTAAGCCTCCCCGGCAACGGCGCCAGAAATTCTTCTTGCTACATCTTGAGCTTGTGTTGTATTCCCTCGAAGAGGAAATGGAGATGCAGCACAGTAGCGTAAGTATTTCCCTCAGTTTTTGAGAACCAAGGTATCAATCCAGTAGGATACCACTCGCTAGTCCCTCACACCTGCACAAACAAATAAGAACTTCGCAGCCAACGCGATAAGGGGTTGTCAATCCCTTTACGGTCACTTACGAGAGTGAGATCTGATAGAGATGATAATTATATTTTTGGTATTTTTAGTTTAATAAAACAGCAAATAAAAGCAAGAAAAGTAAAGTAGATGTAGATTGATATGTTGAGAATAGACCCGGGGCCATAGTTTTCTCTAGTGGCTTCTCTCATGATAGCGATATTCTACAGCGGGTAAACAAATTACTATCGAGCAATTGATAGAAAAGCGAATAATTATGTAACTATCTAGGCATGATCATTGTATATAGGCATCACGTCCGAGACAAGTAGACCGAAACGATTCTGCATCTACTACTATTACTCCACACATCGACCGCTATCCAGCATGCATCTAGTGTATTGAGTTCATACGAACAGAGTAACGCCTTAAGCAAGATGACATGATGTAGAGGGATAAACTCAAGAAATATGATGAAAACCCCATCTTTTTATCCTCGATGGCAACAATACAATATGTGCCTTGCTGCCCTACTGTCACTGGGAAAGGACATCGCAAGATTGAAACCAAAGCCAATCACTTCTCCCATTGCAAGAACTATAGATCTAGTAGGCCAAACCAAACCAATAATTCGAAGAGACTTGCAAGGATATTATGAGCACACATAAAAAGTTTAGAGAAGAACCAAACATCTTTCATAGATAACCTTGATCATAAACTCACAATTCATCGGATCTCGATTACATCGAATAGATCTCCTCGAAGACCGAGGAGAACTTCGTATTGAGATCCAGAGAGAGAGAATAAGCCATCTAGATACTAACTATGGACCCGAAGGTCTGAGGTAAACTACTCACAACTCATGGTGAGGGCGATGATGATGATGATGAAGGCCTCCGTGACGGATCCCCCTACTAGAACAGGCTCCAAGATGGGATCTCCACAGGAACAGAAGCTACGGCGGTGGAATTAGGGTTTTCTCTCTGCGTATGGAGTTTCTTGGGTACGTAGGTATATATAGGAAGAAGGGGGCACCGGGGGCCGTGTAGGCCAGCCTCGAGGTAGGGGGCGCGCCCCCCACCCTCGAGGGCTGGTCCCACGTCCCCTGACATGGCTCCGAAGACTCCCGAGCGTGATTTCCTCCAAAAATGTCTCTCGCGAAGGTTTCATTCCGTTTGGACTCCGTTTGATATTCCTTTTCTGCAAAACCCTGAAATAGGCAAAAAACAGCAATCTGTACTGGGCCTTTGGGTTAGTAGGTTAGTCCCAAAAATGATATAAAAGTGAATGATAAAGCCCATTAAACATCCAAGACTTCATAAATAATACCATGGAACAATAAAAAATTATAGATACGTTGGAGACGTATCAGCTGCATAGGCTCTTTAACGTTGGAAGTTGTATTCGGTTCTCCCGACAACTTTCGAAGCGAAGAAGTAATCTTCGACATAGCTCCGTACTGAAGTGGCTATCATGCACTACTCAGAAGAACGACCTTCGCCCGCTTTAATGCAGTCCTGCATTATGCCTATTTAAAGCTTAAAATGCCTGGACCACGTGGCGTTTTATCACGGTCAATGGAAATATGGAGCGCTCTCTCTGTACGGAGGACGACACTGCGGCCTTAGCAGCCGAAGTCCAGTGCGGCCTATTCAAGCCGAATAATCTACCAATAATGAACACAACGAAACTGTTGGAAATATGCCCTAGAGGCAATAATAAAATGGTTATTATTATATTTCCTTGTTCATGATAATTGTCTATTGTTCATGCTTCAATTGTATTATCCGGAAACAGTGATACATGTGTGAATACATAGACCACAACGTGTCCCTAGTAAGCCTCTAGTTGACTAGCTCGTTGCTCAACAGATGGTCACGGTTTCCTGACCATGGACATTGGATGTCATTGATAATAGGATCACATCATTAGGAGAATGATGTGATGGACAAGACCCAGTCCTAAGCCTAGCACAAGATTGTGTAGTTCGTAATGCTAAAGTTTTTCCAATGTCAAGTATCCTTTCCTTAGACCATGAGGTTGTGCAACTCCCGGATACCGTAGGAATACTTGGGTGTGCCAAACGTCACAACATAAGTAGGTGGCTATAAAGATATACTACGGGTATCTCTGAAAGCATCTGTTGGGTTGGCACAAACCGAGACTAGGATTTGTCACTCCGTATGACGGAGAGGTATCTCTGGGCCCACTCTGTAAGGCATCATCATAATGAGCTCAATATGACTAAGGGGTTTGTCATGGGATGATGTGTTATGGAACGAGTGAAGAAACTTGCCATGACGAGATTGAACAAGGTATCGGTATACCGACGATCGAATCTCGGGCAAGTACTATACCGTAAGACAAAGGAAATCGTATATGGGATTGATTGAATCCTTGACGTCGTGGTTCATCCGATGAGATCATCAAGGAGCATGTGGGAGCCAACATGGGTATCCAGATCCCACTGTTGGTTATTGGCCGGAGAGTCGTCTCGGTCATGTCTACGTGTCTCCCGAACCCGTAGGGTCTACACACTTAAGGTTCGGTGACGCTAGGGTTGTAGAGATATAAGTATGCGGTAACCTGAAAGTTTTTCGGAGTCCCGGATGAGATCCCGGACGTCATGAGGAGTTCGGGAATGGTCCGGAGGTGAAGATTTATATATCGGAAGTCAGGTTTCGGCCACCTGGAAAGTTTCAGGGGTCACCGGTATTGTACCGGGACCACCGGAAGGGTCCCGGGGGTCCACCGGGTGGGGCCACCGATCCCGGAGGGGCCCATGGGCTGAAGTGGGAGGGGAACCAGCCACTGGTCGGCTGGTGCGCCCCCCTTGGGCCTCCCCCTGCGCCTAGGGTTGGAAGCCCTAGGGGTGGGGGCGCCTCCACCTGGCTTGGGGGGCAAGTTTCCCCCCTGACCGCCGCCCCCCTTGGAGATTGGATCTCCTAGGGCTGGCGCCACCCCTAGGGGCCCTATATATAGTGGGGGGAGGGAGGGCAGCCGCACCCCCAAGCCCTGGCTCCTCCCTCTCCCTCCCGTGACACACCTTCCTCCTCCGGTTGCGCTTGGCGAAGCCCTGCTGGAATCCCGCTACTTCCACCACCACGCCGTCGTGCTACTGGATCTCCATCAACCTCTCCTCCCCCCTTGTTGGATCAAGAAGGAGGAGACATCGCTGCTCCGTACGTGTGTTGAATGCGGAGGTGCCGTTCGTTCGGCGCTAGGATCATCGGTGATTTGGATCACGACGAGTACGACTCCATCATCCCCGTTCTCTTGAACGCTTCCGCTCGCGATCTACAAGGGTATGTAGATGCACTACCCTCTCCCTCGTTGCGAGATGACTCCATAGATTGATCTTGGTGATGCGTAGAAATTTTTTGTTTTCTGCTACGTTCCCCTACAGTGCCATCATGAGCTAGGTCTATGCGTAGTATCTTGCACGAGTAGAACACAAAGTAGTTGTGGGCGTAGATCATGTCAATTTGCTTGCCGCTACTAGTCTTATCTTTATTCGGTGGCATCGTGGGATGAAGCGGCCCGAACCGACCTTACACGTACGCTTACATGAGACAGGTTCCACCGACTGACATGCACTAGTTGCATAAGGTGGCTAGCGGGTGTGTGTCTCTCCCACTTTAGTCGGATCGGATTTGATGAAAATGGTCCTTATGAAGGGTAAATAGAAATTGGCATATCACGTTGTGGTTTTGGCGTAGGTAAGAAACGTTCTTTCTAGAAACCTATAGCAGCCACGTAAAAACTTGCAACAACAATTAGAGGACGTCTAACTTGTTCTTGCAGCATGTGCCGTGTGATGTGATATGGCCAAAAGGATGTGATAAATGATATATATGTGATGTATGAGATTGATCATATTCTTGTAATAGGAATCACGACTTGCATGTCGATGAGTATGACAACTGGCAGGAGCCATAGGAGTTGTCTTATTTTATTGTATGACATGCGTGTCAATGAAAAACGCCATGTAATTACTTTACCTTATCTCTAACAGTTAGCCATAGTAGTAGAAGTAATGTTTGGCGAGACAACTTCATGAAGACACGATGATGGAGATCATGGTGTCATGCCGGTGACGATGATGATCATGGAGCCCCGAAGATGAAGATCAAAAGAAGCAAAATGATATTGGCCATATCATGTCACTATTTGATTGCATGTGATGTTTATCATGTTTTACATCTTATTTGCTTAGAACGACGGTAGTAAATAAGATGATCTCTCACTAAAAATTTCAAGAATTGTGTTCCCCCTAACTATGCACTGTTGCTAAGGTTCGTTGTTCCGAAGCACCACGTGATGATCGGGTGTGATATGCTCTAACGTTCACATACAATGGGTGTAAGCCAGATTTACACACGTAATACACTTAGGGTTCACTTGACGAGCCTAACATGTACAGACATGGCCTCGGAACACGGAAGACCGAAAGGTCGAACATGAGTCGTATAGAAGATGCGATCAACATAAAGATGTTCACCGTTAATGACTAGTCCGTCTTACGTGATGATCGGACACGGCCTAGTTGATTCAGATCATGTATCACTTAGATGACTAGAGAGATGTCTATCTGAGTGGGAGTTCATTAAAAAAATTAGATGAACTCAATTGTCATGAACATAGTCTAAATTCTTTACAATATGTCTTGTAGATCCAATGGCCCACGCTCATGTTACCCTCAACTTCAACGCGTTCCTAGAGAAAACCAAGTTGAAAGACGATGGTAGCAACTATACGGATTGGGTCCGTAACTTGAGGATCATCCTCATAGCTGCCAATAAAACATATGTCCTTGAAGCACCGCTAGGTGATGCTCCCGCCCTAGCGAACCAAGACGTTATGAAAGCTTGGCAGTCACGTTGTGATGATTACTCCCTGGTTCAGTGCGGCATGCTTTACAGCTTAGAATCAGGGCTCCAAAAGCGTTTTGAGCACCACGGAGCATATGAGATGTTCCAAGAGCTGAAAATGGTTTTCCAAGCTCATGCCCAAGTCGAGAGATATGACGTCTCCGACGCATTCTACAGTTGTAAGATGGAGGAGAATAGTTCTATCAGCGAGCACATACTCAAATTGTCTGGGTTGCACAATCGCTTGCCTCAGTTGGGAATTAATCTCCCAGATGAAGCAGTCGTTGACAGAATCCTTCAGACGATCCCACCTAGCTACAAGAGCTTCGTGATGAACTTCAATATGCAAGGGATGGAGAAGTCCATTCCCGAGGTGTATTCAATGCTCAAATCAGTGGAGGTGGAGATCAAGAAAGAACATCAAGTGTTGATTGTGAATAAAACCACTAAGTTCAAGAAAGGCAAGGGTAAGAAGAACTTCAAGAAGGACGGCAAAGGAGTTGCCGCGCCCGGTAAGCCAGTTGTCGAGAAGAAGCCAAAGAATGGACCCAAGCCTGAGACTGAGTGCTTTTATTGCAAGGGAGCGGGTCACTGGAAGTGGAACTGCCCCAAATACTTAGCAGATAAGAAGGCCGGCAACGTCAAAAGTATATGTGATATACATGTTATTGATGTGTACCTTACCAGCGCTCGTAGTAGCTCCTGGGTATTTGATACCGGTGCAGTTGCTCACATTTGTAACTCAAAGCAGGAGCTGCGAAATAAGCGGAGACTGGGGAAGGACGAGGTGACGATGCGCGTCGGGAATGGTTCCAAGGTCAATGTGATCACCGTCGGCACGCTACCTCTGCATCTACCTTCGGGATTAGTTTTAAACCTCAATAATTGTTATTTAGTACCAGCTTTGAGCATGAACATTGTATCTGGATCTCGTTTAATGCGAGATGGCTACTCATTTAAATCCAAGAATAATGGTTGTTCTATTTATATGAGAGAGATGTTTTATGGTCATGCCCCGCTGGTCAATGGTTTATTCTTAATGAATCTCGAATGTGATGTTACACATATTCATAGTGTGAATGCCAAAAGATGTAAGGTTGATAATGATAGTCCCACATACTTGTGGCACTGCCGCCTTGGTCATATTGGTGTCAAACGTATGAAGAAGCTCCATGCAGATAGACTTTTGGAGTCTCTTGATTATGAATCATTTGACACGTGCGAACCATGCCTCTTGCGCAAGATGACCAAGACTCCGTTCTCCGGAATAATGGAGCGAGCAACCAACTTATTGGAAATCATACATACCGATGTGTGCGGTCCAATGAGTGTTGAAGCTCGCGGAGGCTATCGTTAGGTTCTCACCCTCATAGATGACTTAGGTAGATATGGGTATGTCTACTTGATGAAACACAAGTCTGAGACCTTTGAAAAGTTCAAGGAATTTCATAATGAGGTTGAGAATCAACGTGACAGAGAAATAAAGTTCTTACGATCGGATCGTGGAGGAGAATATTGAAGTCATGAATTTGGCACGCAACTAAGGAACTGTGGAATTGTTTCACAATTGACGCCGCCTGGAACACCTCAGCGTAACGGTGTGTCTGAACGTCGTAATCGTACTTTGTTGGACATGGTGCGATCTATGATGTCTCTCACCGACTTACCGCTATCTTTTTGGGGTTATGCCTTAGAGACCGCCGCATTCACTTTAAATAGGGCATCGTCTAAATCCGTTGATACGACACCGTATGAACTTTGGTTTGGCAAGAAACCTAAGTTGTCGTTTCTAAAAGTTTGGGGATGCGATGCTTATGTCAAGAAACATCAACCTGAAAAGCTCGAACCCGAATCGGAAAAATGTGACTTCATAGGATGCCCTAAGGAAACTATTGGATACACCTTCTACCTCAGATTCGAAGGCAAGGTCTTCGTTGCCAAGAATGGATCCTTTCTAGAGAAAGAGTTTCTCTCGAAAGAAGTAAGTGGGAGGAAAGTGGAACTTGATGAGGTGATTGTCACCCCTTCCGAACCAGAAAGTAGCGCAGCACAGGAAGATGTTCCTGTGGTGCCTGCACCAACTAGGGAGGAAGTTAATGATAATGATCATGAAGCTTTAGATCAAGTTACCACTCAACTTTGTAGGTCCACAAGGACACGTTCCGCACCAGAGTGGTACGGCAACCCTGTCCTGGAAATCATGTTGTTAGACAATGGCGAACCTTCGAACTATGAAGAAGAGATGGCGGGCCCGGATTCCAACAAATGGCTTGAAGCCATGAAATCCAAGATAGGATCCATGTATGAAAACAAAGTATGGACTTTGGTGGACTTGCCCGATGATCGGCACGCCATAGAAAATAAATGGATCTTTAAGAAGAAGACTGACGCGGATGGTAATGTGACCATCTATAAGACTCGACTTGTCACTAAAGGTTATCGACAAGTTCAAGGAATTGACTACGACGAGACTTTCTCTCCCGTAGCGATGCTGAAGTCCGTCCGAATCATGTTAGCAATTGTCGCATTCTATGATTATGAGATATGGCAAATGGACGTCAAAACGGCATTCCTTAATGGCTTCCTCAAGGAAGAACTGTATATGATGCAGCCGGAAGGTTTTGTCGATCCTGAGCATGCTAACAAGGTATGCAAGCTCCAGCGCTCAATCTATGGGCTGGTGCAAGCATCTCGGAGTTGGAACATTCACTTTGATGAGGTGATCAAAGCGTTTGGGTTTATACAGACTTGGGGAGAAGCCTGTATTTACAAGAAAGTGAGTGGGAGCTCTGTAGCATTTCTCATATTATATGTGGATGATATATTGCTGATGGGAAATGATGTAGAATTCTTGGAAAGCATAAAGGCCTACTTGAATGAGAGTTTTTCAATGAAGGACCTTGGATAAGCTGCTTACATATTAGGCATCAAGATCTATAGAGATATATCGAGACGCCTCATTGGTCTTTCACAAAGCACATACCTTGATAAGATATTGAAGAAGTTCAATATGGATCAGTCCAAGAAAGGGTTCTTGCCTGTATTGCAAGGTATGAGATTGAGCACGGCTCAATCCCCGACCATGGCAGAAGATAGAGAAAAGATGAGTGTCATCACCTATGCCTCGGCAATAGGTTCTATTATGTATGCCATGCTGTGTACCAGACCTGATGTGAACCTTGCCATTAGTTTGGTGGGGAGGTACCAAAGTGATCCAGGTATGGAACACTGGACAGCGGTCAAAAACATCCTGAAGTACCTGAAAAGGACTAAGGATATGTTTCTCGTTTATGGAGGTGAAGAAGAGCTCGTCGTAAAGGGTTATGTCGATGCTAGCTTCGACACAGATCTGGATGACTCCAAGTCACAAACCGGATACGTGTATATTTTGAATGGAGGGGCAGTCAGCTAGTGCAGTTGCAAGCAAAGCATCGTGGCGGCATCTACATGTGAAGTGGAGTACATAGCTGCTTCCGAAGCAGCGCAGGAAGGAGTCTGGATGAAGGAGTTCATCATCGACCTAGGAGTTATTCCAAGCGCATCGGGCCCGATGACTCTCTTCTGTGACAACACTGGAGCTATTGCCATTGCCAAGGAGCCTAGGTTTCACAAGAAGACCAAGCACATCAAGTGTCGTTTCAACTCCATCAAGAATTATATTCAAGATGGAGACATAGATATCTGTAAAGTGCATACGGATCTGAATGTTGCAGATCCCTTGACTAAACCTCTTCCACGAGCAAAACATGATCAACACCAGAACTCTATGGGTGTTCGATTCATCACAATGTAACTGGATTATTGACTCTAGTGCAAGTGGGAGACTGTTGGAAATATGCCCTAGAGGCAAAAATAAAATGGTTATTATTATATTTCCTTGTTCATGATAATTGTCTATTGTTCATGCTTCAATTGTATTATCCGGAAACAGTGATACATGTGTGAATACATAGACCACAACGTGTCCCTAGTAAGCCTCTAGTTGACTAGCTCGTTAATCAACAGATGGTCACGGTTTCCTGACCATGGACATTGGATGTCATTGATAATAGGATCACATCATTAGGAGAATGATGTGATGGAAAAGACCCAATCCTAAGCCTAGCACAAGATTGTGTAGTTCGTAATGCTAAAGCTTTTCCAATGTCAAGTATCCTTTCCTTAGACCATGAGGTTGTGCAACTCACGGATACCGTAGGGATACTTTGGGTGTGCCAAACGTCACAACGTAACTGGGTGGCTATAAAGGTATACTACGGGTATCTCCGAAAGCATCTGTTGGGTTGGTACGAACCGAGACTGGGATTTGTCACTCTGTATGACGGAGAGGTATCTCTAGGCCCACTCGGTAAGACATCATCATAATGATCTCAATGTGACTAAGGGGTTTGTCACGGGATGATGTGTTACGGAACGAGTAAAGAAACTTGCCATGATGAGATTGAACAAGGTATCGGTATACCGACGATCGAATCTCGGGCAAGTACTATACTGTAAGACAAAGGGAATCGTATACGGGATTGATTGAATCCTTGACATCGTGGTTCATCCGATGAGATCATCGAGGAGCATGTGGGAGCCAACATGGGTATCCAGATCCCTCTGTTGGTTATTGGCCGGAGAGTCGTCTCGGTCATGTCTACGTGTCTCCCGAACCCGTAGGGTCTACACACTTAAGGTTCGGTGACGCTAGGATTGTAGAGATATAAGTATGCGGTAACCATAAAGTTTTTCGGAGTCCCGGATGAGATCCCGGACGTCACCAGGAGTTCCAGAATGGTCCGGAGGTAAAGATTTATATATAGGAAGTCAGGTTTCGGCCACCAGGAAAGTTTCGGGGGTCACCGGTATTGTACCGGGACCACCGGAAGGGTCCCGGGGGTTCATCGAGTGGGGCCACCTATCCCGGAGGGCCCCATGGGGCTGAAGTGAGAGGGGAACCAGCCACTGGTGGGCTGGTGC
>LR738710.1:745235365-745380783 GCA_902687465.1 Secale cereale
CCTGCGCCTAGGGTTGGAAACCCTAGGGGTGGGGGCGCCTCCACCTGGCTTGGGGGCAAGTTCCCCCCTGGCCGCCGTTCCCCTTGGAGATTGGATCTCCTAGGGCCGACGCCCCCCCTAGGGGCCCTATATATAGTGGGGGGAGGGAGGGCAGCCGCACCCCCAAGCCCTGGCGCCTCCCTCTCCCTCCCGTGACACACCTTCCTCCTCTGGTTGCGCTTGGCGAAGCCCTGCTGGAATCCCGCTACTTCCACCACCACGCCGTCGACCTGCTGGATCTCCATCAAACTCGCCCCCCCTAGGAGACGTCGCTGCTCCGTATGTGTGTTGAACGCGGGGGTGCCGTCCGTTCGGCGCTAGGATCATCGGTGATTTGTATCACGACGAGTACGACTCCATCATCGCCGTTCTCTTGAACGCTTCCGCTCGCGATCTACAAGGGTATGTATGTGCACTCCCCTCTCCCTCGTTGCTAGATGACTCCATAGATTGATCTTGGTGATGCGTAGAAATTTTTTGTTTTCTGCTACGTTCCCCTACAGAAACGTGTCCGGCACACGCCTCAGTGCAGCAGCTCAGATGAATCTAAGCAAGATTGACAGCTACGCCCTCGTCAACTGCCCCATAAGGAGATAGCATATGTGCCTCGAGTATATAATTATGCCTTAAAAGTTCCTTGGGTGACGACCGGGGGCGCCTGCATATAGTCCATAGTTCGGCTAGACCCTATTCGGACTCTAAACTTATCTTCTTTAGGTTCATTAAACGATCCAAACTTGTTATGGCCATACTAGACTGATTTTTTTCCAGGATTTTTTTCCTTTCTTTTTCCTACAGATGGCCATCATACTCACACCTTCAAGGACACATTACAGAGGAGGAAACGACGCAGACGTGCAGCAGGGACCCACACTAAGGTTTCTTTTTCGATTAAGACCCTTTGTAAACCTTTTTTTCTCTTTCTTGTTATATACCTTTTTGGCATGTAAAATGTCCAAAAAGGTTTTCGGCATTATCTGTAAGTTTGCGGCTCGCCGTACCATAAAGGGATATTAATAGAGCAACCTAAGTCGCATTATATTCAGAGTTTTATTCACTCATCATAAATGTTCTCTTCCCACATCAGACTGCCATATGTGCCTTCTTCATAAGGGTCTATTACCATGGACCATATTCAGCCTCGTATATATTAAAAAGACCGAACATCTATAGGGAGTGTTCGGCGTCCTGGATGTTTGCCTTATATGCATCAGTTCCGAATCATGTCTTGGGTCAATAGTTGGGTTGCCCGGCTCCTGTGCTTACCCCTATGTTCCCAATTGTTCGGCTAGGGTGTAAAGGGAGAACTACTGCGATTGTACTTCTGGCTCGTCCGGTCAAGTACCTCAGTAGAGAAAGCCGAAAATTGACCGTCATGATGGGCGAGAACCTAGTCTGCAATCCGGTGACTTAGTTTTATACTACAATCGATAGAGATCTACCCCGTGTTATACGAAGGGTTGGTTTTTGCCCAGCCAGGTGCAATTGGATGCCTTAAGTATAAGAATATCATATCCACGCCAGGGGCTAGTACCTAGCCACACATGGCAAGCTCCTACGACTAAGTGAAAGCAATAATGCCGCATAGTCTGATTGCTTGGTTCACTCCGCATAAACCTCCTATACGGACCAAGACGTTGGATAAAGAGTGTACATGCATATGACCGAACACCCCAGTACTATGTACATGGGGGCTGAAGCCGACGACTGGAAACTTTCAGATTTAGATAAACAGTCACACAAGAGGTAAAAGACGCTTATATCATAAATAGCGCAAAAGTTATATACATCAGATTCATAAGCATAGTCTTTACATCTGAATACAATCACTCGAAGATAATATCCTTCGAACACTGGCCTTCTACAAGGCGGGTGCCCTCGATGACGTCCTCGAAGTACTTCTCCGGCTTGCGGTGCTCCTTGCCTGTGGGCGGGTCAGCAGTAGCTATATGCCATGCGTTCATCTTCGCCCAGTGCACTTTGACACGAGCGAAGGATATCCGAGCACCTTCTATGCAGGCCGAACGCGTCAATGCGTTGACCCGCGGACTCGCCTCGACGAGCCGCTTCACCAATCCGATGTAGCTACTTGGGATTGGCTGAGCAGGCCATAGCCGAACTATCAAGTCCTTCATGGACGAACCCGCCATATTGTACAGCTCGACCAGCTGCTTCATCTGGTCGCTGAGGGACACCGGATGTTTTGGTGCATAGAACTGCGACCAAAACAGCTTCTCCGTATTGTTCCCCTCCAGGGCTCGGAAGTACAGAGCGGCATCAGCACTGCTCCTTGGAAGATCAGCAAACACGCCTGGAGAACACCATAACCGTGTCAGCCCAATGTACTTCCGCCCTCCGAAGATGCTCTGTAAGAGAAATGTCTTACCAGATGCTATCTGTCGTGCCTGCTCGATTTCTTGATGGGCGCTGCGCAACTCGCCTCGTGCATCCTGGGCAGTCTTCATTGCCGCAGCAAGCTCGGATGCCTCTTCCGAAGCCTTCTTCTCCAATGCCTCACATTTGAGAAATGGCATTGTTGAGATTGACCTCGACTTCGGACACCCGAGCCCGGTGCTTCTCGCACTTAGCCTTTTTGGCCTCTAAATCGGCATCCGCTTTGACAACAGCCACCTTGTTCGCCTCGGCCTCCTTCTTGGCCTTGGCAACCTTGCCCTTGAGGGCCTCAAGCTCAGTGGCGCAAAATGTGTAATACAGAATACAATATTATGGTTTATAAATATACTCAATAAATTAAGTCTTCTTGACATTTCAATTTCTTAAAAATCTGCATACCTTGTGTTTTTTCTTGATTTAGTTCGGCAACTTCTGCATCTCGAGCAGTTGCCGTAACTAGTGAAGCATGCACAACAGTTCAGCTCTGTAAGTATGCTACACTACGGATGCTTCGTCTGATTCATTTCAGAATCACACAAAGCATCAGGGGCTCCCAGTTATGTATGTGCATTAAAAATAAAGATTCTATAAAAAGCATTACATTGCTTACCTCAAAGCCTGTTAACAGGCTGTTGAAGGCTTCATTCAGTCCGCCCTTGACGAACTGAATCTTCTTCATCACCACACCCATCACGGTGCGGTGCTCCTCCACGATGGAAGCACTTTGGAGTGCCCCCTCCATAGAGTCCGGCGCCTCCGGATTAACTCTGGACGTTGTTGTATCCCACCCCACTTGGGGAGTCGGGTCTTCGGACCCCGGAGCCGCGCTAGGCTCTGGGATAGTATTCGGTGGGGCCTCAGACTGTTTGGGCCCCACGTCTTCGGTCTCCATGGGGACGGTCTCCCCATGGTCGGCAGCCGTCAAGGTATTATCCCCGGCCGCCTTATCGCCTGCCCCGCCCTCGTCTCCTTGGGCGGAGGGCACCCGCTGGGACGACACTTCGGTGTCCCCGCCAATCTCGGGCGATGAAGCCCGGACTGGTGGGTCACTCTCCGTCACTCCAGGAGCCAGAGAGTTTCCCTCTGATAAGGAGGCGTCGGCGTGTCCTTCGGGAGGGCTGTAGGTCAGCAGGTAAGGAATGCAAGTAAGCATTAAAAATACTAAATAATCAAAGGTGCAATAGTCAATCCGGACAAACTTACGATTCGGGCAGGGGTTTCACCCTGGGCTTCACCACGAAGCTATGTTCGGACGAATCCGAGCTAGCTCTGAGTTTCAATTTCCTCCGGGGCGCAGTCGTGCCTGCGTCAGCAGCGGCCCCCTCTTCTTCCCCCTACCTTGCGCAGGGGACTCTTCTTCTTCTTCCTCCTCCTCGTCATCTTCCTCCACCTCGTCGGAAGAGAGGATGTGGAGGTCCTCGGGCTTCTTGTCCGCGGGACGGGGGCTATCTCCGCCCCCCTTGCCCTTCGTCTTCTTGGGCTTCTTGGTTGGCGCCTTGTACATCGCCAAAACCAGCATCGTCGCCAGTAGAGGCAATGTTGGGTCTTCGGGCAAAGGCACCAGACACTTGATCTGGGTCGCCTTCTTCGTCCAGCCCTGTATATCACGCAAAAATTCCAATTCCTATTATCATTAAATAAGGGAAAGGGTAAGTGTTCAGCAAGAGAAAGGCTTCACATACCACTATAAAAGCGGATATGTGAAGGACTGAGTTTGGGCTAGATCATGGAAATCTAGCCCGTAGAAGAACAAAAGGCCCTGAACAAAGGGGTGGAGTGGAAACCCTAGCCCCCTAACAAAGTGAGAGGTTAAAACTACCCTCTCACCCACCTCTGGGACGGGAATCACCTGGCCCTTAGCAGGGACTCGGTGTGCGATATTGGCGGCGAGATATCCCGCGCTCCATAGAGTTCCACGGTCTTTTCAGTGATGATGGAGGCCTCCCACTTGCCTCTGGCACCGGATCCAGCCATGGCTGGGAAGGGGAGTAGTGTTTGAGGAACGAGGAGCGGTGGGTGCAGGAGACGAGAATGCTGGGGCTAGGGAGATTGGAGAGCTCGAGCTTGAGGAAGGTGTGGGGCTGATGAAAGGGATTGGTATCCTTTTATAGCGTTGTGAATACAGAACGTCCCCCCACTTTTGTCGTAAACCTCGCCGGTTCCCAAAGCGGTCGTGCGTAATGCGCGACGTGGGTGCTCACATCATATTGATAAAAATCACACAATAAGCGGGCACGATATCTATTCTGATGGGACGTGTCAATGAGGATATACCTCGAAACGCGAAACTAGGACCAAATAAAACGGTCCCATATGTTAGTGGGTTGGACACGACGCTTCACCCAAAAGTTGTCAGTAGAGACACATTATTCATTTTCTTTTAAAAAGCCTTGCCTTCGAGGCTAAGGGTTGTACTAACCTTGCAGAGCCGAACACAATACACCTATTGCAGAAGATGTATTCAAAAGAAGAAAGCCGCCTTGCAATGCCAAAGACAATACTGAAGCCGGACTCATCGTCATTGAAGACAGGTTCAGGGGATACTAAGGGAGTCCTGGATTGAGGGGTCCTCATGTGGCCGGATAACTCTTGGTGGGCCGGACTAGTGGGCCGTGAAGATCAAAGTTGAATATCATCTCCCGTATCTTGATAGGACTCATGTATTCATGTAATGGCAAGTTTTAGGTTCGAGTGTAATCTTTCCTTCCTCTGCAAGATGACATGTACAAACCCTAGGACCCTCTGGTGTATATATAAACCGAAGGGTTTAGTCTGTAGAGGCTAGAACAAAGAATCTCAAATCCTCATAGTCTAGACTTTAGGGTTTAGCCAATACGATCTCGAGGTAGATCAACTCTTGTATTCATATTCATCCATATTAATATAGCAGGAAGTAGGGTTTTACCTCGATCGAGAGGGCCTGAACATGGGTAAACATCGTGTCCCCGGTCTCCTGTTACCATCGATCCTCAGACACATAGTTCGGGACCCCCTACCCAAGATCCGCCGGTTTTGAAACCGACGCCCCTAGGGATTCTGGAATATTGGGGTTTTATAGAGCGAAGAGGCGGTGCGGGAGGCCACCGAGGTGGGCACAATCCACCTGGGTGTGCTGGGGCCCCTAGGCACGCCTTGGTGGGTTGTGCTCCCCTTGAAGCACCCCCAGGTACTTCTTTGTCCCATCTTGTGTTTTTTGGTCCAGAAAAATTCTCCAAAAAGTTTCGCTTCATTTGAACTCCGTTAGGTATTGATTTCCTGCAAAGTAAAAAAACAAGCAAAAGTAGCAACTGGCACTGGGCACTGTATCAATAGATTAATCCCAAAAATGATATAAAGTTGCTACAAATTGATTTTTAAACATCCAAGAATGATAATATAACAGCATGGAACAGTAAAAAATTATTGATATGTTGGAGATATATCATATGACATGGTGGTTCTAACCAACATCGACTTGTCATCGTCGATCCCCAATTCAGTGGCTATGTGATTGCTCAACTTCAGGCTAGGGAAAATCCTTGCTCAGGTTGTTGGTGTTGGCAATGGCGGCGCCTGCGGGGAAACCCTAGGTTTGGTTCCTCCAGTCGGATGGAGACGACGTATCAATGCCGTTTTCCTTCTTGAAGGCGCTATCTTGCTCGCTCGCGGTGTCCGTGATACGTCTCCAACGTATCTACTTTTCCAAACACTTTTGCCCTTGTTTTGGACTCTAACTTGCAGGATTTTAATGGAACTAACCCGGACTAACGCTGTTTTCAACAGAATTTCCATGGTTATTTTCTGCAGAAATAAAAGTTCTCGGAATGACCTGAAAATCAACGAAGAATTATTTTGGAAAGTATAAAAAATATCTGCGGAAAGATCCAAGCCAGGGGGCCCACACCCTGTCCACGAGGGTGGGGGCGCGCCCCCTCCCCCTGGGCGCGCCCCTGCCTCGTGGGCCCCATGTTGCTCCACCGACGTACCCCCGGACTCCATATATTCACTTTCGGGGAGAAAAAAATCAGAGAGGAAGAATTATCGCGTTTTACGATACGGAGCCGCCGCCAATCCCTAATGTCTCTCGGGAGGGCTGATCTGGAGTCCGTTCGGGTCTCCGGAGAGGGAAGATCGCCGCCATCGTCATCATCAACCTTCCTCCATCACCAATTCCATGATGCTCACCGCCGTGCGTGAGTAATCCCATCGTAGGCTTGCTGAACGGTGATGGGTTGGATGAGATTTACCCTTTAATCGAGTTAGTTTTGTTAGGGTTTGATCCCTAGTATCCACTATGTTCTAAGATTGATGTTGCTATGACTTTGCCATGCTTAATGCTTGTCACTAGGGCCCGAGTGCCATGATTTCAGATCTGAACCTATTATGTTTTCATGAATATATGTGTGTTCTTGATCCTATCTTGCAAGTCAATAGTCACCTACTATGTGTTATGATCCGGCAACCCCGAAGTGACAATAGTTGGGACCACTCCCGGTGATGACCGTAGTTTGAGGAGTTCATGTATTCACTATGTGTTAATGTGTTGGTCTGGTACTCTATTAAAAGGAGGCCCTAATATCCCTTAGTTTCCACTAGGACCCCTCTGCCACGGGAGGGTAGGTCAAAAGATGTAATGCAAGTTCTTTTCCATAAGCATGTATGACTATATTTGGAATACATGCCTACGTTACATTGATGAACTCGAGCTAGTTCTATGTCACCCTAGGTTATAACTTTTACATGAGGAATCGCATCTGACATAATTCTCCATCACCGATCCAATGCCTACGAGCTTTTCACATATTGCTTGTTGCTTATTCACTTTTCCGCTGCTACTGCTACAGAAACTACAAAAACACTACCGTTACTTTTATTGCTATTACCACTACTTCCATAATACTTCGCTACTCAAATACCTTGCTGTAGATACTAAGTTTCTAGGTGTGGTTGAATTGACAACTCAGCTGCTAATACTTAAGAGTATTCTTTGGCTCCCCTTGTGTCGAATCAATAAATTTGGGTTGAATACTTTACCCTCGAAAACTGTTGCGGTCCCCTACACTTGTGGGTTGTCAAGACTATCTGCTGGTGCCGTTGCCGGGGAGCATAGCTATATTCTTTAATTCACTTGGGATTTATATCTGTTGATCACTATGAAGAACTTGAAGGACTCAAAAACCAAGATATTTCCCTCAACTACGAGGGGAGGTAAGGAACTGCCATCTAGCTTTGCACTTGATTCACCATCTGTTATGAGTAAATTTGCGACACCTACTCCTGCTGTTGAATCTGATATGTCGCATGTTCTTGATGATGCCACTTCTGCTATGTATGATGAAACTCCTTCTATGCTTGATAATACTGTGCCACTAGGTGAATTTCTAGATGAACAAATTGCTAAGGTTAGGGAGAATGCAAATATTGAAACTGATAATATTTATGAAAGTGATGATGAAGCTTCTCCCCCTATATATGAATTGCCTGTTATTCCCGAGGGTTATGTTATGGATGAAGAAACTGTTAGAGACTTTCTTGCTTGCATCGATAGATATGATCTTAAGAAGTTATTAGCTAAGCTGAAAGAAAAGTCTTTGAATGCTAGAATGAAATATGACCCTGCTTTGCTACTTCACCTATCTTTGTTACTAATAAGGATTATGATTTCTCTGTTGATCCTAAGTTAATTACTTTGGTTGAATCTGATCCTTTCCATGGCTATGAATCTGAAACTGTTGTGGCACATCTTACTAAGTTGAATGATATAGCCACAGTGTTTACCAACGATGAAAAGATTCGTTATTACTATATCATTAAGTTATTTCCGTTCTCGTTAAAGGGTGATGCTAAGACATGGTTTAATTCTCTTGATCCTGATTGTGTGCGTAGTTCCCAGGATATGATTTATTACTTCTGTGCTAAATATTTTCCCGCTCATAAGAAACAAGCTGCCTTACGGGAAATATATAATTTTGTGCAAATTGAAGAAGAGAGTCTCCCACAAGCTTGGGGGAGGCTTCTCCAATTACTTAATGTTTTGCCTGATCATCCACTTCAGAGGAATGAAATACTTGATGTCTTTTATAATGGACTAACTGATGCTTCCAGAGACCACCTGGATAGTTGTGCTGGTTGTGTTTTCAGGGAAAGAACAGTTGATCAAGCGGAATTACTATTGAATAATATGCTGGCCAATGAAAATAATTGGACATTTCCTGAACCAGCCCCTAAGCCAACTCCGAAGAAAAGGGGAGTTCTATTTCTCAGTCTTGAAGATATGCAAGAGGCAAAGAAATCTATGAAAGAAAAAGGTATTAAAGTTGAAGATGTTAAGAATTTACCACCTATTGAAGAAATACATGGTCTTGATAACCCGACATAGGTAGTAAAGGTAAATTCTCTTTATAGATTTGATGAAGGTGATATTTCGCGTTATAAGTCTGCTAGCCAATGCTTAGATGAGTTTGATAATTTTATTGTGAAGCAAGAAAACTTCAATGCTTATGTTGGTAGACAATTGCAACGTGATGCTTATATGATTGAACGCTTGAGTGATTATATGTCTAGAGTTAAAGGTGAATTGAAACTCATTAGTAAACATGCTTGTATGGTTACCACTCAAGTAGAACAAGTACTTAAGGCTCAGAATGATTTGCTCAATGAATTAAATAGTAAGAATAATGACTATGTTGTTAGAGTTGCAACTAGGGGTGGTAAAGTGACTCGGGAACCTTTGTATCCTTAGGGCCACCCTAAGAGAATTGAGCAAGATTCTCAGAGAACCAATTTAGATGCACCTAGTTCTTCTAAGAAGAATAAAAAGAAAAATGATAGGACTTCGCATGCTTCTACTGAACTAGTACCTGACACACCTGAGAATCCCAATGATATATCTGTTTTTTATGCTGAGACACAATCTGGTAATGAACATGAACCTAGTGATAATGTAAATGATGATGTTCATGATGATGCTCAACCTAGCAATGATAATGATGTAGAAATTGAACCCGCTGATGATCTTGATAAACCACAATCAAAGAATCAACGTTATGATAAGAGAGACTTTGTTGCTAGGAAGCACGGTAAGGAAATAGAACCATGGGTTCGAAAAACCATGCACTTTCCTCCTAAACCATCCAAGAAAAAGGATGATGAGGATTTTGAGCGCTTTGCTGAAATGATTAGACCTATCTTTTTGCGCATGCGTTTGAGTGATATGCTTAAAACAAATCCTTATGCTAAGTACATGAAAGATATTATTACCAACAAAAGAAACATACCTGAAGTAGAAATTTCCACCATGCCTGCCAATTACACTTTTAAGGGTGGAATACCTAAGAAACTAGGAGATCCAGGAGTACCTACTATACCTTGCTCCATTAAAAGAAACTATGTTAAAACTGCTCTATGTGATCTTGGGGCTGGTGTTAGTGTTATGCCTCTCTCTTTATATCGTAGACTTGACTTGAGTAAGTTGACACCTATTGAAATATCTTTGCAAATGGGCGATAAATCAACTGCTATACCTGTCGGTATTTGTGAGGATGTGCCTGTTGTGGTTGCAAATGTTACTATTCTAACGGACTTTGTTATCCTTGATATTCCCGAGGACGATAGTATGTCTATTATCCTTGGTAGACCCTTTTTGAATACTGCAGGGGCTGTTATTGATTGCAACAAAGGCAATGTCACTTTTCATGTTAATGGTAATGAGCATACGGTACACTTTCCGAGGAAACAACCTCAGGTCCACAGTATCAATTATATAGGAAAAGTTTCAACTATTACTATTGGAGGTTTTGAATTTCCTCTTCCTACTATCAAGAATACATATGATATTCTTATTGTTGGGGACATACATATCCCCATTGAGGTAACCTAGTGTTATTCGAAAATTCTCCAGTTTCATGTTATTCGGAAAGAGTTTATTAACAAGACCTGATCAACCTTGTTAATGGATTCCTTTTGATGAGCATGAGAAGGGTGATTCTAGATAGCACAACCTTCTGTATCGTCCTTTTACTTTCTGTTAATTAGATTAAATAAAGCAAAAATAGCATTTTCTGTCTGTTTCCAGACTTACCCGTGCAATAAAAAATACCCCGAAAACAAAAGTTCTCCAAATGCCCTGAAAATGAAATATGATTTTTTTTCTAGAATATTTGGGAATATATGGCACAGAAAACACAACGAGGGGAGCCAGCACCTGGCTACGAGGGTCTAGGGCGCGCCCCCTGCCTCGTGGGCCCCACGTGGCCCCCCTCCACTTCTTTCTGCACCCACACACTTCTTCTTCCTCCCAAAAAAATCACTATCCAGCTCAAGCACGAGTTCTAGCTCATCTTGCTGCCATTTTCGATGTCCTTGCTCAAAGCTCCATTCACAAAACTGTTTGGGGAGATTGTTCCTTGGTATGTGACTCCTCCATTGGTCCAATTAGTTTTTGTTCTAGTGTTTTATTTATTTCCATTTTTTGCTACTATGGTGACCTTGTTCTTGAGCTTGCATGTCAAATTTCTTTGGTCCCAAGTAGTTCTAATGCATGATATAGCCTCTAGGCACTTGTAGGAGTTGTTGCTATCAATCTTATTGAGTTTGGTTAACTTTTATTTTGAGTTACTAAAAATTTCAGAAAATTTAAGAGGAGGAAAATGATAAAGAGATTGTTGAGAGGCTCCTCCAGTAAAAGTTCAGAGGATAAGAAGAAGGAAGAAAATAAGAAGCCCAAATATAATCTTCCTCGCACTGCGGAAGTTCGGTCGTGTGAATGGCCTTGTAATGAGTTCTTGGAAGCCGTCGGGATTTATGAAGACTTTTATTATTTGGCTAACAATGCAGGCCTCACCGACTTCCTCCACGACCAGCTTGAACAGTATCTCTTACTCACTAATATTTTCACGCAAAACTTTCATTTGCATGCTAAGAAATCACCACCTTCAGTGGAGTTTTGTTTATATGATGAGGTTAAGGAGATGTCATTCTTTGAATTTTGTGAAGTATGCAGGATACCCTTTGCTGGTAGTCTTGAAGAACCACGTCGTGAAGCTGTTGAAGGGTTTATTGACATGATAGCTGTAGGGGAAACTAGCCAAGTTTCAGGGGCAAGAATTACTAGTATACATTTTCCTGTTCTATGCTACTTTGCTATATTTGCTAGTAGATGTTTAATTGGTCGCGAGAACAATGGGAATCTTAGTGCCCCTGATATTGTCATTTTGCGCCATGCTTTGTTTCGAGGCACAACTTTTAGCTTGGGTGCCGTCATTGCTAAACGATTAAGTCTGAACCGCACCAAAGGTCCCGTCTTTGGAGGCATCTTTGCTTCTCGCCTTGACGAACATTTTAGAATACCTATTAGGCATCATGAGAAGGAAGTAAAACTGCTTGCCCCTGTTTATCTAGATTCTAAGAGTATGATAGCACATGATTTTATTGTCAAAGACAAAGAGAAGTTGCTTAAGTATAAATTAAGGTTTAATGAAAAATATTGTGAGATTGTTACCTTGCCTGCACCATCTTTGTTTGATCTATTTTCAGGCATATACCTCGTTTCGTCGGATGCCTTCTACAAGTACCAGAGCCAGGCACAAGCTTCAGAGCCAGAGCCGGAGCCACCACTTGATCCTTACCGGCAGTTTGTTTATGGGTGGGATCCGGAAGAGATGGCCAACTAGTGGCACCCAGAGGACACTTCTCAGTACACCGGAGAGAGTAGCTTCTATCCGTGACCATAGACCAACTTAGGCCAAAATCCTAAGCTTGGTGGAGTATGTGTTTCTCACCGACATTACATTCATGTTCACTAACTTATTCTAGTCGTCGGTGCTCGCACTCTTTCATTGTACTATCCATGCTTAGTTTCCTTTCTTTTCTAGGTCTTTTTCTTGTGTGTTAGCAAAAACCTTAAGAAAAACAAAAAAAAATAGTTGTAGTTTTTAGCTAGTTTGCTTTCCGTGCCTGTAGTGGTAGTAATTAAAAGAAAACCCAAAAAGATTTCTCGTTCTTCTTTTGCTTGTTGGGAGCTTTCCCGTGTAAATAGTTTCTTTTCTTTTCTTTGGGGGTCAAGAGGAGAAGACCATGATGGAAATGCTTAGTTGCTCTTATTGTTGGGGAACGTAGTATTTTAAAATTTTCCTACGATCACGCAAGATCTATCTACCAGATGCATAGCAATGAAAGGGAAGAGTGTGTCTACGTACCCTCGTAGACCGGAAGCGGAAGCGTCAAGTGACGCGGTTGATGTAGTCGAACTTCTTTGCGATTCAACCGATCAAGTACCGAACGTACGACACCTCCGCGTTCAGCACACGTTCAGCTTGATGACGTCCCACGAGCTCTTGATCCAGTTGAGCTTCACGGGAGAGTTTCGTCAGCACGACGGCGTGGTGACGGATATGATGTATTCATCGGCGCAGGGCTTCGCCTAAGCACCGCGATGGTATGACCGAGGTGTGTTTCTGTGGAGGGGGGCACCGCACACGGCTGGAACAATTCAACTTGTGTGTCTTTGGGTGCCCCCCTACCCCCGTATATAAAGGAGCAAGGGGGGAGGCCGGCCGGCCCTTGTTTGGTGCGGCTAGGGGTGCAATCCTACTAGGAATAGGATTACAATCCTATTCCTAGTAGGAACCACCAAAGAAGGAAGAGAGGGAAAGGAAAAGAGGGAGAGGTGGCGCCCCCCCAATCCTAGTCCAACTAGGAACCCTAGGTGGGGCGCCGGCCAGCCCCTATGGGCTGCCTCTCTCTTTCCCTTAAGGCCCACTATGGACCATCCCCCCTCGTAGGGGGTTCCGGTAACCCCCTCCGGCAATCCCGTTAAATCCGAAACTTTTCCGGTATACTTCCGGTGTCCGAATATAGTCGTCCAATATATCAATCTTTATGTCTCGGACATTCTGAGACTCCTCGTCATGTCCGTGATCTCATCCGGGACTCCGAACTACCTTCGGTACATCAAAACTCATAAACTCATAATACCGATCGTCATCAAACGTTAAGCGTGCGGACACTACGGGTTCGAGAACTATGTAGACATGACTGAGACTCATCTTCGGTCAATAACCAATAGCGGAACCTGGATGTTCATATTGGCTCCTACATATTCTACGAAGATCTTTTATCGGTCAGAACCACATAACAACATACGTTGTTCCTTTTGTCAACGGTATGTTACTTGCCCGAGATTCGATCGTCGGTATCTCTATACCTAGTTCAATCTCGTTACCGGCAAGTCTCTTTACTCGTTCCGTAACACATCATCTTGTGACTAACTCATTAGTCTTTTGCTTGCAAGGCTTATTGTGATGTGTGTTACCGAGAGGGCCCAGAGATACCTCTCCGACACTCGGAGTGACAAATCCTAATCTTGATCTATGCCAACACCACGAATAGTTTCGGAGACACCTGTAGAGCATCTTTATGATCACCCAGTTACGTTGTGACGTTTGATAGCACACAAGGTGTTCCTACGGTATTCGGGAGTTGCATAATCTCATAGTCATAGGAACATGTATAAGTCATGAAGAAAGCAATAGCAGTAAAACTAAATGATCATGGTGCTATGCTAACGGATGGGTCTTGTCCATCACATCATTCTCCTAATGATGTGATCCCGTTGATCAAATGACAACTCATGTCTATGGCTAGGAAACATAACCATCTTTGATCAATGAGCTAGTCTAGTAGAGGCATACTAGGGACATATTGTTTTGTCTATGTATCCACACATGTACTAAGTTTCCGGTTAATACAATTCTAGCATGAATAAAAGACATTTATCATGATATAAGGAAATACAAATAACATCTTTATTATTGCCTCTAGGGCATATTTCCTTCAGTCTCCCACTTGAACTAGAGTCAATAATCTAGATTACAAAGTGATGATCCTTACACCCATGGAGTCCTGGTGCTGATCATGTTTTGCCCGTGGAAGAGGCTTAGTCAACGGGTCTGCAACATTCAGATCCGTATGTATTTTGCAAATCTCTATGTCTCCCTCCTTGACTAGATCGCGGATGGAATTGAAGCGTCTTTTGATGTGCTTTGTTCTCTTGTGAAACCTGGAATCCTTCGCCAAGGCTATTGCTCCAGTGTTGTCACAAAAGATTTTCATTGGACCCGATGCACTAGGTATTACACCTAGATCGGATATGAACTCCTTCATCCAGACTCCTTCATTTGCTGCTTCCGAAGCAGCTATGTATTCCGCTTCACACGTAGATCCCGCCACGACGCTCTGCTTGGAACTGCACCAACTGACAGCTCCACCGTTCAATAAAAATACATATCCGGTTTGTGACTTAGAGTCATCCGGATCAGTGTCAAAGCTAGAATCGACGTAACCGTTTACGACGAGCTCTTTGTCACCTCCATACACGAGAAACATATCCTTTGTCCTTTTCAGATACTTTAGGATGTTCTTGACCGCTATCCAGTGATCCACTCCTGGATTACTTTGGTACCTCCCTGCTAGACTTATAGCAAGGCACACATCAGGTCTGGTACACAGCATTGCATACATGATAGATCCTATGGCTGAGGCATAGGGAATGACTTTCATTTTCTCTCTATCTTCTGCAGTGGTCGGGCATTGAGTCTTACTCAACTTCATACCTTGTAATACAGGCAAGAACCCTTTCTTTGACTGATCCATTTTGAACTTCTTCAAAATCTTATCAAGGTATGTGCTTTGTGAAAGTCCAATTAAGCGTCTTGATCTATCTCTATAGATCTTGATGCCTAATATATAAGCAGCTTCACCGAGGTCTTTCATTGAAAAACTTTTATTCAAGTATCCTTTTATGTTGTCCAGAAATTCTATATCATTTCCAATCAACAATATGTCATCCACATATAATATTAGAAATGCTACAGAGCTCCCACTCACTTTCTTGTAAATACAGGCTTCTCCAAAAGTCTGTATAAAACCATATGCTTTGATCACCTCATCGAAGCGTATATTCCAACTCCGAGATGCTTGCACCAGTCCATAGATGGATCGCTGGAGCTTGCATAATTTGTTAGTACCTTTTGGATCGACAAAACCTTCTGGTTGCATCATATACAACTCTTCTTTGAGATATCCATTCAGGAATGCAGTTTTGACATCCATTTGCCAGATTTCATAATCATAAAATGTGGCAATTGCTAACATGATTCGGACAGACTTAAGCATCGCTACAGGTGAGAAAGTCTCATCGTAGTCAACTCCTTGAACTTGTCGAAAACCTTTCGCAACAAGTCGAGCTTTGTAAACAGTAACATTACCGTCTGCGTCGGTCTTCCTCTTGAAGATCCATTTATTTTCGATGGCCTGCCGATCATCGGGCAAGTCAACCAAAGTCCACACTTTGTTCTCATACATGGATCCCATCTCAGATTTCATGGCTTCAAGCCATTTTGCGGAATCTGGGCTCATCATCGCTTCCTCATAGTTCATAGGTTCATCATGGTCTAGTAACATGATTTCCAGAACTGGGTTGCCGTACCACTCTGGTGCGGAACGTATTCTGGTTGATCTACGACGTTCAGCAGAAACTTGATCCGAAGTTTCATGATCATCATCATTAACTTCCTCACTGATTGGTGTAGGAATCACTGGAACAATTTTCTGTGATGTACTACTTTCCAATCCGGGAGAAGGTACAGTTACCTCATCAAGTTCTACTTTCCTCCCACTCACTTCTTTTGAGAGAAACTCCTTCTCTAGAAAGGATCCATTCTTAGCAACGAATATCTTGCCTTCGGATCTGTGATAGAAGGTGTACCCAACAGTCTCTTTTGGGTATCCTATGAAGACACATTTCTCCGACTTGGGTTCGAGCTTATCAGGTTGAAGCTTTTTCACATAAGCATCGCAGCCCCAAACTTTAAGAAACGACAACTTTGGTTTCTTGCCAAACCATAGTTCATAAGGTGTCGTATCAACGGATTTAGATGGTGCCCTATTTAACGTGAATGCAGCTGTCTCTAAATCATAACCCCAAAACGATAGTGGTAAATCGGTAAGAGACATCATAGATCGTACCATATCCAATAAAGTACGGTTACGACGTTCAGACACACCATTACGCTGTGGTGTTCCGGGTGGCGTGAGTTGTGAAACTATTCCACATTGTTTCAAATGAAGACCAAACTCGTAACTCAAATATTCTCCTCCACGATCAGATCGTAGAAACTTTATTTTCTTGTTACGATGATTCTCTACTTCACTCTGAAATTCTTTGAACTTTTCAAATGTTTCAGACTTGTGCTTCATCAAGTAGATATACCCATATCTGCTTAAATCATCAGTGAAGGTCAGAAAATAACGATACCCGCCGCGTGCTTCAACACTCATTGGTCCACATACATCAGTATGTATGATTTCCAACAAATCTGTTGCTCGCTCCATAGTTCCGGAGAACGGAGTTTTAGTCATCTTGCCCATGAGGCATGGTTCGCAAGCACCAAGTGATTCATAATCAAGTGATTCCAAAAGTCCATCACTATGGAGTTTCTTCATGCGTTTTACACCAATATGACCTAAACGGCAGTGCCACAAATAAGTTGCACTATCATTATTAACCTTGCATCTTTTGGTTTCAATATTATGAATATGTGTATCACTACAATTGAGATCTAATAAGAATAGACCACTCTTTGAGGGTGCATGACCATAAAAGATATTATTCATAAAAATAGAACAACCATTATTCTCTGATTTAAATGAATAACCGTCTCGCAATAAACAAGATCCAGATATAATGTTCATGCTCAACGCTGGCACCAAATAACAATTATTTAGGTCTAAAACTAATCCCGAAGGTAGATGTAGAGGTAGCGTGCCGACGGCGATCACATCGACTTTGGAACCGTTTCCCACGCGCATCGTCACCTCGTCCTTAGCCAATCTTCGTTTAATCCGTAGTCCCTGTTTCGAGTTACAAATATTAGCAACCGAACCGGTATCAAATACCCAGGTACTACTACGAGCATTAGTAAGGTACACATCAATAACATGTATATCACATATACCTTTGTTCACCTTGCCATCCTTCTTATCCGCCAAATACTTGGGGCAGTTCCGCTTCCAGTGTCCAGTCCCCTTGCAGTAGAAGCACTCAGTTTCAGGCTTGGCTCCAGACTTGGGTTTCTTCGTAGGAGTAGCAACTGTCTTGCTATTCTTCTTGAAGTTCCCCTTCTTTCCCTTGCCCTTTTTCTTGAAACTAGTGGTCTTGTTAACCATCAACACTTGATGCTCCTTCTTGATTTCTACCTCCGCAGCTTTGAGCATAGCGAAGAGCTCGGGAATTGTCTTTTACATCCCTTGCATATTATAGGTCATCACAAAGCCTTTATAGCTTGGTGGCAGTGATTGAAGAACTCTGTCAATAACACTATCCTCGTCAACTTTGCAACCAAGTTGAGTCATATGATTGTAGTACCCAGACATTCTGAGCAAGTGTTCACTGATAGAACTATTCTCCTCCATCTTGCAGCTGTAGAACTTATTGGAAATCTCATATTTCTCAATCCGGGCATTTGCTTGAAATATTAACTTCAACTCCTGGAACATCTCATATGGTCCATGACGTTCAAAACGTCGTTGAAGTCCCGGTTCTAAGCCGTAAAGCATGGCACACTGAACTATCGTGTAGTCATCAGACCGCGATTGCCAGACGTTCAAAGCGTCCACATTAGCGGGAGGGGGCTTGTCACCTAGCGGTGCTTCAAGGACATAATTCTTCTGTGCAGCAATGAGGATAATCCTCAGGTTACGGACCCAGTCCGTGTAATTGCTACCATCATCTTTCAACTTAGCTTTCTCTAGGAATGCATTAAAATTCAAAGGAACGGTAGCACGAGCCATTGATCTACAACAACATAAATATGCAAAAACTATCAGGACTAAGTTCATGATAAGTTAAAGTTCAATTTAATCATATTAATTAAAGAACTCCCACTTAGATAGACATCCCTTCGGTCATCTAAATGATCACGTGATCCAAATCAACTAAACCATGTCCGATCATCACGTGAGATGGAGTAGTTTCAATGGTGAACATCTTATGTTGATCATATCTACTATATGATTCACGCTCGACCTTTCGTCTCCAGTGTTCCGAGGCCATATCTGCATATGCTAGGCTCGTCAAGTTTAACCCGAGTATTCTGCGTGTGCAAAACTGGCTTACACCCGTTGTATTTGAACGTAGAGCTTATCACACCCGATCATCACGTGGTGTCTCGGCACGACGAACTTTCGCAACGGTGCATACTCAGGGAGAACACTTATACCTTGAAATTTAGTAAGGGATCATCTTATAATGCTACCGTCGTTCTAAGCAAAATAAGAAGCATAATAAGATAAACATCACATGCAATCAAAATATGTGACATGATATGGCCATCATCATCTTGTGCTTTTGATCTCCATCTCCAAAGCACCTTCGTGATCACCTTCGTCACCGGCGCGACACCTTGATCTCCATCGTAGCATCGTTGTCGTCTCGCCAACTATTGCTTCTACGACTATCGCTACCGCTTAGTGATAAAGTAAAGCAATTACATGGCGATTGCATTTCATACAATAAAGCGACAACCATATGGCTCCTGCCAGTTGCCGATAACATTACAAAACATGATCATCTCATACAAAACCGTATAACTCATCATGTCTTGACCATATCACATCACAACATGCCCTGCAAAAACAAGTTAGACGTCCTCTACTTTGTTGTTGCAAGTTTTACGTGGCTGCTACGGGCTTAGCAAGAACCGTTCTTACCTACGCATATAAAACCACAACAATGTTTCGTCAAGTATGTGCTGTTTTAACCTTCACAAGGACCGGGCGTAGCCACACTTGATTCAGCTAAAGTAAGAGAGACAGACACCCGCCAGTCACCTTTAAGCAACGAGTGCTCGTAACGGTGAAACCAGTCTCGCGTAAGCGTACGCGTAATGTCGGTCCGGGCCGCTTCATCTCACAATACCGCCGAAGCAAAGTATGACATGCTGGTAAGCAGTATGACTAGTATCGCCCACAACTCATTGTGTTCTACTCGTGCATATCATCTACGCATAGACCTGGCGCATGATGCCACTGTTGGGGAACGTAGTATTTTAAAATTTTCCTACGATCACGCAAGATCTATCTACCAGATGCATAGCAACGAGAGGGAAGAATGTGTCTACGTACCCTCGTAGACCGGAAGCGGAAGCGTCAAGTGACGCGGTTGATGTAGTCGAACTTCTTCGCGATTCAACCGATCAAGCACCGAACGTACGGCACCTCCGCGTTCAGCACACGTTCAGCTTGATGACGTCCCACGAGCTCTTGATCCAGTTGAGCTTCACGGGAGAGTTTCGTCAGCACGACGGCGTGGTGACGGATATGATGTATCTACCGGCGCAAGGCTTCGCCTAAGCACTGCGACGGTATGACCGAGGTGTGTTTCTGTGGAGGGGGGCACCGCACACAGCTGGAACAATTCAACTTGTGTGTCCTAGGGTGCCCCCTGCCCCCGTATATAAAGGAGCAAGGGAGAGGCCGGCCCTAGAGGGGGCGCGCCAAGTGTGGGGAGTCCTACTAGGACTCCCAAGTCCTAGTAGGATTCCCCTTTCCTTTCCGGAGTAGGAGAGAAGGAAAGAGGTGGAGAGGGGGAAGGAAAAGGGGGCTGCACCCCTTGTCCAATTCGGACCAGAGGGGGGGCACGCGCCTCCTTCCTTTTGGCCTTTCTCCTCTATTCCCGTATGGCCCAATAAGGCCCATATACTCCGAAAAATACCCGAATCACTCGGAACCTTTCCGATGTCTGAATATAGTCGTCCAATATATCGATCTTTACGTCTCGACCATTTCGAGACTCCTCGTCATGTCCCCGGTCTCATCCGGGACTCCGAACTCCTTCGGTACATCAAAACTCATAAACTCATAATACCGATCGTCATCAAACGTTAAGCGTGCGGACCCTACGGGTTCGAGAACTATGTAGACATGACCGAGACTCATCTCCGGTCAATAACCAATAGCGGAACCTGGATGCTCATATTGGTTCCTACATATTCTACGAAGATCTTTATCGGTCAAACCGCATAACAACATACGTTGTTCCTTTTGTCATCGGTATGTTACTTGCCCGAGATTCGATCGTCGGTATCTCTATACCTAGTTCAATCTCGTTACCGGCAAGTCTCTTTACTCGTTCCATAACACATTATCTCGTGACTAACTCATTAGTCTTTTGCTTGCAAGGCTTATTATGATGTGTGTTACCGAGAGGGCCCAGAGATACCTCTCCGACACTCGGAGTGACAAATCCTAATCTTGATCTATGCCAACACCACGAATACTTTCGGAGACACCTATAGAGCATCTTTATGATCACCCAGTTACGTTGTGACGTTTGATAGCACACAAGCTGTTCCTACGGTATTCAGGAGTTGCATAATCTCATAGTCATAGGAACATGTATAAGTCATGAAGAAAGCAATAGCAGTAAAACTAAACGATCATAGTGCTATGCTAACGGATGGGTCTTGTCCATCACATCATTCTCCTAATGATGTGATCCCGTTGATTAAATGACAACTCATGTCTATGGCTAGGAAACATAACCATCTTTGATCAATGAGCTAGTCTAGTAGAGGCATACTAGGGACATACTGTTTTGTCTATGTATTCACACATGTACTAAGTTTCCGGTTAATACAATTCTAGCATGAATAAAAGACATTTATCATGATATAAGGAAATACAAATAATCATCTTTATTATTGCCTCTAGGGCATATTTCCTTCACGATCATCACGTGAGATGGAGTAGTTTCAATGGTGAACATCTTATGTTGATCATATCTACTATATGATTCATGCTCGACCTTTCGGTCTCCAGTGTTCCAAGGCCATATCTGCATATGCTAGGCTCGTCAAGTTTAACCCGAGTATTCTGCGTGTGCAAAACAGGCTTGCACCCGTTGTATTTGAACGTAGAGCTTTTCACACCCGATCATCACGTGGTGTCTCGGCACGACGAACTTTCGCAACGGTGCATACACAGTTAGAACACTTATACCTTGAAATTTAGTAAGGGATCATCTTATAATGCTACCGTCGTTCTAAGCAAAATAAGAAGCATAATAAGATAAACATCACATGCAATCAAAATATGTGACATGATATGGCCATCATCATCTTGTGCTTTTGATCTCCATCTCCAAAGCACCTTCATGATAACCTTCGTCACCGGCGCGACACCTTGATCTCCATCGTAGCATCGTTGTCGTCTCGCCAACTATTGCTTCTACGACTATCGCTACCTCTTAGTGATAAAGTAAAGCAATTACATGGCGATTTCATTTCATACAATAAAGCGACAACCATATGGCTCCTGCCAGTTGCCGATAACATTACAAAACATGATCATCTCATACAAAACCGTATAACTCATCATGTCTTGACCATATCACATCACAACATGCCCTGCAAAAACAAGTTAGACGTCCTCTACTTTGTTGTTGCAAGTTTTACGTGGCTGCTACGGGCTTAGCAAGAACCGTTCTTACCTACGCATACAAAAACCACAACGATGTTTCGTCAAGTATGTGCTGTTTTAACCTTCACAAGGACCGGGCGTAGCCACACTTGTTTCAGCTAAAGTGAGAGAGACAGACACCCGCCAGTCACCTTTAAGCAACGAGTGCTCGTAACGGTGAAACCAGTCTCGCGTAAGCGTACGTGTAATGTCGGTCCGGGCCGCTTCATCTCACAATACCGCCGAAGCAAAGTATGACATGCTGGTAAGCAGTATGACTAGTATCGCCCACAACTCATTGTGTTCTACTCGTGCATATCATCTACGCATAGACCTGGCTCTGATACCACTGTTGGGGAACGTAGTATTTTAAAATTTTCCTACGATCACGCAAGATCTATCTACCAGATGCATAGCAACGAGAGGGAAGAGTGTGTCTACGTACCCTCGTAGACCGGAAGCGGAAGCGTCAAGTGACGCGGTTGATGTAGTCGAACTTCTTCGCGATTCAACCGATCAAGTACCGAACGTACGGCACCTCCGCGTTCAGCACACGTTCAGCTTGATGACGTCCAACGAGCTCTTGATCCAGTTGAGCTTCACGGGAGATTTTCGTCAGCACAACGGCGTGGTGACGGATATGATGTATTCACCGGCGCAGGGCTTCGCCTAAGCACCGCGACGGTATGACCGAGGTGTGTTTCTGTGGAGGGGGGCACCGCACACAGCTGGAACAATTCAACTTGTGTGTCTTTGGGTGCCCCCCTGCCCCCGTATATAAAGGAGCAAGGGGGGAGGCCGGCCGGCCCTTGTTTGGTGCGGCTAGGGGTGCAATCCTACTAGGAACAGGATTGCAATCCTATTCCTAGTAGGAACCACCAAAGAAGGAAGAGAGGGAAAGGAAAAGAGGGAGAGGTGGCGCCCCCCCAATCCTAGTCCAACTAGGAACCCTAGGTGGGGCCCGGCCAGCCCCTATGGGCTGCCTCTCTCTTTCCCTTAAGGCCCACTATGGACCATCCCCCTCGTAGGGGGTTCCGGTAACCCCCTCCGGCAATCCCGTTAAATCCGAAACTTTTCCGGTATACTTCCCGTGTCCGAATATAGTCGTCCAATATATCAATCTTTATGTCTCGGACATTCCGAGACTCCTCGTCATGTCCATGATCTCATCCGGGACTCCGAACTACCTTCGGTACATCAAAACTCATAAACTCATAATACCGATCGTCATCAAACGTTAAGCGTGCGGACCCTACGGGTTCGAGAACTATGTAGACATGACTGAGACTCATCTCCGGTCAATAACCAATAGCGGAACCTGGATGTTCATATTGGCTCCTACATATTCTACGAAGATCTTTTATCGGTCAGAACCGCATAACAACATACGTTGTTCCTTTTGTCAACGGTATGTTACTTGCCCGAGATTCGATCATCGGTATCTCTATACCTAGTTCAATCTCGTTACCGGCAAGTCTCTTTACTCGTTCCGTAACACATCATCTTGTGACTAACTCATTAGTCTTTTGCTTGCAAGGCTTATTGTGATGTGTGTTGCCGAGAGGGCCCAGAGATACCTCTCCGACACTCGGAGTGACAAATCCTAATCTTGATCTATGCCAACACCACGAATACTTTCGGAGACACCTGTAGAGCATCTTTATGATCACCCAGTTACGTTGTGACGCTTGATAGCACACAAGGTGTTCCTACGGTATTCGGGAGCTGCATAATCTCATAGTCATAGGAACATGTATAAGTCATGAAGAAAGCAATAGCAGTAAAACTAAACGATCATAGTGCTATGCTAACGGATGGGTCTTGTCCATCACATCATTCTC
The DNA here is from genome assembly GCA_902687465.1 of Secale cereale. Classification (NCBI taxonomy): domain Eukaryota; kingdom Viridiplantae; phylum Streptophyta; class Magnoliopsida; order Poales; family Poaceae; genus Secale; species Secale cereale. Next base: position 745,259,134 of record LR738710.1, read on the forward strand.
CTAATGATGTGATCCCATTGATCAAATGACAACTCATGTCTATGGCTAGGAAACATAACCATATTTGATCAATGAGCTAGTCTAGTAGAGGCATACTAGGGACATACTGTTTTGTCTATGTATCCACACATGTACTAAGTTTCCGGTTAATACAATTCTAGCATGAATAAAAGACATTTATCATGATATAAGGAAATACAAATAACATTTTTATTATTGCCTCTAGGGCATATTTTCTTCACTTATATGCTTTATTGTTGATTTAACCTTGAGCCATATTACTTTGTCTTCTCTCTTGTATTAACTGCTCGTAGATGTCAGGACCCCGATCCTAAGTCACACCGATCTAGCTGTAACACGTCATATCACTTTGCGGCCTCACGCACGGTAACCCCACGGGTGCCACCTTACCTGGCCCGGGACCGTTTGCGCATTTTGGCACACGTATATGACAGTGTCGCTAGCATCCATATGACAGAGAACCCGGGCCGACATGGCTAGTTATAAACCAAAAGGGGCACTAAATTACAGAGACAGGCATCCATGACCCAGCAACGAACATGTCGGTCATCAACGTATGAACCCAAGTCGTAGCAAGCTACATGGACTTAAAGGAACAACGCGTGACATTTCCCCTAAGGGACAGACACAGGAACGAAGAAGGACACATGCCGGCCAGCCTACGTGTTCCGAGCAGTAGCAAGCTACCAAGGCTCATTGGAATCACTAGGAGGCATTTCCCTGTAAGATAGGCTACCCAAGGAAAACAACTAGGTGTCGGATCCCACACATACCAAGCATTTCAATCATACACGCAATATGCTCAATATGTGCAAATACAACATTGCATCACAACAGAACTCTATGACTCAAAGTACTTTATTTAAAAGGCTCCAAGAGCCATACATAACATAGTCATACAGGTAGGGGTCACATGACCCATCACTCAAGTCATACAGTCATACAAGCACAAGCGGAAGCTACTTGTCTGAGTACAGACAACTTAGAAAATAAAACAGGCTTGGTGTAGCCTGACTATATACAAGGCCCTTCACAAGCTCCAGATCACCGTCTGGGTGTCAAGCTACTCGTCGACGTCAACGTCTATGTAGAACCCATCAGCAGGGGCAGGGTTCTCCTCTGCTACAGTTATTAAGCAAACATGAGTACAAAGGTACTCAGCAAGTCTTACCACAGAACCTATCATACATGCAACATTATCAAAGGGGGTAGTGGAGTTTATAGCAGAATGCCAGCTTTGACCTTGGCTAACCTATACTACAACTCTCAACAGATTGCAAGATGTTACTACGAACACGAGTCCTCTACTCACCACTTCAATACACTACCGAGGATCCTCTTCCGTCAACCTACGGAAGGGCCATCCACGGCACTCACGCTTATCTTGAGGCTTTTAGTAGTATCCATCAACTTGTCTATGAATTGTAAGAGTAACCAAGTAGTTCGTACCGCGAACAACGGCTATTCGAATAGTTTGATAACCCTGCAGGGGTGTACCTCTTCACACACGCTTCCACCACTTATCGCCGTTTACTCGGCGTGTACTCGGCAACCTTCAAGCGGAAGCCCGGCGAGGGTGTCGGCCACGACCTGACTAACTACTCAAGTCTCTCGTCCAGGTTTATCGCCTATTTGGGTTCCATCCGTGGGGAGATCCGGCCGGGGTGTCGCTCACGGCCCCAAACGATGTGTACAGGGTTCCCGAGTCACCAAACGGGCAACCGGTACACCGTACCACGTACCTGTCGCATCACAACCCACCCCGAGGGTCAGCGTTGTGCACGACCTCCAGTAGGCTATAAACACCAGAAACTAGTTGCAACTCCTGGACAGAGATCAAGGGTAATTAATAAGCCGAGAGGGTCCATTGGTTTCGGGCCCAATGCATGGTAGTAACTGCAAATTGAACCACACATATAGATCTCAGGTCCTATGTACGGTTCCAATGAAACAACCCACCACGTACTCCTACATGGCCTTTCATCGATACCTTTACCAAGCGTATTCCACACTTCCCTCTCTTTATCGGTAAGATCATTTCACTCTGATCCATCACCCAGATGAATCAGACCAGACACAACTCTAAGCATAGCAGGCAACATAAGTAAATAGCATGGTGGATCACACATCACATGGCTCAATCAACTCCTACACATGCTAGTGGGTTTCAACTATTTACTATGGCAATGACAGGTCATGCAAGGGAATAGGGTTCAACTACCGCAGCAAGTAGCAGTTCACGCGTTGTTGCCTTAATGCAGTAAAAGAGAGCAGGAGCGAGAAGATTGGGTTTGTATCGGAATGATCAATGATTGCTTGCCTGACAAGGTAGTTGTCGGGTACTGCTCTTCAACTGGATACGCAGCAGTATCCTCGGGAGCAGGACCTAACACAGGAAATACCGACGATACAATCATTAACAAACAAATGCAACAATATGATGCATGTTTATGACATGGCAAGATGCATGTGTGTTGGCTAATGCTACTAAAACTAGAAGGGTTTGAACCTATTTGAATCAAGGATTCAAATTGAAGTTCAAACTATTATTTAAATAAGTGCATTATCATGTTTTTGATATAAACAGCAAGTTAACTTGTTCAAACATGCTTGAAACCAGTGCCATTAGATAGATTGGATTTTTCTGATCATTTTTCATATATAAATCTTTTCCATCTGAGCTATGGTTGATTTTATATGATTTTTAGAAGTTTTGGGTATTTTCTGGAATTTCCTGAATTATTATTAAATCTAAAAATCCCAGAAAAACCTTTACTGCGTCAGCATGACATCATGCTGACGTCAGCCAGTCAACAGGGCCGGTCCAGGTCAAACCTGACCAGTGGGTCCCCTCATGTCAGTGTCACAGCTAATTAACTGAGTTAATTAGAGTTTAACTAAAACTAATTAGCTGTCAGTGGGGCCAGGGCCCACGTGTCAGTGACTAAACTAATTAACTAATTAATATTAAATTAACAACTAAACTAAGTTTGACTTGCGGGCAGGGCCCACATGTAATTGACCCAGGGGTCAAACCCGTGGTCAAAACAGGTCCAACTCGCCGGCGTTTAGCCGCCGGCGAGGCCAAACGCGGCGGCGTGCCTCAGAAAACGTCTACGGTGCACGGCTCGAGCTGCGGCTGGGTGCGTTGGAGAGCTCTTGCTCTTCCGCATCGGATGGAGGTGGTCGCCGGACCTGGGGTGGCCGGAGACGACGGCAACGAGCTCGACGGCGGCGAGTGGCGTCGGGCGTGTGTGGAGATGCGGCTGCAGGGGCCTAGGCGATGCGTGCGTAGCACCGTTCGCATCTACGTGCTATGGTGAGTGCGATGGACGGGTGCCGGTGACCAAATGGTCACCGGAGCATCACCGGCGACGAGCACGGCGGCGGTGCGTGCGGTGGAGCTACGTGCAGTGTGTTACAGGGCAAGAGGGAGCCAACGGAGAGGGGGAGGAGGTAACTAGGCTCACAGCGGTTGCAGCAAGCACCGAAGCGAGCTCGAGGGTGGTCGGAGCTGAGCAGCACGGCGAGGGGGATCTCCGTGGCCGGAGTTGGGGAAGAAGAGGTCGGGGGCGTCTCCAGGGCGGGCGAGCGCTAGGGGCTCGGCCTGTTCGAAGCAGTCGAGGACGGCGGAGACGATGGACAACACGGCGGAGCTCGGGGACGACGGTGGACGTGGTTTCTACGACGGCGCGATCACGGCGGCGTCGGCCATGGCGCGGGGAGAGCGGAGGAGAGGGACTGGGGAGAAGCGGAGGTGTCTGAGGGGTCGAGGAGGTCGTGGACGTTCGATCCATCCCTCCAGGACGGCGAGGGGGCAAAGCAGGGCGGCGGGCAGCTGCGTGGCGCGCCGTGCGGTCGCCGTCGAGCACCTGCCTGCCTGCCTGGCCGAGCCAAGCAGCTCGCTGGAGCGGCAGCTGGGCTGGGCCGGCAGGTGGGCCGGGTGGGCGCCAGGTAAGTGTTTTCCTATTTTCTTTTCCTATTTTCTTTTCTGTTTCATTTCTTTTGCAACTTTGTTCATTTAATAAAAATGCCTAAACATTTTTATAAATCATAACACTTGTCATACCTGCTGTATATAATATGAACAGTAGGAAACATTATAGTTTATGATTATTTGAGCATTTAAAATATTTTATAGCATTTAAATGCCCAAATTCAAATACCATATGATTTAATCCAAAACCCTAGATTGTCCTACAAAATTGTGCACCATTTTTGGCAGAGGTTTAAGACCAAGGCAGAAATGATGAACATTTTGAAGGGCATTTTGGGTACATTGGAAAATATTTTAGCAAACCCTAGTTGTTAGGGGAGGGGTGTTGGGGTTTCTGTTAATCCCATTTCAAGTTTCTTTGAAAGTAAACATGATGCACACTCTAATCAGGTCCTAATGCAAGTGCTAGCTAGGGATGTGACAACTCACCCCCACTTAAAAGAATCGCGTCCCGAGATTCGGGTTCCTCCGGAAAGAGGGTGGGGTACTCAAGTCGGAGACGATCCTCCCTTTCTCAAGTAGCTTCACTCTCGGAATGATGTGACCATTGAACCTTGAGAAACTTGATATTGTGGTGTCGAGTGGTGCGCTCGGTTTGATCAAGAATACGAACGGGGTATTCTCGATATGTGAGATTGTCTTGGAGATCAAGCGTTTCGTGGTCCACTCCGCGGATAGGATCCGAGAAGCAACGCCTGAGTTGAGAAACGTGGAAAACATCATGAACTCTAGAGAGGTGCGGAGGTAGTTCCAATTGGTAGGCAACTTCTCCTTGTTTGGCAAGAATGCGAAAAGGACCGATGTAACGAGGGGCCAATTTGCCTTTGATACCCAATCGATGGGTTCCCTTAAGAGGAGTAACCCGAAGGTAAGCCTTATCGCCGACTTCAAAAGTCACAGCCTTATGATGTCTATCATAATGGCTCTTTTGGCGAGACTGGGCCGTTTTCAATCTCTCACGAACGATGCGAACTTGTTCCTCTGCTTCCTGGATCATATCCGGGCCAAAGAATTGTCTTTCCCCGGTCTCTGACCAGTTAAGAGGTGTTCGACACCTTCGTCCATACAGAACTTTGAAGGGAGCTTTACCCAAGCTGGCTTGATAACTATTGTTATAAGCGAATTCGGCAAAAGGAAGACACTTTTCCCATTCCATACCGAAAGAAATGACAGAGGCTCGAAGCATGTCTTCCAGAATTTGATTGACTCGTTCTACTTGACCACTTGATTGCGGATGGAAGGCAGTACTGAAAGAGAGATGAGTTCCCATTGCATTCTGGAAACTTTCCCAAAATCGTGAAGTGAAAAGACTTCCACGGTCTGAGTTAATCTCCAACGGTACACCATGAAGTGACACTATTCGAGAGATATATAAGTCTGCTAGTTGGCTAGCGGTAATACTCTCCCGAACAGGCAGGAAATGAGCTACTTTAGAGAGGCGGTCGATAACGACGAAGATAGCATTATTCCCTTTCCTGGACCTGGGAAACCCGGTAATGAAATCCATACCGACTTTATCCCATTTCCATTCAGGAATAGCTAAAGGTTGAAGGGTGCCAGCAGGTCGTTGATGCTCTGCTTTAACTTGACGACAAACGTCGCAGTTAGCAATGAACTGAGCGATTTCTCTCTTCATCCTAGTCCACCAGAATCTTTGACGCAAGTCTTGATACATTTTGGTACTACCGGGATGAATCGTGAGAGGAGATTCATGAGCCTCCTTGAGGATCAAACGTCTTAGGTTTCGTACTTTAGGAACCACTAAACGGTTGCTAAAGAATACGACTCCTTGATCATCAATTGAGAAACATCCTGCAACTCCTTTCTTGATGTTCCTCTTAATACGGGAAATTCCGGGATCAACCTTCTGTGCTTTGATGACCTGATCCAAAAGGGTAGGTTTCGCCACCAAGGCGGAAAGGAATCCTCGAGGAACAATGTGAAGGTTAAGCTTACGAAATTCCTCGTGAAGAAGTGGTTGACTTTGTTGTAACATTAAATTGTTACAAAATGACTTACGACTTAGTGCATCAGCCATGACATTGGCCTTTCCAGGAGTGTAAGTGATTCCTAAGTCGTAGTCGGTGAGCAACTCAACCCAACGTCTTTGCCTGAGATTTAGATCCGGTTGGGTGAAGATATACTTCAAACTTTGGTGATCAGTGAAGATTTCACAGCGATTACCAAGGAGGTAATGTCGCCATGTTTTGAGTGCATGGACTACAGCTGCAAGCTCTAGATCATGAGTAGGATAGTTATCCTCATGTGGACGCAACTGTCGAGATGCGTATGCAATTACTTGACGATCTTGCATGAGAATGCAACCTAGTCCTTGTCGCGAGGCATCGCAATAGATTATAAAATCCTTGGAAAAGTCTGGTGGTACTAGTACAGGTGAAGATGTCAGGCGTCTTTTCAGTTCCTGAAAACTGGACTCGCACTGTGGGGTCCACTCAAACTTTTTATCTTTCTTGAGGAGTTCGGTTAGAGGTTTAGCAACCTTGGAGAAATTCTCGACGAAACGTCGGCAATAGCTCGCTAAGCCAAGAAAACTCCTAACTTGCTTGACCGATTCAGGAGGAGTCCAATCAAGGACGGCTTGAACTCGCTCGGGGTTGACAGCAATACCCTTGCCAGAGATCACATGACCTAGATAGGTTACTTCTGGCAACCAAAATTCACATTTAGAGAATTTGGCATAAAGGCGGTGCTCTCGAAGTTTCGTCAATACCAGCCTTAAATGCTCGGCATGATCTTCCTTGTTTTTGGAGAAAATGAGTATATCATCGAGGTATACCACGACGAATTTATCCAAATACTCCATGAATATAGAATTCATTAACCGAGAAAAGGTAGCTGGGGCATTGGTTAATCCGAAGGACATGACGGTGTACTCATATTGGCCATAACGAGTAACGAAAGCCGTTTTAGGAATGTCCCCGTTCTTGATTTTGATTTGATGGTAGCCCAACCTCAAATCCATCTTAGAGAAGACTGAGGATCCAGCGAGCTGATCATACAGGTCGTTGATCCTGGGAAGCGGATACTTATTCTTTATGGTGACCAGATTGACAGGTCGGTAATCTACAACCATCCGCTCCGTTCCATCCTTCTTCTTGACGAAGAGGACGGGGCAAGCCCAAGGGGAAGAACTAGGACGGATGAAACCCTTTTGCAAGGACTCATCGAGTTGTTTCTTTAGCTCAGCTAATTCTAGTGGTGCCATCTTATAAGGTCTCCTAGAGATTGGGACAGTTCCAGGGATAAGATCTATCACGAACTCGACATCTCTGTCAGGTGGAACTCCTGGCAGTTCTTCTGGAAAAACATCCGGAAAGTCACAGACTACCGGGATATCTTCGAGTTCTGGTAGAGGGCTGGCATTAAGAGAATAGAGCTGACGTTTAGCCATTCGAGTCAAGACATTGACTATCTTGCCGGATGGATGTGTGAGTTGAACGGTCCTAGTAAAGCAATCAATTTTGGCGTAATGGGTTGTCATCCAATCCATACCCAAAATGATATTTATGTCCGAGGACTTGAGAGCGATTAAGGATGCAAGGAAAACAAGTCTATCGACAAGGATTTCATTTCCATGGCTTACCCTAGAGGTTTGCCACTTTGAACCAGGAGTTTGAATAACCATGGAAGTAGGCATGTCACAAAAAGTCATGTTGTGCAATCGAGCATAGCTCTCAGATATGAACGAATGGGATGCTCCAGTATCGAAAAGAACAGATGCCGGATGGCAGTTTACGAGAAGCGTACCAAGAACGACGTTAGGATCCTCATAAGCTTCTTCGGCAGAAACATAGTTGACATGACCACGTGCAGTGGGGATTGGCTTGACATAGTTCACCTTGCCGGTTGGCTTACCACGGCCAACGGGTTTTCCTGGCTAATTCTGGGGACAATCACGCATGTAGTGTCCCGGTTCTCCACACTTGAAACATGTCACAGTGGTGGTGCGTGGAGCAAAGTTGGAGGGTGGACCTCCATAGGTCTTAGCAGGTGCAAACTGTTGAGTTGGGCGAGGCGCCTCATAGGATGGCCTCGGTGTATACTTGGGTGGCAGAGCAGTGTTAGGAACCCATACACGGCGCTTGTGAGAGCCAGAGCCGGATGAGGAACCAAGGTCTCGAGTATGCTTGCGGGTAGCCTCGAAGTCGGTCTGGCCTGTCTCAGCACTGATAGCCTTGTTAACCAACTTCTGAAAGGAGGTGCACTCGTGCAGACGTAGATCACGACGAAGTTCAGGGCTGAGTCCCTTGCGGAACCTCGCCTGTTTCTTGGCATCGGTGGATACTTCTTCAGGGGCATAGCGTGCCAGATTACCAAACTCACGACTGTAGCCATCCACAGTCAGACGGCCCTGGGTGAAATTGCAGAATTCCTCCCGCTTGCGATCCATGAGACCTTCCGGAATGTGATGTTCACGGAATGCCTCACTGAACTCAGCCCAGGTAGTGACTTGGCCAGCAGGACGCATAGCTTCAAAGTTTTCCCACCAAAGACTGGCAGGGCCCTCAAGATGATAGGCGGCGTAGATAACCTTGTCAGCTTCGGCCACACGGGCAGAGTGTAGCTTGTGGGTGATACTACGTAGCCAGTCATCAGCATCCAGAGGTTCAGTGGAGTGATGGAACTTTGGTGGACACATCTTGATAAAATCGTGGATTGACACCACGTCATTCCTCTGACGGAACCCAGTGTTTTGCTCTATGCGTTCCAGCAGACGGTTAGTCTCTCTCTTGTTCCGTTCTGCTTCAAGCATAACTTCCGCCAAAGAGGGTGGCTGGGGCAGATTCCCATCTCTAGCCCCACTAGCCTCACCCTGCTCCTGAGCAGCAGGAGTGTTGCGAGTGTTGACCATCCTAGGAAAAACAAAACAACGGTTTAGACAAGGATGGCAAAAATTTGACATAGAAGTGCAGAATGTAATGGATGACACAGAATGCAGAGATGTTCATCCGTACGACATGGTAATATAGGAACTGCTAGATATACACCAGTGGTCATACACACCATACAAAGTTTAGTACAAGCCAAGGCTAAAGTACAACTGCGGTGAAAGACGATACATCCCATCAGAGGCATTCCAAGCTCCTATACATTATTTAACTACACCTCCGGAATTTAGTACACACTAAGTCATATCCCACAAGACGCGCAGGACTGTGGAAATACAACTACTACAATACTACTACAACCATGGATTAGCTCAGACATTCGCGTAGTAATCCTCGTAAAGATTACCACCGTAGCCTGGAAGTGGTACAGACGGATCTTGGAACTCGCGAGCACTCGAAGGTTGTGGACCATAGGGGCATGGGTGTGGTCTCGGTCCCGATGCTGGTGGTAACCGACGCCCACGTGGAGGTGTAATACCCCCAACGTCACGCCAATCCATGCGATCAGGCAGACGAGTCCGCACGGGATACAAATCCCGCATGTCAAGATATCCGGCGTGCACAGCAGGTGCAAGCCGTGTCAAAGTAGTCCAGTGAGCGGCTCGGGTGTTATACAGCTCCATTCGGAGGGCACGGACCTCACGGTCCCTATCCTCCAACATCTGAACAGTAGTCTGAAGCAGTGGCTCTTCATGAGCAGCATCAGTATACAGACCAGTGTAGTAGCCTTCTTCTCCGGGGAGTGAAGCTGGCATGTAACAGAACTCAGTGTTCAGCAACAGGGCATGCCTAGCACGGAGAATGGTCATCATCGAATAAGCGGCATCCTGTACTGCCATCTCGATGGTAATCCCGAGTCCATAAGACCAATGAATGGGATCATTTGCTCCGGGATATGAGGGGTATATCCGGACTGTGCAGAAATACTGACTTTGATTGAAATCCCGGTACTGTTCCTCCACAGTGTATTCAGGATACCAGCGATAACCGGTCTCAGTCATCACACGGACTAGCATGGCCGTGTGACCGGGCACATTAATGCACCGAGTCAAACGAACCACTTGGTGAGGGATGCGGCCAGACATCTGAAATACGAAATAATGCAAAGGCATTAGTGTTTCTGGAAGAAATCGGGCAGCATAACAACTGTAAATGCTCAAACAAAGATTTGAGACATCATACAAATGATAGCATAGCCACTCAACAATTCCATATCAAGGTTCCGGTTCAATAATCATCATACTCAAAGGATAGAAACTAAACTGAGGCTTGAAACCAACAATCCTAAGAGTCTACGGATTAGTAACACGTGAACCTAGTAAGGATAAGAGGCCTAGTCCTAAATCCCCGTAGAAAGAATAGACAGACTCAGATCAGAAGGGCATAAGGTAAAGGAGTAAAAAGAGCCTTACGTTCCCTTCCACAATCAATTCCCCTACATATAACTAAGAATTTTTCTAGACTCAACATCGACCAGTTTGGCTTGAGAAACCTACAGGCAGTCCAGCTCTGATGCCAACGCTGTCAGGACCCCGATCCTAAGTCACACCGATCTAGCTGTAACACATCATATCACTTTGCGGCCTCACGCACGGTAACCCCACGGGTGCCACCTTACCTGGCTCGGGACCGTTTGCGCATTTTGGCACACGTATATGACAGTGTCGCTAGCATCCATATGACAGAGAACCCGGGCCGACATGGCTAGTTATAAACCAAAAGTGGCACTAAATTACAGAGACAGGCATCCATGACCCAGCAACGAACGTGTCGGTCATCAATGTATGAACCCAAGTCGTAGCAAGCTACATGGACTTAAAGGAACAACGCGTGACATTTCCCCTAAGGGACAGACACAGGAACGAAGAAGGACACATGCCGGCCAGCCTACGTGTTCCGAGCAGTAGCAAGCTACCAAGGCTCATTGGAATCACTAGGAGGCATTTCCCTGTAAGTTAGGCTACCCAAGGAAAACAACTAGGTGTCGGATCCCACACATACCATTTCAATCATACACGCAATATGCTCAATATGTGCAAATACAACATTGCATCACAACAGAACTCTATGACTCAAAGTACTTTATTTAAAAGGCTCCAAGAGCCATACATAACATAGTCATACAGGTAGGGGTCACATGACCCATCACTCAAGTCATACAGTCATACAAGCACAAGCGGAAGCTACTTGTCTGAGTACAGACAACTTAGAAAATAAAACAGGCTTGGTGTAGCCTGACTATCTACAAGGCCCTTCACAAGCTCCAGATCACCGTCTGGGTGTCAAGCTACTCGTCGACGTCAACGTCTATGTAGAACCCATCAGCAGGGGCAGGGTTCTCCTCTGCAACAGTTATTAAGCAAACATGAGTACAAAGGTACTCAGCAAGTCTTACCACAGAACCTATCATACATGCAACATTATCAAAGGGGGTAGTGGAGTTTATAGCAGAATGCCAGCTTTGACCTTGGCTAACCTATACTACAACTCTCAACAGATTGCAAGATGTTACTACGAACACGAGTCCTCTACTCACCACTTCAATACACTACCGAGGATCCTCTTCCGTCAACCTACGGAAGGGCCATCCACGGCACTCACGCTTATCTTGAGGCTTTTAGTAGTATCCATCAACTTGTCTATGAACTGTAAGAGTAACCAAGTAGTTCGTACCGCGAACAACGGCTATTCGAATAGTTTGATAACCCTGCAGGGGTGTACCTCTTCACACACGCTTCCACCACTTATCGCCGTTTACTCGGCGTGTACTCGGCAACCTTCAAGCGGAAGCCCAGCGAGGGTGTCGGCCACGACCTGACTAACTACTCAAGTCTCTCGTCCAGGTTTATCGCCTATTTGGGTTCCATCCGTGGGGAGATCCGGCCGGGGTGTCGCTCACGGCCCCAAACGATGTGTACAGGGTTCCCGAGTCACCAAACGGGCAACCGGTACACCGTGCCACGTACCTGTCGCATCACAACCCACCCCGAGGGTCAGCGTTGTGCACGACCTCCAGTAGGCTATAAACACCAGAAACTAGTTGCAACTCCTGGACAGAGATCGAGGGTAATTAATAAGCCGAGAGGGTCCATTGGTTTCGGGCCCAATGCATGGTAGTAACTGCAACTTGAACCACACATACAGATCTCAGGTCCTATGTACAGTTCCAATGAAACAACCCACCACATACTCCTACATGGCCTTTCATCGATACCTTTACCAAGCGTATTCCACACTTCCCTCTCTTTATCGGTAAGATCATTTCACTCTGATCCATCACCCAGATGAATCAGACCAGACACAACTCTAAGCATAGCAGGCAACATAAGTAAATAGCATGGTGGATCACACATCACATGGCTCAATCAACTCCTACACATGCTAGTGGGTTTCAACTATTTACTGTGGCAATGACAGGTCATGCAAGGGAATAGGGTTCAACTACCGCAGCAAGTAGCAGTTCACGCGCTGTTGCCTTAATGCAGTAAAAGAGAGCAGGAGCGAGAAGATTGGGTTTGTATCGGAATGATCAATGATTGCTTGCCTGACAAGGTAGTTGTCGGGTACTGCTCTTCAACTGGATACGCAGCAGTATCCTCGGGAGCAGGACCTAACACAGGAAATACCGACGATACAATCATTAACAAACAAATGCAACAATATGATGCATGTTTATGACATGGCAAGATGCATGTGTGTTGGCTAATGCAACTAAAACTAGAAGGGTTTGAACCTATTTGAATCAAGGATTCAAATTGAAGTTCAAACTATTATTTAAATAAGTGCATTATCATGTTTTTTATATAAACAGCAAGTTAACTTGTTCAAACATGCATGAAACCAGTGCCATTAGATAGATTGGATTTTTCTGATCATTTTTCATATATAAATCTTTTCCATCTGAGCTATGGTTGATTATGATTTTTAGAAGTTTTGGGTATTTTCTGGAATTTCCTGAATTATTATTAAATCTAAAAATCCCAGAAAAACCTTTACTGCGTCAGCATGACATCATGCTGACGTCAGCCAGTCAACAGGGCCGGTCCAGGTCAAACCTGACCAGTGGGTCCCTCATGTCAGTGTCACAGCTAATTAACTGAGTTAATTAGAGTTTAACTAAAACTAATTAGCTGTCAGTGGGGCCAGGGCCCACGTGTCAGTGACTAAACTAATTAACTAATTAATATTAAATTAACAACTAAACTAAGTTTGACTTGCGGGCAGGGCCCACATGTCATTGACCCAGGGGGTCAAACCCGTGGTCAAAACAGGTCCAACTCGCCGGCGTTTAGCCGCCGGCAAGGCCAAACGCGGCGGCGTGCCTCGGAAAACGTCTACGGTGCACGGCTCGAGCTGCGGCTGGGTGCGTTGGAGAGCTCTTGCTCTTCCGCATCGGATGGAGGTGGTCGCCGGACCTGGGGTGGCCGGAGACGACGGCAACGAGCTCGACGGCGGCGAGTGGCATCGGGCGGGTGTGGAGATGCGCCTGCAGGGGCCTAGGCGATGCGTGCGTAGCACCGTTCGCATCTACGTGCTATGGTGAGTGCGATGGACGGGTGCCGGTGACCAAATGGTCACCAGAGCATCACCGGCGACGAGCACGGCGGCGGTGCGTGCGGTGGAGCTACGTGCAGTGTGTTACAGGGCAAGAGGGAGCCAACGGAGAGGGGGAGGAGGTAGCTAGGCTCACAGCGGTTGCAGCAAGCACCGAAGCGAGCTCGAGGGTGGTCGGAGCTGAGCAGCACGGCGAGGGGGATCTCCGCGGCCGGAGTTGGGGAAGAAGAGGTCGGGGGCGTCTCCAGGGCGGGCGAGCGCTCGAGGCTCGGCCTGTTCGAAGCAGTCGAGGACGGCGGAGACGATGGACAACACGGCGGAGCTCGGGGACGACGGTGGACGTGGTTTCTACGACGGCGCGATCACGGCGGCGTCGGCCATGGCGCGGGGAGAGCGGAGGAGAGGGACTGGGGAGAAGCGGAGGTGTCTGAGGGGTCGAGGAGGTCGTGGACGTTCGATCCATCCCTCCAGGACGGCGAGGGGGCGAAGCAGGGCGGCGGGCAGCTGCGTGGCGCGCCGTGCGGTCGCCGTCGAGCACCTGCCTGCCTGCCTGGCCGAGCCAAGCAGCTCGCTGGAGCGGCAGCTGGGCTGGGCCGGCAGGTGGGCCGGGTGGGCGCCAGGTAAGTGTTTTCCTATTTTCTTTTCCTATTTTCTTTTCTGTTTCATTTCTTTTGCAACTTTGTTCATTTAATAAAAATGCCTAAACATTTTTATAAATCATAACACTTGTCATACCTGCTGTATATAATATGAACAGTAGGAAACATTATAGTTTATGATTATTTGAGCATTTAAAATATTTTATAGCATTTAAATGCCCAAATTCAAATACCATATGATTTAATCCAAAACCCTAGATTGTCCTAGAAAATTGTGCACCATTTTTGGCAGAGGTTTCAGACCAAGGCAGAAATGATGAACATTTTGAAGGGCATTTTGGGTACATTGGAAAATATTTTAGCAAACCCTAGTTGTTAGGGGAGGGGTGCTGGGGTTTCTGTTAATCCCATTTCAAGTTTCTTTGAAAGTAAACATGATGCACACTCTAATCTGGTCCTAATGCAAGTGCTAGCTAGGGATGTGACAGTAGATTCCAGCTTAGTCAAATGCACGTGCACTATTATTATTATCCACACCGTTTGGTCGTGCGAGTGAAAGGCAATAATGATGATATATGATGAACTAATTGAGATGAGAAAAGCTGGTATGAACTCGACCTCTCTTGTTTTTGTAAACATGATAGTTCATCATTCCTGATTCAGCCTATTATGAATGAAACATGCTTGCAATGACAATTAGAGATCATAGTTGCTTATGACATGCTTAATTAGCTAAGAGTTTATAATGGTCTATCTTGCGTGCAAACATGATATTAAAATGGTTGTGATGTGGTATGATAGGCTCGTATCCTCCTTTGAACGATTCAAGTGGTCTGACTTGGCACATGTTCACACATGTAGTTGAAACAAAATCAACATAGCCTCCACGATATTTATGTTCATGGTGATTTATATCCTACTCATGCTTGCATTCATTGTTGATTAATTTTAATGCATGTTCATGACTGTTGTCGCTCTCTAGTTGGTTGCTTCCCAGACTCTTTCTAGCATTCACCTGTACTAAGCAGGAATACTTCTTGTGCATCCACTTTCATAAACCCCAAAGTTATCTATTATATACTTAAAACAGAAGTCAAACAAGACATCATATTAATCCACATACGCTTAATTATCTAGATCATTGATTTTAGCTATAAACGGCTGAGATTTAAAGATATAAACGTTACATACAAATATTGTATGCACACATTGTCTTGCACCCATGAAGTTTGTCACGTAAACTGACTATGGAAAAGTATGTCACGAACATCTGCACATAAAAGCTATCATTAAGAATAACGTATGAGAAAAGGAAACCTATAGGGAATAGGATCCCATCACGTGAGAGTATGTAAGCAAATTCGGTTTGGAGTCTAATTACTTACGCTAAAAAAAGACTCGGAAGGGTGAACCTGACATCTTTTAGCCGAGAGAGCACACCAAGCGTGAGGCAACACTTCCAAAAAACAAAAAAGTGATGGATTTTTATGGCAACACTTCCAAAAAAGAGGAAAAAGTGATGGATTTTTGTGTAGCATTAATACAGTGATATAGATGTTTAACGTTGAATCCATTCGCCAGGTCCCAAATAAAAAAGGTATGCAAAATCTTTTTGTCGATAAATGAGTATTGTTGTATTGATGTATGAAATTATGACTAAAAATAAGAAAAATATAATTTGTATGAAATATATACATAGTCCATAAATCGATAAACAGATAATAACAGTTGAGATTTAAAACATATAGCGTTACATGTAGATGTACTCATGTACAAAAAGTTAGCAGGCCACTTAAGAACAGTTGACACGTCTTTCATCCAATTTATGTGCCTTTAAAAAAAAATAGTCTGTCCGATACTCACGTACAAAAAGTTAGCAGGCCACATAAGAACAGTTGACACGTCTTTCATCCAATTTATGTGCCGTTTTTGTAAAAAATAGAATAGTCTATCCGAGAAAAAAACAGACATAAAACTATGTTGGCTCCCGGAAAAAAAAGTAAACCTATGCTGACACGAAAAAGAGTCCGACCATATAAGTGAGAAAAAAAAAGAGTCCGGATATAATACTATATGTCATCTAGGATGTCATCAAATTAGTAAATCTTTTTTTGGTGTGGAATTAATAAGTCTTACATGCACGTGCACACAAGGGACTCATTTTACAAACCATAAATAAGGGTGAGATAACGGGACGAGACTTGCCGGACGCAGACTTGCCTGCTCCCCTCGTGAGTGCCCATCCGTACTCCCGCGTACGTGGCTTAATTTGATTGGACCAAAATTAGGCCCGGCCCCACCCCCTTAAAATCAAGGGGGCGATGATTAGATTAGAAAGAAAAAAGATGAAATAATAGTCGTAGGATGAAGTGGGAGCACGGATGGGAGAACGAGGAGGGAGCAGGCAAGTTTTGTCCAGACTTGCCTGCTCCCGTCGTGTGTGCCCATCTGTGCTCCCGTGTACGTGGCTTGATTTGATTGGAACAAAATTAGGCCCGGCCCCACCCCTTTAAAATCAGAGGGGCGATGATTAGATTAGAAAGAAAAAAGAGAAAATAACAGCCGTAGGATGAAATGGGAGCACGGATGGGAGCATGGGGAGGGAGCAGGTAAGTTTTGTCCGAGATAACGTCTGATTAGTACATGCGCAATAGCGTGCATGCAAACCCAAAATAATTTTGAGACAACGTCCGATTAATACATACCTGGACAAAAAGTCCGATTAGTACATGCACAATGCCGTACATGCAAACCCAAAATAAGGGTGAGACAACGTCCAATTAGTACATGCACAATGACGGACCTGCAAATGATGGGATTCACTCCATCTACCACGTGGGGGTGCAAAACATAAGCATCGTATCATAAAGCACATGCCACCAAGAGAAAAAAGAAAAAAAATGACCATCATTTTTTATGGGAAATAAAAAATTGGTGCTATGCTGAAAAAATGTACGTTTATGCTAAATTGGGTGCTACAATTTTTGTGTGCAAGAGCACCTACAATATGACTTACTCATAATTAAAGCTGTTGGAGAACGTTATTGCAATCTTATTTAACATTATTAGAGCGCCATAATATAGAATATGTAACATATCTCAATGTACATCACACATGAGTTCGTCGGTGTAAGAGGTATTCAAAAGTACTACAGAGAAACATTGGCGCATAAATAATTGTCGGAAGCAACAGTAGAGTGGAGATTGATAAAAACCCAAGACGAAGTGTGCATGAATTAATACATACCAACTAGAAAACATATGCAAGCATCATTTGTGGAAAAATAACCAGTTGATGCCAGTATGCTTATATGTGTGATTGGCCCTATATCATGAACATAACAACAACATTTCTTCGATTGTCATGGTAGAAACATTGGCCCAGTATTTGTGGAAACATTGGCCCAGTATGCCAGTATGTTGGCCCAATATGCCAGTATGTTGACGCTTCGATTGTCTTAGTAGAAAATTGGAGGAAAAACGTCTTCTTTAGTTCAGGTGTACTGAAATTATAGACACAAGAAAAACAGCGCTGCAATGTAAGAAAAGCATAGCGAGCTATAGCATAGTGGAAGCGTCAAGATGGATGACACTACACTAATATAAATATGGCAAACGGAAAAGGGTCAGTGATGATATGATTTGAAGAGAATATCACAGTGATATGAGTATCTATCACCAATAATTAGTTCTCTTCATGTAAAAAGTTCCCGACAATATAATATAAGAAAAATCACAGTAACGTACTCTACCTTTGGTATTTAAATTCCACCCATAAAGAAACATTCAAGAGATACATGGACTAAGTAGAATGAGAGTGCATTCTATTAAGAGAGTGATGCATGTAGATTTAAGAGATATATGGCATCAATGTATACTCTTAGTGGAAAATTTGAATCAAATTAATTTAGAATAGATAGAGTTACATCAATGGAAGAAATCAACATCGTGAAAGGATGTTGGAGAAAATCATGAATGCGAAATTTATTTACAAAGACAGTTGGGGACCTCAATACCATTAATTTTAGTTCTCACACACCAAAGTGATTTACAAAACATTACATACTTATTGAAAGGGTTTCTACCCAAGTCTAAATTCTATATTTTACAATGTATTATTAGATACAACATTGTCTTTTCTTTTCAATTATATATGAAGGCTAATGTAGTTCACATAACAATTAAAAACCAGAGTAAATATCTAGCCGCGCAAATGCGCGGGACACTTCGCTAGTTCCATATGATTCCACCATACCTTCCTATATGCGGTATCTACCTGTCATTCCAAGTAAATTTGTATGTGCCAAACTCTAAACCTTCAAATGACATTCTATTTTGTATGCTCGAACAACTCATGTATCAACTAGGGTTGTCTATATCTTCCATGCTAGGTGGGTTATTCTCACGATGAGTGGACTCTGCTCATCATTCATGAGAAAATGTCGGATAACAAGGATGCCCAGTCTCATGCTCAAATCATAATAATTAAACAAAACTCCCCCAGGGTTGTTGCTGGTTTGGACGGTACCCATTATTTCGGGCTAGCCGTGAAGTGTGCTTGTTGGTGATTGGGGGAGTATAAACTTTACCGTTCTGTTTGGGAACCGCCTATAATTTGTGTAGCATGGAAGATATCGAGATTCTTGGTTGTTATGTTGACAATGAGAGTACACCGCTCAAAATATTATTCATCTCTATTTCAAAATCGAGCTCTGGCACCTCTACAAATCCCTGCTTCCCTCTGCGAAGGGCCTATCTATTTACTTTTATGTTGAGTCATCATCCTCTTATTAAAGAGCACCAGTTGGAGAGCACCTCTGTCATTTGCATGTATTGCTATTAATTTGCATTGAGTATGATTGTGACTGGATCTCTTTTACCATGAATTACAATGTCTAGTCATCCCTTGATCTTTAAAGGTGCTCTGCATTTATGTTTTGCGGTCTCAGAAAGGGCTAGCGAGATACCATCTTATTATATCATATTATGATTGTTTTGAGAAAGTGTTGTCATCCGAGGTTTATTATTATTGCTCGCTAGTTGATTATGCCATTGATATGAGTAGACATGAGACCTGAAAGTTATTGTGAATGTGATTAGTTCATGATCTTGCTGAAAACTTGAATGTTGGCTTTACATATTTACAACAACAAGAGCAAACAAATTTTGTCAAAGTTTTTCTTTAGCACTTTTAGTTTATCAACTGGATTGCTTGAGGACAAGCAAAGGTTTAAGCTTGGGCGATTTGATACGTCTCCAACGTATCTGTCCGCCGTAATTGCTCAGGCGATGTTGGAGTTCTAGCTGGTTCAGCATGGCCACTCTTGGTTTGGGTCTGGTATGCTTATCTGTGTTGTATCCACCATTCGTGCCAAGCATCCCTTGTCTCTGATTCCGGCACCATGTTCACGCGTGCATGCGTTCGTGTCATGTGTTGTATCCCTCACTATACTCATTCTACTCCTTCTATATCAATGGAAAGATACGCGGGCTTTGCGTATTTGCAAAAAAACAATGTGCCAGCTAAAAAGTTATCTGGCTTTGTTATATCTGAGTTGATCGAGATTTGGCAGAGTCTCATCAACATGCTCTTCGTAGGATGTTTAGGAGCCTTTAAAATTCGGGAGTGTAAGCAAGCTGGCTTGAGTCTATGTGCTTCTCCTGCCTGGCTGGCTGCGCTGATAAAACGACGACTGTTTTAGCAGATGGAGCCCGATAATGCCTCTTTTAATTTGAACCCCGATAACCACCTACCGTTCAATCTCAGGGCATCCTAGACCAAGCCTACTGTTCGGTACAACAACTGACCCCTCGACAAAAGTTCTTGTTTGATAAAAAAACATAGCGAACGCCACGCTGGGCAGGCTTGGTCAAAAGTCGAGCCCGGACACGATCCCCTGGGCCTTTTTTCTTTGAATAAAAAGAAAAGTAAAGCCCAACTAAAAATTATTGTGACTAAAGAAGTCCACTTTTGGTTGTGAATAATAAAGGCCAGTTTTGCCATACTATGTAACAAACTAAAATGGCCCAAAAATAAATTTGTCGTGATAGATAGAAAAATAAAAGACAAGATAATACTATACAAACTCCTGATGGTATCAAACCAAAAAGTTACCATCATCTTTATAAAAGCAAATTTTTCCATGGAAAAACAGATCTTTTTTATGCAATATCACAAAAGGAATGTAATTTTTCCATGCTAAAAAAAGATCTTTTTTATGCAATAGCATAAACTTTGCCGTGGATGTGAAGTATTTTTGCCACGGCAAAAAAGTGAAAAGCTTGCCATGCTACATAGAAGTATAATTGCCATTAGTGAAAAAAAAGGTGAATTTGCCATGAATCTTAAATAAAATTACCATGGGAATAAAGGTAAAAATTCCATGGAAATAAAAGGCTTAAATTTTGCCATGGTCAAAAAAGTAAAAATGTATTGGAAAAAGTAAAATTACCATGCTACAAAGTAAAATTGCCATATTTTTAAAAGGAGGTTACGGTGGGAAAGTCAAAATTTGACATGGGTGTAAAGTATTTGTGGCATAGTAAAACAAAGTAAAAATTGCCATGCTCCATAGAAGTAAATTTGCAATGTATGTTAAGTAAAATTTCCATGCCTAATACATCGTGGGCGGAATTATTTTGTTTTTGGCATGGCAATAAAAAGGAAAATTTCCATGCTCCATTAAAGTAAATGTGCAATGGACAAAAAAGTTGTTTTGGTCATGAGCGTTTAGAATGAAAATTGCCATGTATGTTAAAAGTAAAATTGCATGTATTAAGGAGTAAAAAAATCCATGGCAACAAAGGTCAATGTTTTGCGATGGAAAAGAAATTGACATGGAAACATAGAGTAAAATTTGCCATGTAGGTTAAAGTCGAATTACCATGTATTTAAAAGTAAATTTGCCATGGCAATAAAGATTTTTTTTCATGGCAAAAAAAAAAGTAAAATTAACATGGCAAAGTAGATAATTAAATTTGGCATGGCAACACAAGTTGAGTCTTCATGGCAACATACTTTGTGTTTGTATGGCACCATATTATGGTTTCTCCCCCATGGCAAGAAATAATGTAATATGTCACTACAAGTTGCCATGACAACATAATTTTGAGTTTCCAAAAAATGGTGTAAACATAATTTAAGCTCTCCATAAATTCTAAATGTCATTGTTTATTCCCTACAATCATGGCAAAAATGCCATTAAAAAATCTATATAACACAATTACGCCTAATAATGTCATGTGATCATTCCATTTATTTACACAAAGTTTTCATGTTGTACAAATCATATGTCGTCTAATTATTACACGATTTCTAAAACTGCCATGATGATGGACATACTCTATCGAGATACTCGTGGCAACATACATTGTGTTTCCATGGCAAATTATTTGAAGAGTGGCAAGTTTACCATGTTTTACAAACTTTTAGAATTTTCCATGTTTTACTAATCGTTTGTGATGGCAATTATAGAAATGTCTAAAAGCATTGCAAATTTAAACATGTGAGTTGAGTTAATCTTGTCATGTCAAAACTTTAAAGAAAATTATCATTTATGTTAGTTTAATTTGGCAAAAGAATTTTTTCATGGTACTTGAATTAAATTTACCATTATCCATAAGCTAGTTTTTCCATGGTACATGTAGTAAGTTTGAAGGAAAAATAAAAATAAACATAATATCCATTTTAAAAAAATGGTGGCAAACTATTTGAAGGATGACAAGTTTGCCATGTTTTAGAAACTTTCATAAATTTCCATGTTTTAGATGAGAGCAATTGTAAATTTTCCATGTACCCATGGTCCCCAATTTATGATGCCAGTACATGTTAAGTTTCCATGGAAAAAACACATCATAGTTTTCAAAAAACTATATCTACATTTTATCTCGTTTGGTGGCAATTTGTTCTTGTTGCCACGGCAAAAATATATGTTTAAATCAGAGAAAATAACCACATCCAAACATCATCAAACAAAATTATAATTGCTTCTCCCTACAAATATGATGCATCTACTCCACCAGCAAGTGTGACCAAACTAAAAAAAGATCCATCTCACCATATCCTGAATTCAACCACATCATACCACATACTGAGGATGGCTCAAAAAAACCAAGCCATGCCCTCCATCATCCAGCTCGAGTTTGCCATCACTGGCGCCATACTAGAATCGCCTAAAAACAGGAAAACACCTAGCACCATAGAGCAAGTTTTTCTTCATACCTCCGGCGAGAGAGCGCGTGGATGTATGGCGACAACGAAGAAGGCGCAGTAGCTCCAACTCTTACATACGACAAGGATGAGAACATGCCATCTTCCTTGAGGAGGCGCGTGAGGGACGCAACCATGGTGTACATCGAGCACGAAACGACGAGGGGGGTCCCCATGGGCAGCACGCCTCCATCGTGCGTCCACCACCACCACCCGTGTCGTGGAATCCCTTGTGGCCTCAAAGCAGCCGCGAACCCCTGCAACTACTGCTTGACATGTTAATAACCAAAAGATGAAAGCAATGGTAGTCCTGCGTCGTGATATGCCTCCAATGTATCTGTAATTTTTAATTGTTTCATGCTATTATAGTATAAATCTTGGATGTTTATTATGAATTTATATGTCAATATATATCATTTTTGGGGGACTAACCTATTAACTTAGTGCGCAATGCCAGTTGATGTGTTTTGCCTATTTTTGGTTTTTCCAAAATATCGATACCAAACGAAATCCAAATGCCATGAAACTTTTTGAAGAATTTTTTCTGGACAAAAGAGACACTAAAAGCTTCAGGAAAGGGCCAAAGGACGAAGGAGGTGGCCACGAGCCACAAGGGCGTGCCCAGGCGGGGTAGGCAAGCCTGGTGCCTCGTGGGCCGACCTTTCCTTCATTTGACCTAATTCTGCCTCTATAAATTCCCTAAAATCGGGAAAGCAACTGAGAGCCACACGAAATACTTTTTCCACCGCCGCAAGCTTCTCTTCTTGAGAGATCCCATCTGGAGACCTTTTTTGGCACTCTGTCGGATGGGGAATCAACCACGGAGGGGCTCTACATCAACCTTGCGGCCCTTCCGATGATGTGTGAGTAATTTACCACAGACCTGTATCCATAGCTATTAGCTAGATAGATTTTTCTTTCTCTTTGATCTTCAATACATTGTTCTACTTGATGTTCTTGGAGTTCTATTCGATGTAATCACTTTTTGCGGTATGTTTGTTGGGATCCGATGAATTGTGGGTTTATGATCAGATTATTTATAAATATTATTTGATTCTTCTGTGAACTCTTTTATGCATGATTATGATAGCTTTATATTTCTCTCTGATTTATTGATTTGGTTTGGCTAACTAGATTGATTTTTCTTGCAATAGGAGAGGTGCTTTGTAATGGGTTCAATCTTGTGGTGATCTATTTCCCAGTGACAGAAGGGGGCAAGATATGTATTTGTATTGTTGCCATTAAGGATAAAAAGACGGAGTTTATTCATGCGTGAGTTTACTTTGTCCACATCATATCATCTTGCTTAAGGTGTTACTCAGTTTTTATGAACTTAATACCCTAGATGCATGCTGGATAGCGATCGATGGGTGAAGTAATAGTAGTAGATGCATGCAGTAAGTTGTCTTGGAGATGATGCCTATATACATGATCATTGCATTGAATATCCTCATAATTATGTGATTTTCTATCAATTACACAACAGTAATTTTTTCACCCACAGTATGGTATGTGCTCGAGAGAGAAGGCTCTAGTGAAAACTATGGCCCTCAGGTCTACTTTTATCATATATAAAAACACAGAAATACCTTGACGCAATTTTATTTCTTTTATTTACTTTGCAATTTATCTTATTACCTATCACTGCGGGATTTAATCTTTGCAAGTAATCGTTGAGGGGATTGGCAACCCCTTTGTTTGCGTTGGGTGCAAATATTTGCTTTTGTTTGTGTAGATGCTATTAACGAGGTTTTATGTGGTTCTCCTACTAGATTGATAAACTTGGATGTTCACTGAGGAAATAACTTATTTGTACTGTACTGTTTTACTCTCTCCCCTTCGGTGAAATCCAACGCAGCTCACAAGTAGCAAGGGGACAGAAGTGTTCGCTACCGGCCCATGCTTTTTCGAACGGAAAGAAAACGCCGAGTGGCTGGATTCATGTGCGTTGTGATTCGTGTCGAACTGGCTTGCTTACATGCCCTTTTATCCATTGTTAACCTTTTGCCGCAGGTTCCAGATACCCGTTTATGTAGGATCAATGACCGGCCTCTCTCCAATGATCGGCCTCTCTCCAATGCCTCGGCATAAAGTAGCAAGGGGAAAGAATTATGCAACTAACCGCTGCAGGTTGTTTCTCTGGTTGGCGCACCGCGGAAGACTGTTCACCAACGATTGAAGATTCCGTCGTGGCCTGACAGACTCGGCATCCTACCCATTCTGTCCGGACGCAGAGACAACTTCACACATGCTTCTCCACTGCTCGGTTGCTTCTGACGCTTGGCTAACTGTCGACTCCCTTCTCATCAACCCAGCTGATTGCTCAATTATCAGCGACCTCCGGAATGCGCAGCACTCTTGCAAGGTTCGGAACACTGTTATTCTGGCTATTCTTTGGAACCTTTGGAAAAGAAGAAACGCAAAAGTTTCCAACCATGAAGTGCAATCCCTGGGCTAAGTCCTCCGATGTGCTACCGAAGACATCTTCCTGTGGGCCAATCGATGCCCCTACAAAGACCGCAAACAGATTCTAATTGACTAGGGGGTTATGTTGTCACGCCTTCATGTAACATAGTGCTTAGTCCCTTCTTTCCGCTCTCCCCCTGTACATATTCTCTGTTAAACTACAAAATGAATAAATGAGTTCAGGCTGCCTTTGCCCGCCGTAGTACCCTCAAAAATAAGGGGCATTCGGGACGACAGGTAAACACGAGGCACGTTCGGGAGTTATCTTTTCCATTTTGTTTTGCTTTTATGTGCTTTGTTCTTTCTTCTACAGCACCCCGAGTTTCCAATGCTAGATGTGCAAGTCGGCAGCTTCTCTAAAATCATATTATATCTTGCAAAAGTCACTCTCTTTTTCTCATACGCTCACAAGTGACGCACTACATGTGCGTCAATTTGTCGCAATCTAAAAATATATTTATTTTCATACATTTGTTTATTCAAAACATTTCATATATTTAATTATTTTCACCATTTAGTTTCTCGCTTTCAGATCTACAAAACTAGGTCTCATGTTAAGGGATAAACTTCAGTTAGTTGCTCTCTAGCTTCTCTCTTGTGAAGTAATAGCTCTCGTGCGTAGCAATTGGGTCGACCCATTTTTTGATTATTTTTTTCGCTCGCTCGTGATCGCTTCGCTGGTTCAAACGAGGGTTTGTTTGCTTTTTTTCTTTCGTTTATTTCTTTTTTGGGGTTTGTTTGTTAGTTTTCTCCTTTTTATGTCTTTCTTTGTTTCTCATTGATTTTCTTTGTCTCTTTATCGATTTTTCATTGGATATTTTTGGTTTCTTTCTTTTGGTTTTCACCAATTTTTTCTTTTCATTCCATTTATTCATCTTTTTCAGTTCTTTTTTTTTTGTATCTTTCTTGTCTTAATCTGTTTTCTCCGCTTTCTTTGTTTCTTTCTCATTTTTTTCCTGTTTTTCATTCTTTTTTGGTGTTTTCATTGTTTTTCTTTTTCTTTTCTTTTTCTTTTGAATTCCATTATTTCTTTTTCAGTTTCATTGGTCTTCCTTCGCTTTCTTTTGTTCATATGAGAAAACGTTGACCATGTATTTTTAATGTGTGAAGCATCTATATATAAATGTTGATCATGCATATGTACAAAAGTAATTAAATAACAGTAGACACAATAAAACATATTTTAAAAGTTAATTCCATATTGAAAAAAGTTAAACATGTATATAAAAGTATACAAAAGGTGTACATTTTGTGTGAAAAAACATTATTGTCATTATAAATTTTCTAAAATATGATCAACAATTATATTTGACACGTGTTACATTTATTAAATACATGATCAACTTTTTAACTACAATTTTAACATTTCTAAATTCATGGTCAGAATATTTTCATACACATTGTATATTTTTTTGTATACATGGGAGACAACTTTTCTATAAACATTAAAAAAAAGCAAATGCTTGATTAATATTTTAAAGTATCGAATTAATGTTTTGAAATGCTTGATTATCATTTTTAACTACATGATCAACTTTCTTCATATATACATTTATTATATAGTACAAAATAAATATTTTTCTATACATATTTTATATTTTTGACATTCTTTGATTAAAAAATTTATTCTTTTATGTAAAGTATTTATTGTAATATATATATTTATAATATTTAGAAAAATATAAAGCACAGACCAAGAACAAAAAACGTGAATAAACAAACAGAGAAAGCGAGGTTGTGGCTTGTACGCATGTGGCCTCCCATGCGCCTTGGCGGCCCAGTCTAGCGCTCGGCTTTGGGCGAGGCAATGCTCTGTTTCTCATGAGGCGAGACATAGACACGCCCGAGCTCCATTGCGTTTTGTGTGCCGTGTTTTGTTATTCTTTTTGTCGATGCAATTTTTCTTTTATTGTTTCGCTTTACCTTTTTTTCACGTTTTATTTACTTTCTGTGTGTCTTTGACTTTTCCTCATATTTATATTTTATTGTTGTGTACTTGTCACGTTTCTTCATTGCTTCGTTTTTCTCCTTCTTTTATTTTCATTTTCATTTCATCTTCTCTTTGCTTATGTATTTTGTGTTTCCTTTTATTTGGTTATACCATACTAGTTGTTGCAAATTTCCAGCGGCCCTTTTTGCAAAAAGATTGCCTACCAAGATTATTTTTTGATATCATTCTCATTTGTACATTCACCAGATTGCAGTTGTTATCCTCTGTTTCATGCCTCATTTTTCTTGCTAGATCCGTGTATGTGGTTTTGTTGATGCACACATGCATGAATGTTGGTGCATATTGATGGTACGTGAAACAATCAATAACCTCGCTGTGGTGGCAAACGTGGTCAGAAGAACTAGATCGGAGATCACATGGGGGAGTTACCCAGGTCTGAGCCTTCTTGGAGGAGTATCACCCTACGTCGTGCTTTCATTTTTTATTCATGATGGGGTACCTCGTGCGAGGGTTACAATGGAGGGATGATATCTAACTACCAAGAGTATGTTTCTACAAGAGTAGATGGGAATGGTTGCCCTAGCCCCCATCTTATATAGGTGATGGGGACTAGGGTTTTACATATGACAGATCCAGTCTGGCCGCCACCATCCTGACTTGTGCATCGAGGTGTTCCTTCGATGCATATCCGGTCACCAGGCCTCCCCCGTGTGGTTGGACCTTCGCCAAGCTTCGTGGGCCCGAGACAAGCTTGGTGGATCGAAGTCGGGTGTGCAGTGACCGACACTCGTCGGTGCTGGTTGTTCTTCCTTGGCGGCACCCTTTGCAGATCTGGAGACATACGTCTTCTTCAACCATGGTTGCGTCCATTGGACCTGCCTCGTGTAGCCTCCGATCGCCTGAGTTGGTCTTGATGGAGGCTAGTGGTGGGAGGTGGCACCGGAGAAATCCAAGGTGTATCCATGTCAGCCGGCCCATATCAGCCTCCCCACCTTCTGCCTCCATCTGTCAAGGTCCTCTTGGTGGCACTGTGTGGTTTTTATTCCCGTCGGAGGACTCCGTCGTCTTCAAGTAGTTTTTCGAAACTCAACCCCTGAGGATCTTAAAAGAAGAAGGAAAGAGTTGTCCGGTTAATTTGCGGAGAATCGGGCCAAAATGTTTGCAACACACCTGCAAAAACAGGGCAGTCCGGACGACCTGCTAGCCCCCACACACACCGTAGCGCCAAAGTTTTCTATATCTTTACTTGCAGGTTGGGTCACTACTAGGAAAAGGCATGCTAGTGGCGCACCACTTTTGCCTACTAATGGCGCACTAGTGATGCGCCACTAGCACCACGCCATTAGATTTTTTTTTACTAATGGCGCACCCCTGGTGCGCCATTAGTATCTGGTGTACTAATGGCGCACCAGGCAGTGCGCCATTAGTATAGCGCACTGTGCGCCATTAGTATGCCTCCCAGGGGGCCATATGTACCCATGTGCTTTGGCATACTAATGGCGCACTGGTGTGTGATGCGCCATTAGTTTCATTTGGACAGTGCGCCATTAGTGTCTTGAGTGGTGCGTCACTAGTATGAATATTAGGGATTTTTTTCTTTTCTGATATTTTCACAGGATACAAAATATATTATTGGACAGAATTTAGACAACACCAAACAGCAACACCAGATTCATCGAATACAATAGAATGTTAGTCTCCGAATACAATTCATCATATTAGTCTCCGAATTCAAAAGACCGAACAAAGATAGAACATTATATTACAAGTCTCGAGACCGCGAGTAGCGAGTTTGTCTTCACATTACAAGTCGATATCGATCATCTAAACTACCATCACATAAAAGAGAGCTGCCGTCATCACGATGAGCATCATCGCGATAAAACTCGTCTTCATCCGGTTCCTCCAACGCTCCCTCCTCTCTCCCGCTAGATAGCGCGCGTATTTAGATTCCGCCTCCGCCCTAGTGGTGTACCCTTTGTAAATGTTACCGCTGAAACGGTGAACCTGTCTCCAACACTCCTCCCAGTCGTCGTAGACTCCGGGAACCTTACCCTTGTACACGACATACGACGGCATCGCTATGCACTAGCCAAACGAAACGTTAGTACCAATTCACAGACAATACATAAGCAATATATAAGTATGCAACAAAAGGATCGGAAGAGAAAAACAAGACATTAATAGCATCGATTACATCTAAGTTGAACGGCTGTCCAAACCAAAGAGACATACAAGTTTATTAAAGTTTAATTACAACATGAGTCAATCGATGTTTCAGAACTAGACATAGCATCACTACTTTCGACTTGACTCAAGGGACCGGAGCGTGGATGAAGCCGCCGTCTATCGTGGGAGTCATGAAATCGTGGGCGTTGTCAACCTGTATT
The DNA here is from genome assembly GCA_902687465.1 of Secale cereale. Lineage (NCBI taxonomy): Eukaryota > Viridiplantae > Streptophyta > Magnoliopsida > Poales > Poaceae > Secale > Secale cereale. The sequence continues at coordinate 745,288,231 of LR738710.1, forward strand.
TGTAGCATTGTGTCTATGTCACTGTTGGACGGTTGATCTCTGAGGTTGAACTGCCCCGAGGTACGAAGGACATCTTGATGGATGATTTCCGCAAACTCCGACTAGATGCGAAAGAATTCTTGTCTGATGTCCGCGTCCTGGATTGCCGACAAGCTCACGGCCCAATCTTTGAGTTTATCTGGTAGCAGAAGGTGATGATGGTCTCGTACGATCGCCCGCATGTGATGGATGGCGTAGTAGGCACCCTTTTGACTGCGAGGCGGCTGCTTGACGAAGCAGAACGTCGTATTGTGGGCGAACACGTGCTTGTCATACTTACGAACTGGCCTGGTGAAGGTGCCTCCAGATTTGGCGTAGCCGGGGAGAACATCATCAAGAACTTTCTTGACATTTGTGTAGTCTACCTTCGACTGACGGTCCGAGTCGAAATACGTGGCCATGGAATATTTCGTGCTTAGGAGGATGAGTGCGCAATGTGTGTCACTGCACAAAACACGGAATGTTAAAAAAAACGATCGAAATCTAAGAAATCATATGTTACGGGGCGGTTGAGGGGACGACTTACTCGAAAAAGTAAGGCACGAGGAAGTTATCCTTATCTCGGTTTGCCAGAATGACGCCTTCGAGGTAAGAACTCGTGACTTGCTTGTCCCCAGCGCTGACCAAGATCTTGGCACGCATGTAGGAGGGGTCGACTATCACGATGTTTGGGGTCTTGTCTCTAATGATCCGCATCTCCATACTCAGCGAAAATAGCCGAACGAAGGTGTAGTGCAGCGGATGAAGGTTAAACATAGCGAAGATGTCATCAAACCGCAGGACGATCGTACCCCCGATGGAGTTATCCACAAAGCCCTTGCCCTCTGGCACCTTGGCCATGAAAACCGGGTATGCCACATCCTTCTCTCTGAGACGCCGATTCTCCAAAGAAAGAACACTGTCATGCAGACTCCGCATAGCACCGGTTACAACATTGATCATATTAGTTGGTAGCATCGGCCTACCCGCCACATGCACCCTCCTCATTATATCCTTAGGTGAAGGTGGCCCGTCCTGAGCACGGATCATACTCGGGGCCGGCTGGGTCGCACCCTTGTTACTCGTTCTTTTCCGTCCCTTCTTCTTCTCCTGTAATGGGACCGAGTTCTGCTCACAGACCACCTTCTTGAGTGTGTTGAGTATGATAATATTTCGCACCTCGGCTATCTGAAGCTCGGTGAAGTCGGCAGCTGGAGGCGTCTCTTGAGAACTGAACGCCAGACGACGCTTGTTGCAACTTGGTTTCTCCGCGGTACCAGCTAGATCGCGATCGTCTTTTGTAGGGTTGGGTTCTTGAGAAGGAGGCCCCATGAATTCGCCATCGTACCCATGATCGGCAAAGTACTTATCGACGTTGGCAAATGTACCGTCGTCGTTGTCGTCGTCGTCGTCCGGATCCTGTGCCATATGCATGTTCGGATCCTGTGCCATAGGGTTGTCTGGCAGCGTTGCGGCGGTCTTGCCATGGCTTGGCGCCGGCAAGACTGGCGGTGTTGTCTTTGGGGTGGTGTCCCCCGCCCCCAAACGAATCTGGCTCTTCGGCCAAAGCAGGGGCCAGCTTAGGCAGGCACTGAGGGTCATCACATCATCTTCGTTGGCACCGGCGGGTCGAATCGGAGGTAACAACTCGTCGCAGCCTGGCAGCACCCGAACCAGTTGAACCCTATACACGGTGGGTGGCATCGGATTACCATGGAACATGGGGTTGCCCGGTTGAATGATTCTTCCCTTGACGACATCGACCAACTCGTCGTTCACGAAGTGCAGGAGAGTGCACGGAACGTCGGCGGCGCCCTGCGAAAACATGTAGGGCGTCAGGGATGCCCAGTCAAAGGCAAGGAGATGAAGTCCTCGGCCGAGAAGCTTAATTAGTTACCGTGATGATGGCGTCGAGCTCGGCTAATGTCGAGGCACCGCCAACGGCGGGCGTACAATTGACGGAGGGGCCGCTTGCTGCAGAGGTGCCGGCCGGCGACACCCGGGTGCATTAAGCTCCAATGCCCGTGCCAGCGTCGGAGACACCAATGCCGCCTCCGCCGGAGACACCAATGGCCCCACCTGCGCGTTCTGCGAGTTGCTGGCCGTGAAGCTGGGAATTGGAGGCGGCCCCTATTGGCCGCCCGCAATCCACGTCGTCAGCCCCTGAATCAAGGTAGGCATAATGCCGATGAGCGTTGATCCCAGTTGTTGTTGCACTTGCTCTTGGACAATCTCCGGAATCTGCGCCACTTGTGCCTTGAGTTCTTGAACCTCGCGCGCCTAGCTTTCCGAGCTGGTCTTTTTCTCCTTTCGCCCACCAGCGTTATAGTATAACGACCATTTTGTGGACAAGCCTTTGCCGGCCACACGACCAGCTAACGACGCCTTACTGAGCTTATCATTTTTTTCCTTACATTCAACGCCCTATTTAGGGTGATGTCCCAAGGGGTGCTCTGAGTCGACCCCGCGCTACTGCTTTCAGTCGCCTGCGGAAGGAATGTGAACCATTTAGAAATTTGGCTTCATTAATTAGAATGAAACAATATGGAGCTAATTACGCGGGGGTGTATTCCTTACCAGAACAAGCTCAAGGGCCCTGGTCTTTAGATCCGTGGTGAGCTCCTTTGTTACCGGGTCCTCCTTGTACCGGGCCCTGACAAAGTTCCTGGTCTGCTTGTCACCGTATTTATCGAAGAGGGGTGGTAGGCCTTGCTCGGCACGCTCCGCGTCCTCCTTGTCCCATATAGGCTCCGCCACTCTGTAACCGCCGGGACCGAGTGTGTGTTCCCCTAAGTTCAACTGCCGCATTTCTTTCCCCCACTGACTTGATTCGGAGGTTGTGGTGCTCTCGCACTTGATCTTGAACTCCTTGTAGTCATCTTCGGTGATCGAAGGATTTTTCTCCTTGATCTTCTCATAACTAAAATGTAACGCCCGGATAATTAGGCTACAGTAATCATATGCTAATGATGCCACGTCACCACGATTAATGTTACTAAACTCGCTTCGGTTCGAAACCGGTTCAATTTCATATTTTAAAACAAAGTCAAAACAAGTAAAAAAATTCGAATGACAAAACTAAAATGTTCAAAGTGTTGAAAATTTTCCATAGATAATGATGGTGGTGACCCAACGCTTTTGTAAAGTAATTAATTGGCCTTTGTGAATAAAATGGTGACAATAACAATTAATTAAGTGCCTTTTCTAATTTATAAAATGTAAAACTATTTTATCTAGTAGTTAAAACTGTTGTGGCTGTAGCATTTGTAATAATACTAATTTAGAAAATACTTTGGTATTTTATAGAACTAAAACAACAAAAGGGAATAAAAGGGAAAAACCTATTTAAGAAAAGGGCAAAAGGCCCCTTCCCCACTGGGCCTCTCGGCGGCCCAGTTGGTTCAGCCAGCCCGGTGCCCCTCCTATAACCCTAGCCCTAACCCCTCTGTCCCTCTCGATCCCGTGCCCGCCGCCACACACCCATCGACCGGGTGGGACTCCCGATCCCCACCTCAGCGCCATCGGGAGCCCACCCTCCCCGCATCTACATCGCAGAGCGCCGCCCCCCCGACCTCCGTTCTTGCGCCGCTGACCTCGCCCAGGACCTGGCTGGATCTCATGCCCCGCACCGTCCTCCGCTTGTCGGAGAGCCATGGCGACGCCGGCCTCCCCGAGCGCTACCTCGACCCCTCTCGAGCGCCTTCCGAGCTCCTGTGAGCTCTCGGTCCTTAGTGACCTTCCTCCCCCTCTGCGTCTAGTAGCTACGTCGCCAACGAGGCCGTGCCTCGGCCGCCGCCCGCCTTGCGTCACCGCGCGCCCTGCGCGCAGCCCCGCCCCCGAGCTGCCTACTCCCCTGCTTGCTGTTGCTGCCGCCCCGCGGCCACGCTCCGTCCGGCCGCCGAAATCGGCCGGCCGACGACCTCCGCCCGCGCCCCGTCTTGCTTCTCCCTGCCCGGCCGCGCTAGGCCCGGCCACTCCCCTCCGCCGGCGCCTCGCTCCGCCGGCGCCGCCGCGCGCTCCGGCGCCCAGCACCGGGCGCCTACGCCCGCACAACCGCGCCCGACCGCCCCAGTGCCCGAACCCGCTTGGCCCCTCTGGGCCAATGACAAGGGGGGCCCGCCTCCCAGAAAAAAGGGGATAAAAAAAAATTAATAAGTAAAAATAAATAGATAAATAATTATATTAATTAATTAATTAATTAACAAATTAATTAAGTTAATTAATTACATTTAGATTAATCTAATCATTAATTAACCTAAACTATAATTAACTAAAACAAAATTAAACTAATTAAAACTGTTAGTTAGGATAACAGTCAATGACTAACAGACCCCACAAGTCAGTTTGACTGGTCAACAGTCAGAGCTGACCGATGACGTCATGCTGATGTCATGATGACATCAGCAGACACTATTCTGGATAATGTTACATTTAAATAAATAATTAATTCTAGAAAATGTTATAAACTTTAGAAAATCATATAAAATAATCCGTAACTCGGATGAAAAAGTTTTATATATGAAAGTTGCTCAGAACGACGAGACGAATCCGAAAACACGGTCCGTTCGCCCGCCACACATCTCTATCATACCGAACATGCAACATTTCCCTCCGTTTCATCTGCCCCAAAATGCCTAACACCGGGAATACTTTCCCGGATGTTATTCCTCTTCGTCTGTATCACCGAGCACCGCGTTAGGTCACACGTAGCACCGCGTTTTGCCATGTTATGCTTTGTGATGCTATTGTTTGCTCTGTTATTTATTTGTTTCCCCTTCGTCGCTTATTTTCGGTAGACTCCGATACTGTGATAGACCCCCGAGACTATTGATGCTTCGGTGTTCGACTACGGCTACACTTCCGAAGATTCCTTTCATCTGGAGAGCTTCCAGGCAAGCCCCCCCCTTTTTTTTGATCACCAGATATCGCCTATTCTTCTCTCTACTGCTTGCATTAGAGTAGTGTAGCATGTTACTGCTTTCGATAATCCTATTCTGCTGCATAGCCTGTCATTGTTGCTACCACTGTTGATACTTTACCTGCAATCCTAAATGCTTAGTATAGGATGCTAGTACTCCATCAGTGGCCCTACACCCTTGTCCGTCTGCCCTGCTATTCTATCGGGCCGTGATCACTTGGGTGTGATCACGGGTATATACTATATACACTTTACATGACACATGATGTGACTAAAGTCGGGTCGGCTCTTTGAGTACCCGCAGGTGATTCCGACATGGGGGCTGAAAGGACAGGTGGCTCCATCCAGGTAGTGGTGGGCCTGAGTTCCCGACGGCCCCCGAGTGGATCTTTGTGGCGGAGCGACAGGGGCAGGTTGAGACACCCAGTCGAGAGGTGGCCTGGCCCTGGACTTTGTCCACGGTGATTTTCATAATAACACGCTTAACGAGTTTGGATATTTGATCTGAGTCTGGCCATTTGGTCTATACGCACTAACCAGCTACGTGGGAATAGTTATGGGTACTCGACGTCGTGGTATCAGCCGAAGCCTTCTTGACGTCAGCGACTTAGCGGCGCGTGCCGGGTTGGACCGCGTAACGCAACTTCCTTAGTAATGGAGGTTGCTAGGTCTGCTCACCGGCCGCGTACGCAACGTGCAGGTGTGCGTTGGGCGATGGGCCCGGACCCCTGCGCGCCTAGGACTTAGACCGGCGTGCTGACCTCTCTCCTGTGCTTAGGTAGGGCTGCGACATGTTGATCTTCCGAGGCCGTGCATGACCCTGGAAAGTGTGTCCGGCCAAATGGGATCAAGCGTGCTGGGTTATGTGGTGCACCCATGCAGGGAAGTTAATCTATTTGAATAGCCGTGTTCCTCGGTAAAAGGACGACCCGGAGTTGTACTCTGACCTCATGACAACTAGAACCGGATACTTAATAAAACACACCCTTACAAGTGCCAGATATAACTCGGTGATTGCTCTCTCACAGGGTGACGAGGGGAGGATCACCGGGTAGGTTTATGCTATACGATGTTACTTGGTGAACTTACCATCTATTCCCTTCTACTGCTTCAAGACGGAGGCTGCCAGAAGCGAGGATACTTGTTACTTCCAGCTACTCTCTTCTTCTGCTGCAAGATGGACGTTGCGAGAAGCGTAGTCTTCGTTTGGATTAGCTATCCCCCTCTTATTCCGGCATTCTGCAGTTTAGCCCACAGATATTACCCCCTTACACAGATATCATTGCATATGTAGTGTAGATCCTTGCTTGCGAGTACTTTGGATGAGTACTCACGGTTGCTTTGCTCCCCCTTTTCCCCCTTCTGTTCCTTCTTCTCGGATGATGCAACCAGGTGGTGGAGTCCAGGAGCCAGATGATCCCGAAGATGTTTCTACATGGAGTTCGGCTTCGAGGAGTAGTTAGGAGGTCCCAGGCAGGAGGCCTTGCCTTTTCGATCATTGCTACTTTTGTGCTAGCCTTCTTAAGGCAAACTTGTTTAACTTATGTATGTACTCAGATATTATTGCTTCCGCTAACTCTTGTGTTTTCGAGCTTTTGTATTCGAGCCCTCGAGGCCCCTGGCTTGTAATATAAAGCTTGTATTATTTTAATTTGTGTCTAGAGTTGTGTTGTGATATCTTCCAGTGAGTCCCTGATCTTGGTCGTACACATTTGCGTGCATGATTAGTGTACGGACAAATCGGGGCCGTCACAAGTTGGTATCAGAGCCGACTGCCTGTAGGAATCCCCCTTTCCAACTCCTTGGCCGAAGTTGAGTCTAGTCTTTGAAAAACAAATTTACTAACTTGTTGTGTGGCTTACGGGCCCACAACACCAATGGGTGGTATTAGGATCTTTTACTCCTCGTCTATACTCTGGGACGCTTATCTCTCTTCTATTCGGGATAAATGAATTTTGCTAAATCTAACATTAGGATCTCGTTATCACATCCACCCGGAGAGCACCTTATGACCGATGATCGTCTGCTGCACCTGAAGACCCTGAAGATACTCTCCGTTGTTAACCCGAGAACTTGTACTCATCACCTTTGCAATTCACTGCCACCGATATATCCCTATGGATATCTGTGTGCATTTGTCATTCTCATGATCGTTCCTTGTCGCTCTTGTTGTTACAAGATGCCCCAAAATTTTCTCCGTTGTCCGAGAATCCTTTGAGTTTACTGTCTGGCAGTTTTATTTCGCATGAAAACCTTTACGGTTATTTCCTCACATTTACCGAGGACCCGTTCTCCTCGATTGTTCATATGTCTCCCAAAATTCTTCGGAATACTTTTCGATGTTTCGAAATTCTCTGCGGGCTGTTACTCTTGAAATTCTTGCCTGCTTGCATTATGGTTAATTCCATGTGACTAGCAGTCTTCGTTAGCATCCCTTGTCTTAGGCATTTTGAGCCTATTGATTCAATGTGTGCGTATGCACACAATCATCGGGTTATCCTTATTGAAATTATCTTTCCGACTCAGACGTTATTCCGGACCTGAGTTGGTTCTCGGCAATTCAAACCTTTATTGATTGTAGAACTAAGTGTTGTCAACTTATCCATCCTGGATCAGAGCGTCTGCTTCTGGTCCTTCGTTTTGGAAACCATAATTTCTTTCTATTTAAGCTTCATACTAATCAGGTGATTCTTGAATCTGATGCCTCTGCATTCTTCTTCCTCTGAGTGAGTACCGATACTCACATCAGCTCCGTTGTGGATCGCTCGATCCTTTGTTGAAATATTATCCGACAGTGTCCTTCGTATACAAAAACCTCGAGAAGTTCTGTCCCTGATGCATAATACCTTCGGTAAATTGTATCCTCTGCTTGACCAACCATGCTCTGCTATCGAGCTTGTGTTTTGACTTTTGAAACTTGTGGTATATGTTACTAAGATGCCCGATGAGTTGAACCTATGCCTTCCCCTAATCCGTGAAAACCCGAAAGTTTTCACAAGTCATACTCTTCCGGTGTTCCACCAGTTAAAATTCCAACACTACAGTTTTATTAAAGCGAGAGGTGAATGAAATGATATGCATTGAAGAAGTGGGAGTCGACCTTGAACTTGTGTTCATGCCCATGAAAATGATGTAGACCGTCTCGGAAGCTTCTTGCAAAATGATTATCCAGCTGTATGATTCTTTCGGTACTCTTGAATTGATTCCTTACAATTATGGTTCTGACCACGCTGTCCTGATCTGATACATCTGATGGGAATTCATTCCAGTGCCTCGTCTATTTTGGCAAGGTTGAAGTATCTACTGTCATAGGTCAATGACCTAGTTCCACTTCTATCGTGTTCTACCTTCGAGTTTTACCCTCTGATATCTCGAGGATATCATGCCTTTGCACTACACCTTTTGAACTTTTGAGGAAGTAATACCTTTGCTTGTCGTAATCACTCTACGGGTTCTAGGTTGCCGTCAACCAAGGACACCGTTTAGTAAACCAAATCTGCTCAAAAAAATTCAAAGCCCCTAGTAGATGTTACTGGGAAATTTTTAAACTCAATCTGGTTTATTCCTTGACTATCGGGTACATCCCTTGTCTAGCTATCTTTGACTGTGCTACCTCGTCCTTCCCTGGTGCACGAATTCTTCAGTGTGTGAGCAAGATTTAAGTCGAGCTTTCAACATCATGTTGCTTGTCTTGAAGGCAACTTTGGTTTCGAGCTTGCATCTTATATTGATCCTATAACTTGACACTGTGCCATTCCCTTACTTATTGACGTTGTTGTTTGATTGCATCCTCTTGAAACCTCGCGACAAATGTGTCGGATCACCTTCAACACTTTGACTTCTTCCGAGATGTCAATTGTGTTCATGACGAGAATTACATTCCTTGCCCTCGATGATTTTTATTATCATCAAGAACATCCTTGACTTCCTTTCAACGCTAACTTTTCCACATTATGAATACAACTTGCTCTCCATCTAGTGTTGTGTTTTGCCTTGAAGTATTACTGTCTTTTATGTCGAGAATATTGTGGGGATTGCTCCACCTCCTAGAAATTCTCGGTATGATGATACTACTCACCATCACCATTCTTCCTTGGTCCCAGTGTTGTTTTTAGCTGGGATACCAATATGCTAGCGATGCTGCTTGAGTTCTGTACTCCTAGCGACCCTATTGCTTTGAAGTTAACGATCGACAGTTCGTTCTTAGGCTGTTGGTTATTGAATCGTCACTTGACATTGATCTTTCTGCCTAAGGTCATGTTCGGGCACACCTTTCAACTAATGATTAATGGTGTATGTTTTTCCTCGAGCATACAACATTATATCATTTGAATTGATAAGTGTCATCCTCTTGTTCACATTATTGTGGAAATCCATCCGTTTGGAATTTTTGATGAATTGTCGCTGAGCCCATCAGCCACCTCCTCATCCTCTCCTTGGTTTAATGATGAACTATTGTTTCGGAACCCGCTCCCATAGTTCATTTTCCGAGAATCTTGCAATGTCAATTCGTCGGTTTGTGTTGCACCTTTTCTTCTTGAACATCCTGAGCCTGAGGTAACATGACACCAATCGGATCTGAATCTCGGTCAGATATGATGGTTGGGACAACTTTCCAGTAGTTATAATATTGGTCCTTTGATGACTCGGTAATATGATGTCATGCCTAGCACCCTTGCTGGAGGACCTATTATTATAATCTCTTTTGCAAGGATAGCCATTCTTCCAGGAGGAAATTGTAAGACTTATTATATAAGTTGCTCCTGATGAATCCTTTGTGTATCCAAAGTCTGGCCCTTGCTTGAAACACCATATCATTGTACCCTGAAGCATGATTATGATACCCCGCTCATCAATAAGAACATTGGTGGCGTGATGCTAGATGTTTCTTGGTCAGTTATCCAAACACGGTTGTATGGGTAACATCTTGGTTAATCCTTGCCTCTTTATCTGAATGGTTGAGTACTGGCTCTCCTAACCTGTATGCCATGTTCTGCTTGTTCATGGGAAGGATATACTCCTAATAATTGTGTGTAATCACAATTTTCCTTTCCATTTGTTTGTTTAACCTTTCCTTGATCTACATGATCTAAGCAGTAATAATTCTCTGCTTATGTAAACACCTCGTTGTACAACTCTGTCAGAAGACATTGATTATATCGTTGATAACATTCCGATAACCACCGATGGATGAGAACTTTGCCTATTGGTCCGCCTCGTTGCAACGAGCGGGAAAATGGTTCTCTTCGTTCCCCGTCCTTGGTACCGACATCGTTAACGACATAGCTGACAAGCTATCCACTGACATGCCTCCCTGTCGAGGCTGTGCAAGATGTCACCACCCTTCCTACTCTTAACCCACATGGTGGGCCCATAACCCACAGGTCCACTGGATCGAAACCTGACTCTTCTTTACAACCCGGATTCTAATGTATCCTTTGCACTTGGCTTCGTATATGATTCACGAGCTGAATTCTACTATGTTTCATCCTGGTATCAAACACCATGTTATTCACATTGTTCAAGCCCCATTCCAGCTTCTGTCTAGGCATCGAATGATTGCCTACCCATTTGAAACTTTGGTACCATCGTATAGTGCACTCAATGAATTAATGGAAATACTACTCGTAGGGTACTTCGTGTATCACTTTCTGAATTCGCCGTCGTATGCACAAACTTCGTGGAGATACGTTCCTCCAAAGTTTCCCCCCTGGTCGCGTTCGTAGGACGATGGAGATCCCGAAGAAAGGATGACGACTTGATCACGATGACTTGAAGCAGAGAAATGAAGACATCAACGAAAGGTATCAACCTCTTCGAAAGGGCAACCAAGACCGAGAAGACTCGTTAGGTTTTCGCTACCGGCACTTCCCCCCTACTCCACCGCTTAAATCTCGGGACGAGATTTCTTGTAGTGGAGGAGAATTGTAACGCCCGGATAATTAGGCTACAGTAATCATATGCTAATGATGCCACGTCACCACGATTAATGTTACTAAACTCGCTTCGGTTCGAAACCGGTTCAATTTCATATTTTAAAACAAAGTCAAAACAAGTAAAAAAATTCGAATGACAAAACTAAAATGTTCAAAGTGTTGAAAATTTTCCATAGATAATGATGGTGGTGACCCAACGCTTTTGTAAAGTAATTAATTGGCCTTTGTGAATAAAATGGTGACAATAACAATTAATTAAGTGCCTTTTCTAATTTATAAAATGTAAAACTATTTTATCTAGTAGTTAAAACTGTTGTGGCTGTAGCATTTGTAATAATACTAATTTAGAAAATACTTTGGTATTTTATAGAACTAAAACAACAAAAGGGAATAAAAGGGAAAAACCTATTTAAGAAAAGGGCAAAAGGCCCCTTCCCCACTGGGCCTCTCGGCGGCCCAGTTGGTTCAGCCAGCCCGGTGCCCCTCCTATAACCCTAGCCCTAACCCCTCTGTCCCTCTCGATCCCGTGCCCGCCGCCACACACCCATCGACCGGGTGGGACTCCCGATCCCCACCTTAGCGCCATCGGGAGCCCACCCTCCCCGCATCTACATCGCAGAGCGCCGCCCCCCGACCTCCGTTCTTGCGCCGCTGACCTCGCCCAGGACCTGGCTGGATCTCATGCCCCGCACCGTCCTCCGCTTGTCGGAGAGCCATGGCGACGCCGGCCTCCCCGAGCGCTACCTCGACCCCTCTCGAGCGCCTTCCGAGCTCCTGTGAGCTCTCGGTCCTTAGTGACCTTCCTCCCCCTCTGCGTCTAGTAGCTACGTCGCCAACGAGGCCGTGCCTCGGCCGCCGCCCGCCTTGCGTCACCGCGCGCCCTGCGCGCAGCCCCGCCCCCGAGCTGCCTACTCCCCTGCTTGCTGTTGCTGCCGCCCCGCGGCCACGCTCCGTCCGGCCGCCGAAATCGGCCGGCCGACGACCTCCGCCCGCGCCCCGTCTTGCTTCTCCCTGCCCGGCCGCGCTAGGCCCGGCCACTCCCCTCCGCCGGCGCCTCGCTCCGCCGACGCCGCCGCGCGCTCCGGCGCCCAGCACCGGGCGCCTACGCCCGCACAACCGCGCCCGACCGCCCCAGTGCCCGAACCCGCTTGGCCCCTCTGGGCCAATGACAAGGGGGGCCCGCCTCCCAGAAAAAAAGGGGATAAAAGAAATTAACAAGTAAAAATAAATAGATAAATAATTATATTAATTAATTAACAAATTAATTAAGTTAATTAATTACATTTAGATTAATCTAATCATTAATTAACCTAAACTATAATTAACTAAAACAAAATTAAACTAATTAAAACTGTTAGTTAGGATAACAGTCAATGACTAACAGACCCCACAAGTCAGTTTGACTGGTCGACAGTCAGAGCTGACCGATGACGTCATGCTGATGTCATGATGACATCAGCAGACACTATTCTGGATAATGTTACATTTAAATAAATAATTAATTCTAGAAAATGTTATAAACTTTAGAAAATCATATAAAATAATCCGTAACTCGGATGAAAAAGTTTTATATATGAAAGTTGCTCAGAACGACGAGACGAATCCGAAAACGCGGTCCGTTCGCCCGCCACACATCTCTATCATACCGAACATGCAACATTTCCCTCCGTTTCATCTGCCCCAAAATGCCTAACACAGGGAATACTTTCCCGGATGTTATTCCTCTTCGTCTGTATCACCGAGCACCGCGTTAGGTCACACGTAGCACCGCATTTTGCCATGTTATGCTTTGTGATGCTATTGTTTGCTCTGTTATTTATTTGTTTCCCCTTCGTCGCTTATTTTCGGTAGACTCCGATACTGTGATAGACCCCCGAGACTATTGATGCTTCGGTGTTCGACTACGGCTACGCTTCCGAAGATTCCTTTCATCTGCAGAGCTTCCAGGCAAGCCCCCCCTTTTTTTTGATCACCAGATATCGCCTATTCTTCTCTCTACTGCTTGCATTAGAGTAGTGTAGCATGTTACTGCTTTCGATAATCCTATTCTGCTGCATAGCCTGTCATTGTTGCTACCACTGTTGATACTTTACCTGCAATCCTAAATGCTTAGTATAGGATGCTAGTACTCCATCAGTGGCCCTACACCCTTGTCCGTCTGCCCTGCTATTCTATCGGGCCGTGATCACTTGGGTGTGATCACGGGTATATACTATATAGACTTTACATGACACATGATGTGACTAAAGTCGGGTCGGCTCTTTGAGTACCCGCAGGTGATTCCGATATGGGGGCTGAAAGGATAGGTGGCTCCATCCAGGTAGTGGTGGGCCTGAGTTCCCGACGGCCCCCGAGTGGATCTTTGTGGCGGAGCGACAGGGGCAGGTTGAGACACCCAGTCGAGAGGTGGCCTGGCCCTGGACGTTGTCCGCGGTGATTTTCATAATAACACGCTTAACGAGTTTGGATATTTGATCTGAGTCTGGCCATTTGGTCTATACGCACTAACCAGCTACGTGGGAATAGTTATGGGTACTCGACGTCGTGGTATCAGCCGAAGCCTTCTTGACGTCAGCGACTTAGCGGCGCGTGCCGGGTTGGACCGCGTAACGCAACTTCCTTAGTAATGGAGGTTGCTAGGTCTGCTCACCGGCCGCGTACGCAACGTGCAGGTGTGCGTTGGGCGATGGGCCCGGACCCCTGCGCGCCTAGGACTTAGACCGGCGTGCTGACCTCTCTGCTGTGCTTAGGTAGGGCTGCGACGTGTTGATCTTCCGAGGCCGGGCATGACCCTGGAAAGTGTGTCCGGCCAAATGGGATCAAGCGTGCTGGGTTATGTGGTGCACCCCTGCAGGGAAGTTAATCTATTCGAATAGCCGTGTCCCTCGGTAAAAGGACGACCCGGAGTTGTACTCTGACCTCATGACAACTAGAACCGGATACTTAATAAAACACACCCTTACAAGTGCCAGATATAACTCGGTGATTGCTCTCTCACAGGGTGACGAGGGGAGGATCACCGGGTAGGTTTATGCTATACGATGTTACTTGGTGAACTTACCATCTATTCCCTTCTACTGCTTCAAGACGGAGGCTGCCAGAAGTGAGGATACTTGTTACTTCCAGCTACTCTCTTCTTCTTCTGCAAGATGGACGTTGCGAGAAGCGTAGTCTTCGTTTGGATTAGCTATCCCCCTCTTATTCCGGCATTCTGCAGTTTAGCCCACAGATATTACCCCCTTACACAGATATCATTGCATATGTAGTGTAGATCCTTGCTTGCGAGTACTTTGGATGAGTACTCACGGTTGCTTTGCTCCCCCTTTTCCCCCTTCTGTTCCTTCTTCTCGGATGATGCAACCAGGTGGTGGAGTCCAGGAGCCAGATGATCCCGAAGATGTTTCTACATGGAGTTCGGCTTCGAGGAGTAGTTAGGAGGTCCCAGGCAGGAGGCCTTGCCTTTTCGATTATTGCTACTTTTGTGCTAGCCTTCTTAAGGCAAACTTGTTTAACTTATGTCTGTACTCAGATATTATTGCTTCCGCTAACTCTTGTGTTTTCGAGCTTTTGTATTCGAGCCCTCGAGGCCCCTGGCTTGTAATATAAAGCTTGTATTATTTTAATTTGTGTCTAGAGTTGTGTTGTGATATCTTCCAGTGAGTCCCTGATCTTGGTCGTACACATTTGCGTGCATGATTAGTGTACGGACAAATCGGGGGCGTCACATAAAACCTTTATCAATCATTCTCTTCACCGAGCTTCTCCAAGTAGACAGGGTCGTGCTCATCCTCGTGAGGGCGGCATTGTTCACTTTATTCCCTGTGAGGCTTGTGTTTTAAAATTCAGCGGGGAACTTGTATTGTTCGTGCAGCTTCGTGAAGATGATGTTGCGCAAATTCCCTCGGTCCTTATGCCTTCGGTTCTCGGTGTTGATCGAGACGGTGCTCTGGAGAATGCACTCGAGCTTAACCGAGTACCCCTTGACTATTTGTTTGGGCGCCTTTGGATTCCCGTCGGAGTCCACTTCAGTAAATTCCTCCTTGACGGTGCGGAGCACGGTCGGGCGCCGGTCCTTCCGTTGCTTCTTCGGTTGGCTGCCATCTGTGCGTGCGCCGCCATCATCAGTGGTGGCATCCTCGGCGGCACCATCAGTGGTGTCATCCCCGACGGCACCATCAGTGGGGTCATCCTCGGCGGCACCATCAGTGATGTCAGGATCGGTGTCTTTCGCGGCGTCCTCATAGAAGTGAGGTTGTTCCTCCATCTCCTAGGATAGCTCCCAGAATGCCTTGCCGCCCGAACCGCCGGCCTCATCGTTGTGGGCCATGTTTCTCTCTAAATAGGAAAAAAGTTTGGTCAAAAAGTTGGTTATTGTCAAGGAACAAGATCATGGTCTCATCATTTAGGGTTTGTCGACATCGAGGCATCCTAAAAGCTAAGCTTTTATCATTTAGGCTTTTTCGACGCCGAGGCACCCTAAAAGCCTAAGCTTTCATCATTTAGGTTTTTATCGACACCGAGGCACCCTAAAAGCCAAGGTTTTATAATGTATGGTTTGTCAACACCGAGGCATCCTAAAAGCTAAGCTGGGAAGGAGAATTCTAAGTTGGGCCTAATCACTTGGTTCTATTGGCGCCTATGGTTTAATGCAGCAAGAATAAAGGGGCAGTTGATCCTACTTAATTAAGTACTAAGATACCCCGGCCCATGCATTAGTCACAAGTACCCCATATGTCCTATTTTTAGCAAAGTCATGCTAAAATTCACGGAATATTTCAGCATGACCTTTGCTGAAAATAGGACATATGGAGTACCCGAATTTGCCGGAACGGAAGTTAATCGACATTCCAGCAAACTCAAGGGCCTCTCGGGGTACCTACAAAATCATCACGACACGATGGTCGGAGACAAAACCCAGCAAAAAGCTGCTCCAGGTTCACCAATTGACTAATACTCATGGATAAGCAAAGCAAACTACTACTACCAAAACAAGAACCAGACAAACTGATATATAATGTCAAGCATGTCTAATACCAGCAGTTAATTGCGGCTTCTGCTTTTCAGTGCCAAATTCTAGCTAGTACCAGCAGTTAATTAGTGGGGAATCTGATATATAATGTCAAGTGTTATCTAAGGTATCACCTGGTGTTTTGTTTGTTGACATGACTCAATTTTTCAGACTGCTTGTTTCTAATTGGAAGGGACGATGCATTACGTCGTGTTCCTATGTAGATTCATCACTTGACCATTGTAAACAATAACTAAAAATCCTGACATATATAGTATACATAGATATGTTGCTTAATTGACAGTAGTTTTTCTCTTCAGGTAAAATTAACAGCTAGCAGCAATCATTTTCAAATACATATACAAGACAGTAGGTAAAAGGAATTTATATGTGCCCACACTGGACATTTTTATTTTAACCTAAGGAAAAAGCAATGCACCAATGTAGCTTTATTCGATTTTCTCTTCTGTCTTCTCTCATATATGGCGTTGGATTGTTAGATACAGGTTACATGAGATTGCCACGAACAAGAGAGCTAGATCCAGGTTTTTTAATTTAAATGGCTAAGTTGTTCAAATGGCAGATCCTATATGTGGTGGACAGAGGAGGGTTATCATTAATGTTGAATGATTAGATTTGAAATTTCAACAAACAAATTAACATAAATAGTAGTATGATCGAGTCAAGCATGTCTGGCTGGAAAAACTGATGAGCAACATATTTATTCCAAACAACTCAAATTTTACTGAATCTCCTGCATACCACCACATAATTGCAATTAAACTAGGGCAAAGCAAAGCAACAAGAAGATAGGAAACAAAACTTGCAGAAACCAACAAGAAACAGGGCAAAACAAAGTACGACGACAGAGCTGTTGTTGCTTCCTTTTGTGATACAAACATTTACAAACATTGTATGAAGGGGGATGTAAGTGACACTGTTTATTCTGGGTTTGAAGGAAGAGATCAGGGCCTGCTATGAAATTTCAACTACCTACCACAGTGGTTGTAGCTTCAGGGTATGCTCTTGTGCAGGAAGCTATGTTGGACAGAGTAAAATCTTGGTCTACCAAGGCAGGGAGGCCAGGATTTGCCAAGGGCACTGTACCAAGAGAAGAATCCTAGAATAAACTGGGCTCTGTGTGCAAGGCAAGGCAACTAGATGGAAGGCCACATATGATAAATTGGGCTCTGTTATAGCTATGGTGACAAATCCACTCCTCGGCGTGTTACTGTGGCCAAGCAAAATGCTCAGGCTCTGAAATTATTGCAATTGAGTTGGCAGTACAAGTCGTGTTATTACCTAACACTATTATGAATGCTATGCTGCAAAGGAAGCTGCATCATATTTATCTGTCTATGCTCATTCAGGAACTACTATCACCAAAGCCATCAGGTTGAGAGCAGCCTGGCGGAGAGAATGGTTTCATCTATCTACTATCTATCTCTGATGCATTTACAAATGAATGGCAGAGCTGCTGCTTCTTCTTCTTCTTCTTCTTCTTAGAGAGCAAAACAAAAAAAAGTGTGCAGAGAGGAGAGGGATGGATACAACAGTCATACAAACATGGAGGAGCAATTGCGCGGAGGGAGGGGAGGGGGAGGGGAGGGGGTTTGCTTACCTCGGGGTGCGATGTGGATGGCGTCGAACCTGGGGGTGGAGAAGTATGTGCAGCCTGGCGGTGTCGTGGTGGTCGACGAGGAGGAATCCGGCGACGAAGAGGAATCCGGCGACGAAGTTGCGGGGGTCGACGGTGTGGCTGAAGGCCTTGAGCAGCCTGGCCGTGTCGTGGTGGTGGATGGCCTTGCCACCTGGGAGAACCTGCGGCGGCGGCGATGCGAGGAGGGGCTAGGAACCTGCGGCGGCGGTGCGAGGCGGCGAGGGAGGCGCGGCGGATGGAGGGGGCGGAGCAAGGCGGGGCGGCGGCGGGATCTGGCGAGAGAGGCGGAGAGGTGGTCGAGTGAGGGATCTGGCGAGGGAGGGAGAGAGGCGGCCACGGGGAATAGGTGGAGTGGGGGAGGGATACTAGTGGCGCACCTCCCCCTAGTGCGCCATAAGTACGACGACAGCAATGGCGCACCTCCCCCTGGTGCGCCATTAGTATTTTTTATTACAGTTCGAGCACTCAGGTTATATTACACCTAACCGTATCTCCATTAGAACAGACACTCTAGCCCGACTGGTCAGCACGCAGCACACCCACTATGAGGTCCTTGGTTCGATTCCTAGGCTCCCCAATTTTTTTTTATGCATTTTTTTCTTTGCACATATCTTTTTATCCATGCATCCAAATATAACATGTCACATATGCTAGATGCTGAGAATTTCATGTAGAAAAATAATATGTAGTTTGTTGCCATGTTAACAACATTTAAAATGTTGTTTGATATTTATTTGTGTTTAAATATATTCAAACTTGTTTAAATCATAACTAAATATGCATAGTTCCAAATTTGACAAACTTTATATGCTTTTGGAAGTAACATATAACCAAGCACAACTTGTTTTTTTTTTGGATTTTTAGTTGCATTCATTTGTGAATTGGTAAAACATTTATGAATATGAAAAAATATCATCAAATTTGAAGAAATATTCATGAATTCAAAAAGTGGCCATGAAAAAACATTTATGAATATGTCGAAATACAATCGAGAAATGAAGGCTACAATTTAAATATAATCAATCTTAGCTAGCTATCTTTTCATAATCTTCTTGCCCTTCTTTTTCGCAAATGGAGTTCTTCTCTTGAACGGACGTCCTTTAGGTAGGGTGGTCCTGCTTCTTCTTGTGGTGTATGGCACTTCATCGTCGTCGTCATGTTCCATCTTCGGGTCGCCGTACTTGTCGAAGTCTTGCTCATTGGCGACTCCATCCATTCCGATGATCTTCCTTTTGCCTCTCCTCACGACAACACGACTGGGCTTTGACGAGTCGGTAATGAAGAAGCATTGGTCCACTTGGGAAGCCAGTACCCATGGCTCATTTTTCACGGTGACGTTTGCGCCCGCGGTCTTGGATTTGGCTTCGGGTATAACCATGGTGGTGAAATACCGGTCTTCTTTTAGGACACTCTTGGCCCATCTGACACGGAACATCGGGACCTTCTCTCCAGCGTAGCTCAGCTCCCAGATCTCTTCGATCCTTCCGTATTATCTGTCCTTGTCGTTACCGGTGTAGGATTCCATCGTTACCCCGGAGTTTTGATAACCATCGCTCTTCATGTCCTTGTCCTCGGTGTAGAACGTGTAACCGTTGATATCATACGCCTCATACGTCATCAGGTTGTGCTCGGCGCCCTGTGACAAGGCGAATATGAGATTTTCTTCCGCGGAAGAATCCTCATGTAAAGGGTACGACAGAAGCTTCTCCTTGAACCAACGCGTGAAACATGAGTTGTGCTCTTTGATTATATCTCCGTCCATCCTCTGTTGGCCTCGATCGTTGTACGTCTTCTCAATAAAGGTTTTGTGCTCTACCACCCAAGGATCGACCACGTCTATGTGTTGTAGCGCGACTAGGTTTGCTCTTTCAAAGTCGGCAAGTCGACCCTCGAAGTCGACATGCATTTCGCGGCGACCCTCGCGGCGACCTCATCCAGCGAGCCTGCCGAGGTGCCTGTTGACAGGCAGACCAATGGGGTTCTCGATGCCTAGATAATTCGTGCATTAGGAGATGCACTCTTCGGTCAGAAAGCCCCTGGCTATGCTTCCCTCTGTACGTGACATGTTGCGAACGTATCCTTTGATGACACTATTCATCCTTTCGAACGACATCATGTTGTGCAGGAACGTCGGCCCGAGTTGGATGATATCCTCCACGATATGGACCAGCAGATGCACCATAACGTCGAAGAATGCAGGCGGGAAGTACATCTCAAGCTCGCATAGTATCATCACGATCTCTTCCTGTAGCCTTTTGAGTTGCCTCACGTCAACCGACTTCCGAGAGATGATGTCGAAAAAGTTGCATATGCCAAATAGCGTTTCACGGACGCGCGCGTCCATGATCCCACGGATTGCAACTGAAAGTATCTGCGTGATCAGCACGTGACAGTCGTGAGACTTCATCCCGCTGAACTTCTGCTTCTGGGTCTAGGTATCTGCTTATCTTCCCCGCGTAACCGTAAGGAAGTTTTACTCCTACGAGGCAGGTGAAAAACTGCTCGGTCTCCTCCTGACTTAGAGTGAATCACGCGGGAGGGTAGTCATTTCCGGTCTTCTTGGCCTTTTTGCCTTTGCGACGACTTTCCGTGTCCTGCTTCGCCTCATCATCATCATCATTAGCGTTAAGCTCCTGCCTGATGCCCATTGATTTCAAGTCTGCCCTTGCTTTCGGCCCATCTTTTGTCCTCTCTGGCATGTTGAGCAGGGTACCAAGCAGACTCTCGCACACGTTCTTCGTGATATGCATGACATCAAGGTTGTGAGGCACACGGTGGATCTTCCAGTACGGCAAGTCCCAGAAAATAGACCTCGTTTTCCATACCTTCAGCAGCGACTCTGGAGCCTTTCGCTTCTTTCCCGGCCCTGGCATCTGTTGCTTATTTCCCAGCAATGGGCAATCTTTCCAATTTTTCAACAGCTCGTCTATTTCCTCGCCGCTCCTTATACGCGGGGGTCTTCGGGGTTCGGTTTCACCATCGAACAGATCCTTGCGTTTCCTCCAGGGGTCATCTTCGCGAAGCCACCTTCGATGTCCCATGAACACGGTTTTCAAAGACTCGGGATCTCTATCTAGCTGGCGATACATTGTGTCATCCATGCACCTGGCACATCCAGAAAATCCGTGGACCACCTACCCCGCGACATATCCGTAACCGAGATAGTCGTGCACCGTCGTGAGCAGTGCGCCTCTCATAGGGAAATATTCTTTCTCTGCGGCATCCCACGTATTGGCTGGCATTTTCCACAGCGTGTCTAGCTCCTCTTTCAGCAGCCCCAGATACAGATTGATGTCGTTCCCTGGTTGTTTCGGCCCTTCAATTAGCATACTCATGTGAATGTACTTCCTCTTCATGCACAACCAGGGGGAGTTGTACATCCACACAAACACAGGCCAGGTGCTATGTGTGCTTCTCTGCCTGCCAAACGGATTGACTCCATCGGTGCTTGCGCCCAGCATGATGTTCCTTGGATCGTTCCCAAATTCTAGGTCTTCGAAGTTCAACGCTTGCCACTGGCTCGCATCCTTAGGGTGACTCAACATCTTGTCTTTTTATTTATCTCCGGATCATTTCCGTCATCTTCTCGCTTCTTCTCCTCCCTATTCGCGTGCCAACGCAAGAGCTTTGCTACCTTAGGGTCCGCGAAATACCGCTGCAGACGAGGAGTGATCGGAAAGTACCACACCACTTTTCGAGGAGCTTTCTTCCGCTTCTTGTATCGAGTGACGCCGCACACCGGACATACGGTAGACTCCGCGTGCTCGTCCCGATGAATGACGCAATTGTTCATGCACACATGGTATTTCACGTGCGGTAAATTCAGAGGACACACGATTTTCTTCGCCTCCTCGAAACTGGTCGGGCACTTGTTCCCCTTTGGAAGACGTTTGTGCCAGAATGACATGTTCTCGTCGAAGCATGCGTCGGTCATTTTGTGTTTTACCTTCATCTCCAGAGCCATGAGCGTTACTTTCAGACGGGTATCCTCGGGCCTGCATCCTTCATACAATGGAGTAACCGTGTCTATGTCCAGTTGATACAGCTTGGCTTTCTCTCGGGCGGCAGCTCTTGCATTATCCGTCTGCTTGAGAAGCAGCTCTTGAATAGGGTCCTGCACCCAGCCTCCATCGTCGTCTGCTCTGGCATCTTCATCTAGATCATGATCATGCCCTTCGTCTTGATCTTCCTCATCATCATGTCCGGCATCTTCTACATGATTACTGTGTACAGCATCACCGTAGTGATCATATCCTGGAGATTCTTCGTCTTCTCACCCACCCTCGCCGCGGTGGTTGTCTTGCTGCCCTTCCTCATTTCTTGCCCGGCCATGGACGACTTCGTAGTCATCTTCATCACCTTGCCACCGATAGCCATCCATGAAACCACGCAAGAGCAGGTGGTCCCGCACCTGCCCGGAATCCGGGTCCGCGATAAGGCTCTTCAGCTTGCATCTTCGACACGGACATCTTATCTCCATCTCGTTCTTTTGAAGCATCTCGGCCTTCGCGGAGCTCAAAAACCTATTCATGATGCCTTCGGTCATCGTGCGGACCATGGTCGCCTGCGGGCTAGAGCAAAACAATATTTTAGAACAAAGAAAAAATTTGGCATGACTTTCCCTAAAAATAGGACCAAAAAGAATGCATAGTGCCAAAATTCTCGCCGAAACGGAAATGAATCAACATTTGGGCAAAATATTGGCAACTATCGCATTTCAAATACCGGCACCTGCAAACACAAACATATATGCAACACCACAAACATACATAGATCTAGCTAGGCAATAAAAAGTGCATGTGCACGATTGTTTGAGCTCGAGGGAGAAAAATGATCTACAACATAAAGATAGCTTTTCCCCCTTACTTACCTATCAAAAAAAGGTAATTTAACTACTTAATTTTGATGAATCTATGGTGCAAATGAGGTGAGGAGGAGGAGGCAGCCGACACAAGCTTGGAGGAGGAGGTGGAGAGAATGAAGTGGGGAAAATGAGTGTGTAGGTGTGGCTGTCCAAAATATCTAACTGATCCCACTTTACTAATGGCGCACCACTCACTAATGCGTCATTAGTAACCAGTGTTACTAATGGCGCATTAGTGAATTGTGCGCCATTAGTAGTTTTGCACAAAAAAAAGTAAAAAAAATTAATACTGGCGCACTGAGTTGAAGGTGCGCCATTACTAGTTAAACTAGTAATGGCGCATTATGCCAGGGTGCGCCATTAGTATGTCTGAAAAAAAAATTATTACTAATGACACATGGGTGCGACATTAGTATTTGGACACTAATGGCGTACCAACACATGATGCGCCATTAGTATATAGTAATGACGCACCACATGTCTGGTGCGTCATTAGTGGCCATATCATCTATAGCCCTTTTCATAGTAATGGGTGGAGCATGCTAGCTGGTTGCTCCACACTTTATATCTTGCCGTTGTGTTTTATCCTTGTATATGTTTTTCTCTGTAATTTCCTGGTCAGTTGATGACTTTGACATTCGAAGTCAGGCAGAGGCTCGAGCTCTTCTCGGGCTCGGCTGGGCATATATTATCTAATGAAAAATACTACGTCCGCTTATGTGTCTCCTTCCCATTCCGCCGACGGTGGCAACGTGTTGGACATCATGCATGTATCCCGCGGCCTTCCCCTGCTCAAGAACAAGAAGGTTGATATGAATTCCGAACTGCCAAAGGAGGACCCAGTAATTAAGCATGTTACAAACATGAATCGACACTGCCGTGCGCACATGCATGCATGTGCAATGACCAGATCAAGCAAAGGATTGTTAGCGTGCAAACCATAATTTCGCATTGCTGTAAAATGTACTCCTAGATGCCAGGGGAGGCTGTCTCACTATCGGCTTCCTAGAAAGTAGCATGGATGCAGGTAGGCATTTTTCTCTCCAAAGATGTGACCAGGCTAGCTGCACCTAGCCAGCTGCCTGCAGCTAATGGCTTGGCATGATTCCGGCAATGCGATCGGGCTAGTGAGATAGAGTATGCTTTATTTTACATTTTGGCGGGATAGTGAGATCTGATTTGGACATGCTAACAGCTGGGTTTGCTGGTGTTGATAGTGTCTTGTATCTACCACGCCAATAAACAAAGTAGCTAGTCGAAGACGAACGTCACGGTAAATGACGCTCCAAATAGAAAACGGTATGTGTCTTATGACTTGGACCTCTTCTGTACGGTAGTTCTGTGCATGTGAGCATGACATTTTCTAGTTCTTAAAAAAATAAAGCAAAAGACCGGGACAATTGTCCAACTATATATACTATGTAAAGATGACCGTATGCGGTATGCATGCACGAGTTTTCGCATCCATAGCTCCTAACCTAGTCGTGTCAATGTGGAAGAAGATTTCTCTCATAAAGAGTATGGAATTCCTAAAAAAATGAAAAGATATGGAAGAAGAATTCGGTTCAAAAAAGGCGGATATGGAAGACGAATTACTCTATCAAGTTTTCCTTGTTAACACCAGTAATTTGAATCCATTTTTTAGTATATTTTCTTAAGGCATAGCCTCTGGCGCCATCAATTGCGGCAAATGAAGGAGACTGGGGTGTTAATTTTTTTACAAAGGCCGACATATAGAGAATAGCAAGTACAAATAGCCCATTGAGCTACACAATATTAAAAAAAACGAAAAGGAACAACACAATATCATGAGCTAGTCGATACGTCGGAAATGCGCACAACCCAAATTATCATGCAAAAGGACAATGTGTATGGTGTTCATAGGACTATAGGAGCAATGTTTTTTTAACCAATTAACGGTAACAATATGCAGTTCATTGTCAAACCACGGTATATACTCTAGTTGCATGCCTTCCCTTTATGGATCGCCAAAAAGGTGTACACAAAACTACGATCCCCTTTTTCTTACAGCAAGCAAAATGTAACTATCCCGTTTCACCTTCTCATTATGCTTCATCAACTTCCGGGCTGAAAGTAAACTTAGAGCCGTCACTTGCTATTTTATTCATGGACCACTATTTGAGATTCCAGAAATTATTATGGGTCTAACCCGTTTATTTCTAACACTGTGTCCCATTGTTTGCCGAGAGCCGCACTCGGCTTACATAACTTTTGCCGTGATCCCGTGTTTTGGTACTCAATGAACAAGCAACAACTCGGCAACCGCTTTAACTGGATCAAGATACAATGTTTAGTGTGCCGGCTCTCGAAATCTAATGCCTCACATGAGAACAATTTTCTTTTTTGAAAGGAAAAGGCCAGAGGCCACATGAGCTAACTTTTAAAAGCCTTCATCTGGTAGCAGCCAACACAAGGGCTTCGAATTGACGCCACGGTCTCGACACTTCTCTGTCAACACAGAGATCCTAATGCATTGGGAAGAAATGCAGATAAGTTAGGGAAGTGGATACATGTACCAACTGAAAAGATAGTGTAGCCAACGGCATCCCCGGTTCCCCTCCCTTTTCCAACAAAAAAAGGCATCCCCGGTAACAACTTGCCCACTTGGCGCTTGCCTAGTCACTGTAGCGTGCCGCCTCCTGCTTCCCGTCTCCCGTGTCGGTACACGCCTTTGTCTCTTCCGTGTCTCGTTGGCGGGAGGCGCCTTTGTCCCTTCCGGCTTCGTCATGCCCTTATCGACCAGCTCCCAGTGCGTCCGAAATGACAGCAGGATCCCGTACAGCAGTCCGGACAAAAGATTGACAAGCATACATCGTAGGCCAATCCGTTTCCTGAACACCTTGTACTGGATGCGTGGATCACCATGCAGGCTGCAGCATGAACAATCCTCAGCGCCATAGATTCAGTGGTAAGATCGGGCACAATCGTGAAGCTTGGTCCATCAGTTCTAGCGTTCGCTTATGTGTCTCGTTCCCATATCCGGTGACGTGTTGGACCTAATGCATGTTTCCTCCGGTCCTCCTCTGCACAAGAACGAGAAGGCTGATCTGAATTCTGAATTGCCAATGGAGCACTCGGTAATTAAGCATGTTATTATAGAGCATTTACACCCGGTCCTCCTATATCCGCCTCATACGTCCAAGCAGACCGTCCGGTCACGAAAAACCAACCCAACCGAAACTCTTAAACAGGTCTCAAACGTCTAGACTGACCGACACGTAGGGCAGATATGAGGCGGCCCGGGCATGCCCAAGAGTGTCCGCCACGTCAGCCCAGCCCACCGCTGGCCCACCCCGACCTCACAAAAAACTCGTCCGGCAGAAACCCTAGCTCACTCCGCTCCCCTCCCCGACGCTCCCATTTCCCCAATCCGCCAAATCCCTAGCGCCGACGAGTATGTCCAGAATCGGCAACCACTCCGACGGCAGCTCCGAAGACGAGGAGGAGCTGGCGCTTGAACGCTCGCGGGACGATACGGGCGGCACCTCCGGGTCCTGTGCGACGCCACCTGTCGCATATTGCCGCAACACTGACACCGGCGTCGGCCCTTCCCGCCCCGCGCGCGGATCTACGAGGCCTGCCTGATATGTTCTCCCGCCCGACAACCTCCTCCACCTCTCCGCGTGGACAGCGCTGGGTTCTACTGCCCGCTCCGCTGACGACGCCGAAGCGGACTTCGGAGTCGGAGGCACGTGTGTAGGATCGAAAGTATGTCTAGAGGAGGGGGGGGGGGTGATTAGACTACTTGACCAAATAAAAATCTAGCCTTTTCTCAATTTTAATTCTTGACAGATTCTAGCAACTTAGCACAAGTCAAGCAATCAACCTACACATGCAATTCTAAGAGTATAGTAGCGGAAAGTAAAACAATTGCATATCAAGGTAAAGAGGAGAGTTTGTAGGGAGCAAACGCAAGTGTAGACACGAATGTTTTTGTCTTGTTTAGGATAGGTGGTGCTATCGTACATCCAAGTTGATGGAGACCTCAACCCACGAAGGATAACGGCTGCGCGAGTCCACGAAGGGCTCCACCCACGAAGGGTCCACGAAGAAGCAACATTGTCTATCCCACCATGGCCATTGCCCACGAAGGACTTGCCTCACTAGGTTAGATCTTCTTTAAGTAGGCGATCTCCTTGCCATTACAAACTCCTTGGTTCAACTCCACAATCTTGTCAGAGGCTCTCAAGTGACACCTAACCAATCTAGGAGGACACCACTCTCCAAATGGTAATAGATGGTGTATTGATGATGAACTCCTTGCTCAAATGCTTCAAATGATAGTCTCCCCAACACTCAACAACTCCTCACATATTTCTCCCCATTTGGCAACAAGTTACCAAAAAATTTGAAAATGCATAGTGTTATGCGTCTCTCAGGCTCGACCTTCGGGAGGTGGTGTAGAGAGAACTCCAAGGACGAAGGCTTCTGATGAAGTAGCTGGAGCTGGTGGAGTGGCTGCTGGAGGTGGCACTGAAGCTGTGGCTGCTGGTGCTGATGTAGTAGATCTAGTGTCTGGAACTGGCACTGTAGCAGATCTCTGACCTCGAGGCACTCGCTGAAATGCATCTGTGGTAGCCTGTCCTCCTCTCTCTTGTTCTTCCTCCTGAAGCTTCTCAACTGCAGACTAGATCTCTGTCACTTTTAGATCAAGATCATAGAACTTAGTCTCAATGATCCTCTCCAAGCTCTCCTGATTCTGAGTTAGGGTGGCCAAGCCCTTCTCAATCCTCATAGTTGCTTGAATCAGATATGCCATTTGGTCTTGTTTGGACTTGAGGGTCATTTGAGATGCTTCTGCAGCACTTGGCATCTTGGCAGCTTTCTCTGCTTTTGCTTTCTCTCTCCTTTCATGTGCTTGCACTGATGATGGTTCATTTTCATCCATGACAACTGTGTTGTCCTCAAAGTTAGGCGCCAAGGGAAGATATTCTCTATCCAATAAGTATGTGCATGTGCCCATCTTAGAGTTGATGAGCATCTGGATGTGTGGAGCATACCCACATGATCTCTTCTGATCTGCAGCAGTCCTCTTGATTGTTTCAACTATGAGACTTATGACTTTGAACTTCTGAGGCACATCAAATATATGCAGCAAGTTGATTGAATGTCCTATTATCATCTTTGCATCTCCAGATTTGGGCAACAATGTATGCCTCAAGATTGTGTTGATAGTGGCTAGGCCAGACAACAAATGATGCACATATCCAAACTTATGTGTCTCCAAATCATCATCAGGGATCTCTTTGTACATGTTGGCCATAGAGTTGTGGTCTTGCTTCTTCTTGGCATACACATCCAAATCATCCTCATGCTCTTCAGGGGCTTTGATCAGCTTGGCCCATTCATCAACAGTTGACTGGTACCTTGTACCTTCAGACATCCATACAATTCTACCATCAGGATAAAAGTGAGCTGTGGAGTACAATTGCATGATGAGTTCATCGTTCCAGTTTGTCAACTTTCGAGGCACAAACTTGTCAACTCCACGTGCTTTGAAGGTTTCATGCAGATTGGGGAAATAATCTGCATTGTCATCAATGAATTTCCAGTCCACCCTCCTCATATCACACACTATGGGCTTCTTGTCGAGCAGAACTGTCTCATAGAAGTCTTGATGTTCTCTGGTATAAAATCCGTAGTCCACGGTAGTCCTTCTCCTCACAGCATATGGATCAGTCTTTCTCCATAATCTGAGACATGCATCCTTCCTCAACTTCATGTCTTCTGCTACTAGATGAGCATCATTGTGATCAAGGATCTTGGATTTCAACTTTCTAAGCACTTGGAGCTCAGCTTCTTCAGCAACCTCAGGCACCGGGGCCTTGTTCTTCTCTGAAGCTGGAATGTTTCTAGGGCCCCTCTTGGGTGCAGACTTGGTGGCTTGAGCAGTTTTGGGAGCAATCTTGGGCTTAGAAGGGACAGCCCCAGACTTGATAGCATCTCCCATAAGCTTCTGAGCTTTAGGAGCTGGTGCAGCAACCTCTTCTTCTTCTGCAGCTTCCTCATCATCCATCATGGATGGCTTGCCAATCACTCTAACTGTGGTTTTTCTTGCTCTCTTCTTAGTTCCTCTTGGCTCATCATCTCTGGTTTCAGGTGTGAAAACCATAGTCTCTTGAGTTGATTCTCTCGCCTTTGACATGGGAACTCTTCTTGCTGGAGCCTTCTTGTTCAATCCTGGCTTAGTTGCCTCCGCTGTGCCATACTCCTTCCTGAGCACCTTCTTATTTGAAGTGGCCTCATCAGCCACAAAATCCTCATCCTCCGAATCTGAAGTTTTCTTCTTCCTTTACTTGGTAGCAGCCTTTGGAAGGTCACTGGGAGTGCTTCTGATGCTCTCATAATAGCTGGAGTTATTGGGACTAGAGCCCTCACTCAATTGTGCCTGCTCCTCTGACCTGTTCTGATCGTCACTGCCCTTAGACATCGCTGACACTACAAACTGAAAATTGACCCTGTGAATAGATGTAGATGAGGTAGAGCGGATGAGCATCACAAAGCACAGAATTTTTGCGAAACAGGTGACAAGAAAAACTTAGTTTTAGTTCTCTACAGAAAGCATTTCGGAGGTATGGATTTGTTAAACTCGGTGATACCGAAGCAATTCTGGAGCCTAAACTAGTGAACTCGGTCAGACCGAGTCAGTGTTCGGTGGCACCGATATTGCTAAGGTTTCACAGAGAGTTGAACTCGGTCGCACCGATTTGCAATTTTTGATCAGACCGAAAAGAGCAAGTGCAATGGCCTAAGCCAAATCGGAGAGACCGATTTCTACAACTCGGTCGGTCGGAGATGAGTTTGGCAGAGACCTAACCCTAAATTTTTCGAACCAAAACTACTTTCTACGGAGTTTCTGCTGGATAGGAAGATTTCATACGTGGTAAACATCATGGCAAAGCAATGTGCTACGAATCGGAGTTAAAGAATAGCACAAAGTGTCAAGTTCATACCCTAACTCGGCGGTGAACTTGCTACGGCGGCAACGGCGGCGGAGACCAGCGGTGGGAGGTCGCTGGCGGCGAGGAGACGATCCGGAGACCCAAAGAGGCAGAGCAGGTCACGCGCGGGCGAAAGACTTCGGAAAGTTTTCCAAAATTCAACCCGTCGGTATATATAACCTGACCCTGTCGGTGTGAACGAGTGGAACAACTCGGTGGCACCGAGATGCAAAACTGCTAGCAGTTACTGCAACTTGGTATGACCGAAAAGTTCAAATCGGTTGCACCGAGATTGAAAACCTAAATCAACTTAGTGAACTCGGTGTGATCGAAGTGGATGATTCGGTCATACCAAAATGCACAAAGAGGTTTTGGAAGTTTAAGTCTATGATGAATCGGGGACTCCGAGTGCTCCTCACACAGAGTGGTTCGAATCTGACTTGATCAAGCTTTGTGATGTAGCATGAGTAGAGTTTGAGCCGAGAAAAGCATAGATAGCTAGAGGGTGTTCTTAGGCATTCTTGTCCATCCATTTGGCAAAAGAAAAAGAGCCAAACAATCAAAGCAACAAATGGATGTCCTCGAATGAGAAAAGTATGCATTCAACATGCTCACACAATAAGATAGCAAATGAAATATGTGGCAAAGCATGCACAACCATTCTAGTGTCTATCAAGCAATTGGCGATGACTAGATCATCTATATATGAGTATATTGACTTAGGAGTCAAATGAGAACATTTGATCATAGGTCATGCTCATCGTTTAAGCTCGAGTGGGGTTACCACTTTTACATAAAGCATTGTTGTGTTCACATCATTAGAGTTGCTTTAGCTCAGTTGATTAGAGTAAAGCTCCCCCTAGATGTGATATCCCCCCTAAGAGGGATGAACTAAACTTGGGCTTTGTCGATGATGACTTCATGTAGGTGTTGAAGATGTAGATGCTCAATGTTAATGTAGATCATTTGGAGCAATCCATTGGAGTGAGTTGCACTTTCAATACCTACACGGGTTAGTCCCACAAGGAACAAACAAGGATATCCCTAGACATAGTGTGAATTGCACACATGATGATGTCCATGAAAGCATTAGGTTACCTTGTCCCTTGTCTTACCAACAAGAGGGTTTGTGACCCCTTGAACTAGTGCAAGATATGGAAGTTGTTTGCACTTGTCCTCGCCAAAATGATATGAGTGATTTATGTTGGCAAAGTCACCCTCAAGAACTCTCTAGTTCTTCTTCTTCGGGATCCACACCATCTTGATGGGAATCCTTGGAGTTGTAGTCGTACTTGATGAAGTAGAACTTGACGTAGTCTTGGGAACCCACTTGACCAAGGCCTTAGGAGATTCTTCAAATGCATCAATATCTTCTTGAAGCTTGTCCTTGTCCTTTAGCTTGTGGTCTTGTGGTAAAAGATCATCTTGTGCTTGTGTCCCTTGAAAAGAAGTAGGATCATACTTCTCTTGTTGAGGAACAAACTTCGTCATGGGGTATTGATCTTCTTCCCATTCAACTCCATTGGAATTGAACTTTCCTTCAAAACCAACACCTTGATTCTTCTGGTGTATTCCTTGCTTGCGAATACGTCTCCAACGTATCTATAATTTTTTATTGTTCCTTGCTATTATTTTTGATGTTTTGGATGTTTAATGGGCTTTGTTATACACTTTTATATTATTTTTGGGACTAACCTATTAACCCAAAGGCCCAGTCCAGATTGTTGTTTTTTTTCCTATTTCAGGGTTTTACACAAAAGGAATATCAAACGGAGTCCAAACAGAATGAAACTTCGGGAGAGATATTTTTGAAGCAAAACACGCACGAGAGACTTGAGAACCACGGAGTAGGGCACACGTGGCGTCCACGAGGGTGGGCCCCCCTATAGGGCGCTGCTACTTCTCGAGCTTGCATTGTATTCCCTCGAAGAGGAAAGGGTGATGCAGCATAGTAGCGTAAGTATTTCCCTCAGTTTTTGAGAACCAAGGTATCAATCCAGTAGGAGACCACACGTGAGTCCCTCGCACCTGCACAAACAAATAAGAACTTCGCAGCCAACGCGATAAGGGGTTGTCAATCCCTTTATGGTCACTTACGATAGTGAGATCTGATAGAGATGATAGTTTGATATTTTTGGATATAAGAACAGAAAGTAAAAGCGGAAAAGTAAAGTAGATTGTAGATTGATATGTTGAGAATAGACCCGGGGGCCATAGTTTTCTCTAGTGGCTTCTCTCATGATAGCGGTATTCTACGGCGGGTAAACAAATTACTTTCAAGCAATTGATAGAAAAGCGAATAATTATGAGACTATCTAGGCATGGTCATTATATACAGGCATCACGTCCGAGACAAATAGACCGAAACGATTCTGCATCTACTACTATTACTCCACACATCGACCGCTATCCAGCATGCATCTAGAGTATTGAGTTCATAAGAACAGAGTAACGCCTTAAGCAAGATGACATGATGTAGAGGGATAAACTCAAACATAGTGATATAAACCTCATCTTTTTATCCTCGATGGCAACAATACAATACGTGCCTTGCTGCCCCTACAGTCGCTGGGAAAGGACACCGCACGATTGAACCCAAAGCCAAGCACTTCTCCCATTGCAAGAACAATAGATCTAGTAGGCCAAACCAAACCAATAATGCGAAGAGACTTGCAAGGATATTATAACCATACATACAGAGTTTAGAAAAGAACTAAATATTTCTCATAGATAATCTTGATCATAAACCCACAATTCATCGGATCTCGACAAACACACCGCAAAAAGAGACTACATCGAATAGATCTCCTCGAAGACCGAGGAGAACTTGGTATTGAGATCCAAAGAGAGAGAAGAAGCCATCTAGATACTAGCTATGGACCCGAAGGTCTGTGGTAAACTACTCACAACTCATGGTGAGGCGATGATGATGATGTAGAAGGACTCCGTGGAAGATCCCCTCTCCGACGGAGCTCCGGAACAGGCCCCAAGATGGGATCTCACGGGAACAGAAGGTTGCGGCGGTGGAACTAGGGTTTTCTCTGTTGTTCTGATGGTTTCGGGATACGTAGATATATATAGGAAGAAGGAGGGCACTGAGGGCCAGACGTGGGGCCCACGAGGCAGGGGGCGCGCCCCCCACCCTTGTGGACGCCACGTGTGCCCTACTCCGTGGTTCTCAAGTCCCCCGTGCGTATTTTGCTCCAAAAATATCTCTCCCGAAGGTTTCATTGCGTTTGGACTCTGTTTGATATTTCTTTTCTGTAAAACCCTGAAATAGGCAAAAAACATCAATCTGGACTGGGCCTTTGGGTTAATAGGTTAGTCCCAAAAATAATATAAAAGTGTATGACAAATCCCATTAAACATCCAAAACATCATAAATAATAGCATGGAACAATAAAAAATTATAGATACATTGGAGACGTATCAAGCATCCCCAAGCTTAATTCCTACTCGTCCTCGAGTAGGTAAATGATAAAAACAGAATTTCTGATGTGGAATGCTAACCAACATAATTTTCAATGTAGTTCTCTTAATTGTGGCATGAATGTTCAGATCTGAAAGATTCAAGACAAAAGCCTATATTGAAATAAGAAATAATAATACTTCAAGCATACTAACAAAGCAATCATGTCTTCTCAAAATACTATGGCTAAAGAAAGTTATCCGTATAAAATAATATAGTCTGGCCATGCTCCATCTTCATCACACAAAATATTCATATCATGCACAACCCCAGTTTCAGCCAAGCACTTGTTTTCATACTCTATTCTTTCAAACCTTTCAACTTTCACGCAATACATGAGCGTGAGCCATGAACATAGCACTATGGGTGAAATAGAGTGGTGGTTGTGGAGAAGACAAAAAGGAGGGAGATAGTGTCACATCGACTAGGCGTATCAACGGGCTATGGAGATGCCCATCAATATATATCAATGTGAGTGAGTAGGGATTGCCATGCAACGGATGCACTAGAGCTAAGAATGTATGAAAGCTCAACAAAATAAACTAAGTGGGTGTACATCCAACTTGCTTGCTCTCGAAGACCTAGGGCATTTGAGGAAGTGATGACCCACTGATACGTCCAAAACGTATCTATAATTTCTGCTTGCTCCATGCCTTTTTTGTGTGATATTGCTAT
The DNA here is from genome assembly GCA_902687465.1 of Secale cereale. Taxonomy (NCBI): domain Eukaryota; kingdom Viridiplantae; phylum Streptophyta; class Magnoliopsida; order Poales; family Poaceae; genus Secale; species Secale cereale. Next base: position 745,321,741 of record LR738710.1, read on the forward strand.
GATATTTATGCACTTCCATACACTTTTTGATCATATTTGGACTAACCTACTAATGGTTGCAAAAGTGCACAATGTTCTTGTTTTACACTTTATTGTGTAGGAATTACTTGGAAATTGACAAAAACGCAAAAGGAGTCGTATTGGAGTAGGACTCTGACTTTCCTGAAATCTGTGTGAGAACGTTTTTTAAAGATGGTCCCGTTCGGACCTGAAGACGACGTCAAACGGAAAAAGTCTAGTTGCGAAAGTTGTGGGGAATTGCGAGGCGATGCTTCTGGATATAAAATTCGTCCAAATCGGAGTCCGGACGTCCCCGTAAAGCACGTTTTACCGAGGCCCAAAATCTGATGACGGGAATCCGAGAGTCTATATAAAGAGAGGAAACCTAGGTCACCAAGGGCCACGAATTTTCCTCCTCCCAAGCCGCCGTCTTGGAGGGGAGGACCAGCACCATTGCAGCACCATCCACAAGGAAGAAGGGGGTCCAAGGAGCCGATGCCCCCAAGGGCCGCCGCCGCCCCCTAGGGCCGCCGCCGTCTCCTCCTCGCCGCCGCCGCCTCCGTGGCCGCCGCTGGCCGCCGCCTCCTCGCGGGGCTGCACCTCTCCATCAACACCATCATCAACCTCCTCCTCACCATGACCATGCGTGAGTAGTTTCCTCCGGGGCCGAGGGCTCATACGTGTAGCTATGTGCTTATCTCTCTCTCCCATGATGTGATCTTCCTTGTGATCATAGGCTATGTTAATCTAGGGTGATCCCATGATATTTCCCCTCCCTCTATGTATTGGATTGATGTACTCACTTGTCTTTATCTAGTATAATCCCCGAGACCAAGATGACAGCGGTCTATTGGACATGGATTAGAAAAATATTTTCATGAGTGATTTCCTCTCTTGTGTGTTGATTGAAGATTGAGAGTCTCTTGGTGCTTGTCTTTGACTATCCTTTAGATATGTTGTGGTGATTGTGGGACTCTCTTTGGATGGCCGCGGTGACATTGGGAAATCCTTAGATTGAGAACTACGAACTTTGAGGTGTGCTTTTGTAGCCCTACATAATTCTCGTCCTCTCTTGACCACGAAGGAATGACCTCCGGGTGCGTCTCCATTGCATGTTTTATGGGAAATATCATGTGATTCGATTATGTTAATGTTGTTGGGAGTTGCCACTAGTGAAAGTATGATCCCTAGGCCTTGTTTCCACCATTGCAATACCATTTGTGCTCACGTTTACCACTTGTTTGCTTGCTGCACTTTTTATTACAGATTTATATTACTTTGTTTTGCCATCCATATCACTTGCCATTTAACATCTCTTCGCCGAACTAGTGCACCTATGCATCTGACAAGTGTATTAGGTGTGTTGGGGACACAAGAGACTTCTTGTATTTTAGTTGCAGGGTTGCTTGAGAGAGACCATCTTCAACCTCTACTTCCCTGAGTTCGATAAACCTTAGGTCATCCACTTGAGGGAAATTGCTGCTGTACTACAAACCTCTGCGCTTGGAGGCCCAACATAGTCTACAAGAGTAGAAGCGTGTGTAGACATCAAGCTATTTATGGCGCCGTTGCCGGGGAGGTGAGTGCTTGAAGGTATATCTTTAGATCTTTCAATTAAATCTTTATGTTTCTTGTTTTTATTTTCACTAGTTTTGCTTAATGGAAAACAACAAAAATATGAGAGAGCTTTATAAGCTCTACCTTGAACTTGGACATGATGTGTTCGAAGAGAAAATTAAAAAACCTTTGGAACTTTATTATTTGCATAACAATCATGATGGTGGTGATGTTATTAGTATGTTTTTATTTAATATCAATATTGCTAATGACATGGAAAGCTCTAAGCTTGGGGATGACACATTTGATGAACATGATATTTTTAGTCCCCCAACTTTTGAGGAGAAAATTAACTTTGATGATACTATGCCTCCTATATATGATGATTACAATGATGAATATGATATTTTCAGTCCACCTACTATTGAGGATAAAATTTATTATGATTATGATATGCCTCCTAAATACGATGATTACCATGATGGTTATGATAGTCTTACTCTCACTATTCCTAATAAGAAAGATTTTGCTTATATGAAGAGTAATGACACTTTTATGCTTTTGGATCATGAAAATAATGCCTTATGTGATAGTTATATTGTTGAGTTCATCCATGATGCCACTGAAATTTATAATGAGAGAGGGAGACATGGTTCTAAATATCTTAATAATAAGAAGTTTCCTCTTTTTATGGTGAATATTTTGAAGTTATGCTTGTTTTGCCTTCCTATGCTTATTGCTTTGTGCTTCAATGAATTATTCTATTGCAATATTCCTATGCATAGGAAGCATGTTAGGCTTAGATGTGTTTGGTATTTGTTTCTTGATGCTCTCTTTTGTTCTTCAACTCTTATTCCTACGAGAGCATCATTAAAGTCTTATGCCTAGCTTAAAGGCATAAAAGAAAGCGCTTTTGGGAGACAGCCCACAATGAATAAAATTTTATTTTTCTTTTGTTGTGTCTTGATGTTGTTACTACAGTAGCATCATCATTGTATCTTTACTTTTCAGCTTTGTGCCAAGTTTAGCCTCTGATTGCAAGAAAGTTCAAAAGTTGTGACGTGCTGTCCAGGAAACAGATTCTGTCCTTGGACAGAAAAAATTCGTATAAAATCACCAGATCATCTTTTTGGTCTGAATGTTTTCGACAGCGTGCTCTATACAATTGGCTTTCGGGCGTCTGTTCTGAGTTTTTTGATTTGAGTGGCAGAAGTGCCCCGAAAAAATCATTTACTACCTGCTGGTCTGTTTTCACAGATTCTGTCCTATTTTGCCTTTTCTTCATTTTGCAAACCTTGAGCTTGTTTTTTCTTTGCCAAAACCTTTTGGCAATCTTGAGAAACAGTAGACCTTCAAGAATATCTTTATTTCCAGCAAGGAACAATTATTTTATTATGGGTACTAACCTCGCTAATCAGATTATGATGAGTTATGTATGAAGGGAGTTTTCAAGTGTGCGAGGGAAGATGATAAAAAGATTCAGGAGTGTCAAAAGCTCAAGCTTGGGGATGCCCCCGTGCACCCCCAAGAAATATTCAAGGAGACTCAAGCGTCTAAGCTTGGGGATGCCCCCGTGCATCCCCTTCTCCATCAACATTATCAGTTCGTCTTTCGTTCCACTATATTTTTATCACTTCATGTGTTATGTGCTATGCTTGGAGCATCTTGCTTTTAGTTTCCTTTTTAGTTTTCTTTAGCTTTCCATAACGAGTCGGAACTCAGCTTTCTTTGTGTGGGAGAGAAACACGCTTCACTTCTACCTAGAACATAACATAGAATTTTCATGACTATCTTTGCTGTGTGTGTTCTTTGTCTTTCAATAGCTACTATCATGTTCAGCTCTTAGTATTCATGCTTATCTTTTTAAAGAGATTTTGTTTAGTTGGTTGCTTGAACTCTCTTTAGTTATAATGCTTATCTTATTAAGAGAGTTTGCTTCTGTTGCATTGGTTGATATGTCTATGATAAAAATGCTACGTGCATAATGACGCTAAGTAGTTCATGTTTTCTTATGGCTAGTCTCAAATAGCTGGGGGGTTCCCAATGTGTTATTGGAGTACCAACATGATTTGTTTGCCTATGATGTGGTATGGTTTAGTAATATCTTCCTTCAAGAATTTATTTTGATTGACTTGGCGTATGCTCATGCATATTTAAGACTGTAAAGAAAGTCTGTCAAGCCTTGATGATCTTTTGTTTCTGAGTAGCGATATAACTTCCATGCCTAATTCAATGTTGCTTTGTCGCTCTGCATGATTATGACCGTCATTGCTCTTTTAGTTGGTCGCTCCCAGTCTTTTGCTAACCTCCACCAGTACTAAGCGGACTGACTGCTTGTGCATCCAAATTCTTTTAAACCAGTTATGCCATATGAGTCCACCATACCTTCCTATACATGGTATTTACCTGCCATTCCTAACGGAGACTTTCATGTACCATCTCGAAATTATTAAAAAAAGCATTCCTATTTTGTGCCTCTGTTTTAGTTCATGAGGAAGTAGTAGTTAATTCATGATCTTTTTAAGTTGGACAAGCTTCACCCCTGGATTGCATGTCTAATGTGCAAACCCATAATACGAGAAGGAACTGGCAAAGAGTGCGCCCGACTCAAAATTAATATAACAAACAAACCCTCCTTCATGCTTTGTTCATGAGAAATCAGAAAATTTTGGCAGTGATAAACAAAGGAGATTAAGAGGATGTGATCGTCCTCATTCGGGAGCCGTTCCTCGAAACTTGTCCATCTCAAGAAGTGATTGAGTTGTCTGCTAGCATTCGTTGACGGAACATGCATAATCTAAAAAAATAATTATTACCTCTGTTTTTAAAACCAAGAGCTCTGGTACAAGTTTTGTCTTTGTTTCCGACTATGGGTTTTCAACCTTGCCAACAAAAGCCACGGTTCGAGAGTCTCCACCTTCTTTTAAAGCACCAACTACTGAGAGGATGATTGTCATTCTGAGTGTAATGTGCATTGTCCCAAAGTAGCATTGTCTTTTGCATGATTGTGATATCGTTTATTCTGAAATCATTGTATCTAGTCATCACTTAAACCTTGGAGGTGCCCCTGCATTTATGTTTTGCTTCACTAAAGGGGGCAAGCGAGATATCACTTTATCATATTTGCACACCATGCTCATTACAAATCTTTTCGATGTTTCAGTATCATGTTGTAAAACTTTCAGTTCTTTGTGATTTTCTCATAAGGCAACTTAATTACTACAGATTCATTGTCTCAGTAAGCTTTTGTCATATGACTATGAAAAGCCCTATATGGTTAATAGCATGTCACCACAGAAATTGTTCTTGTTATCATTTACCTACTCGAGGACGAGCAGGAATTAAGCTTGGGGATGTTGATACGTCCAAAACGTATCTATAATTTCTGCTTGCTCCATGCCTTTTTTGTGTGATATTGCTATGATATTTATGCACTTCCATACACTTTTTGATCATATTTGGACTAACCTACTAATGGTTGCAAAAGTGCACAATGTTCTTGTTTTACACTTTATTGTGTAGGAATTACTTGGAAATTGACAAAAACGCAAAAGGAGTCGTATTGGAGTAGGACTCTGACTTTCCTGAAATCTGTCTGAGAACGTTTTTTAGATATGATCACGTTCTGGCACGAAGACGTCGTCAAACGGAAAAAGTCTAGTTGCGAAAGTTGTGGGGAATTTCGAGGCGATGCTTCTGGATATAAAATTCGTCCAAATCGGAGTCCGGACGGCCGAGTAAAGCCCGTTTTATCGAGGCCCAAAATCTGATGACGGGAATCCAAGAGTCTATATAAAGAGAGGAAACCTTGGTCACCAAGGGCCACGAATTTTCCTCCTCCCAAGCCGCCGTCTTGGAGGGGAGGACCAGCACCATTGCAGCACCATCCACAAGGAAGAAGGGGGGCCAAGGAGCCGCTGCCCCCAAGGGCCGCCGCCGCCCCCTAGGGCCGTCGCCGTCTCCTCCTCGCCGCCGCCGCCTCCGTGGCCGCCGCCGGCCGCCGCCTCCTCGCGGGGCTGCACCTCTCCATCAACACCATCATCAACCTCCTCCTCACCATGACCATGCATGAGTAGTTTCCTCCGGGGCCGAGGGCTCGTACGTGTAGCTATGTGGTTATCTCTCTCTCCCATGATGTGATCTTCGTTGTGATCATAGGCTATGTTAATCTAGGTTGATCCCATGATATTTCCCCTTCCTCTATGTATTGGATTGATGTACTCACTTGTCTTTATCTAGTATAATCCCCGAGATCAAGGTGACAGCGGTCTATTGGACATGGATTAGAAAAATATTTTCATGAGTGATTTCCTCTCTTGTGTGTTGATTGAAGATTGAGAGTCTCTTGGTGCTTGTCTTTGACTATCCTTTAGATATGTTGTGGTGATTGTGGGACTCTCTTTGGATGGCCGCGGTGACATTGGGAAATCCTTAGATTGAGAACTACGAACTTTGAGGTGTGCTTTTGTAGCCCTACATAATTCTCGTCCTCTCTTGACCACGAAGGAATGACCTTCGGGTGCGTCTCCATTGCATGTTTTATGGGAAATATCTTGTGATTCGATTATGTTAATGTTGTTGGGAGTTGCCACTAGTGGAAGTATGATCCCTAGGCCTTGTTTCCACCATTGCAATACCATTTGTGCTCACGTTTACCACTTGTTTGCTTGCTGCAATTTTTATTACAGATTTATATTACTTTGTTTTGCCATCCATATCACTTGCCATTTAACATCTCTTCGCCGAACTAGTGCACCTATACATCTGACAAGTGTATTAGGTGTGTTGGGGACACAAGAGACTTCTTGTATTTTAGTTGCAGGGTTGCTTGAGAGAGACCATCTTCAACCTCTACTTCCCTGAGTTCGATAAACTTTAGGTCATCCACTTGAGGGAAATTGCTGCTGTCCTACAAACCTCTGCGCTTGGAGGCCCAACATAGTCTACAAGAGTAGAAGCGTGTGTAGACATCACCCACAATTGTAGGGGATCAATCGTAGTCCTTTCGATAAGTAAGAGTGTCGAACCCAACGAGGAGCAGAAGGAAATGATAGGCAGTTTTCACTAAGGTATTTTCTGCAAGCACTGAAATTATCGGTAACAGAGAGTTTTGTGATAAGGTAATTGGTAGCAAGTGACAAAAGGTAAAAGCAAATAAGGTGCAGCAAGGTGGCCCAATCCTTTTGTAGCAAAGGACAAGCCTGGACAAACTCTTATATACAGGAAAGCGCTCCCGAGGACACATGGGAATTATCGTCAAGCTAGTTTTCATCACGATCGTCTGATTCGCGTTCGATACTTTGATAATTTGGTATGTGGGTGAACCGGTGCTTGGGTGCTGCCTTTACTTGGACAAGCCTCCCACTTATGATTAACCTCTAATGCAAGCATCCACAACTACAAAAGAAGTATTGAGGTAAACCTAACCATAGCCTGAAACATATGGATCCAAATGAGCCCCTTACGAAGCAACACATAAACTAGGGATTAAGCTTCTGTCACTCTAGCAACCCATCATCTACTTATTACTTCCCAATGCCTTCCTCTTGGCCCAAATAATGGTGAAGTGTCATGTAGTCGACGTTCACTTGACACCACTAGAGGAGAGACAACATACATCTCATCAAAATATCGAACGAAGACCAAATTCACATGACTACTAATAGCAAGACTTCTCCCATGTCCTCGGGAACAAAAGTAACTACTCACAAGACATAATATTGTTCATGATCAGAGGGGTATTAATATGCATAATGGATCTGAACATATGATCTTCCACCAAATAAACCAACTAGCATCAACTACAAGGAGTAGTCATCACTACTAGCAACCCACAGGTACCAATCTGAGGTTTGGTTACAAAGATTGGATACAAGATATGAACTAGGGTTTCAGAGGAGATGGTGCTGGCGAAGATGTTGATGAAGATAGCCCTCCCCAAGATGGGAGAGTTGTTGGTGATGACGACGGTGACGATTTCCCCCTCCCGGAGGGAAGTATCCTCGGCAGAACAGCTCTGTCGGAGCCCTAGATTGGTTTCCGCCTCGAGACGGCGGCGTCTGGTCCCAAAAGCCTCCTTATGATTTTTTCCAGGTCAAAACACCTCATATAGGAGAAGATAGGCATCGGGGGCCTTCTGGCTGGCCCACGAGGCAGGGGGCGCGCCCCGGGAAGGGGGGCGCGCCCCCACCCTCGTGGACAACCGGTGGCCCCCTCGTGGACTTCTTTCGCCAGATATTTTTTATATTTTTTGAAACGAAGTTCTATTGAGTTTCGGGGCTTTTGGAGTTGTGCAGAATAGATTTCCAAAGTTTGCTCCTTTCAAGCCCAGAATTCCAGCTGCCGGCATTCTCCCTCTTCATGTAAACCTTGTAAAATAAGAGAGAAAAGGCATATGTATTATGACAAAACACATAATAACAGCCCATAATGCAATAAATATCAACATATAAGCATGATGCAAAATGGACGTATCAACTCCCCCAAGCTTAGACCTTGCTTGTCCTCAAGCGAAAGCCGATATCGAATAATATGTCCACATGTTTAGAGATAGAGGTGTCGATAAAAACAAAATACGGACATGAGGGCATCATGATCATTATCATAACAACAACTTATATAAATATAGTCATATGATTCTTATGCTAAAGTAACAATTCATCCACAATATCAAGTATGAATCATAAACTTCATTGGAAACTAACAAACTTTGATCTCGGTCATTGCAGCAATTGCAATTTATCGTAACATCAGAAAGAGTCAATATAAGCGCTTTTCAGCAAGCCTACATACTCAAATATCATATAGTCTTTCACAATTGCTCACACTCACGCAATACTTATGTTTATGGAGTTTTAATCGGACACAGAGAAAGATAGGGGCTTATGGTGTTGCCTCCCAACCTTTTGCCTCAAGGGTAATGTCAACAGTAATAGATCATGAAAACTTACATCCAAGTGGGTATATATGTCAGGATCTTTCCAACACAATGTGCTTGCCAAAGGATAAAATGTAAAAAGGAAAGGTGGATTTCACCTTGACACTTATAAGACAGGAGTAATAGATAGGCCCTTCGCAGAGGGAAGCAGAGGTTGTCATGTGTTTTTATGGTTGGATGCACAAAGTCTTAGCATAGAATAACTTCGCTTTATATTGCCACTTGTGATAAGGACCTTTATTATGCAGTCCGTCGCTTTTATTACTTCCATATCACAAGATCGTATAAAGCTAATTTCTCCCACACTAATAAATCATACATATTTTAGCGAGTTTGCAACATGACAACTTACTTGGAAGGATCTTTCTCAATCCATAGGTAGGTATGGTGGACTCTCATGGCAAAACTAGGTTTAAGGATATATGGAAGCACAAGTAGTATCTCTACTTAGTGCTAGGAGTTTTGGCTAGCATGATGGGGAGAGGCAAGCTCAGCATGTTGGATGATCCATGACAATATACTTTATTTCGGATATAAGAAGACATACCCCATTATGTTGTCTTCCTTGTCCAACATCAACTCTTTAGCATGTCATATTTTAATGAGTGCTCACAATCATAAAAGATGTCCAAGATAGTATATGTGTATGTGAAGCCTCTCTTCTTTTATTACTTCCTATTAATTGCAACGACGATCAAAACTATGTTTGTCACCTCCCAACAACTTTTATTTATCATACTTTTGTATGCGAAGTCATTACTTCCCACAAGATCGATATGATCTCTTTGATACTCTTTATGCTTTATTTCTTTTTATCATGACCCAAGTGAGGAAATCAAGACCTTGACTCAATACTAATCTTTATTATATAGCTCATGGACTCGATTACAAAGGATAAAGCTGACAAAGCAAAATCTCACAACTAGATCATGCTAACTTTATTCTAATAGATCAAGATACTACCAAAAGGATCGAACTAAGTAAAAAGGTAAAGATAGGAGTGATGGTGATATGATACCGGGGTCACTCCCCCAAGCTTGGCAGTTGCCAAGGGGAGTGCCCATACTCATATGATTATGTCTCCTTCTTCGGGGGTGGTGATGATGGAGTTGCAAGTAGTGACGGAGGATCCTCATATATCGAGCGTAGGAGATCTTCCAGCTTGCGGATAATACCTTTGAGAGCAGCTATGTAATCCTTCAATAAAATATTTTCACTTGTGAGATGCTTGTTTCGAATCTGAGCTAACTCAATCATCCTGAAAGCTTCTAGCTCAGTTGAGGTAAAGAGATTAGGAAGGGATTTAGAGGTGTCTTCTTCTCCCGCTGTCGGAGCCGGATCTTCCACCTCCATCTTGATCTTCTTCTCCTTGTGGATCTCCTCGGTTCCTTCCCTCTACTGATCTATCTTCATTAGCCAAGCATCATTGCCTTTGTTGTTGGAGGAGGGAGACGACATGATGCCTGGCTCCGCAAACCCTAACAAAAAATAGCTCTAAAGAAGAACAAAGGATTTTTGTGTGATATAGAGGTCAAAACCTTCGGGAGTATATATAATGAACTTTTACGGACCAAAAGGAGTAACCCACAAGAAAACGGAGTCCGGGGGACACACGGGGTGCCCACGAGGCAGGGGGCGCGCCCTGGGAAGGGGGGCGCGCCCACCACCCTCATGGACGCCTCGTGTCTCTTCCAGACTGCGGTTTATTTTTCTATTTTTCTAAATATTCCAAAACGGAGAAAATTTGCCTTTAGAACTGTTTTGGAGTCGGTTTACTTACCGTATCACATACCTCTTCCTTTTTGGAGGCTGAATCATTCTGGAAAGTGTCCCTTATGTATTCCTCCGGGGTTACGGTTTCAATAATATTGGTTTCAACATTTATAGGATTACCTGAGATATAATGTTTGATTCTTTGACCGTTCACCACCTTCGGATTTGTGCCTTCGAAGTTGTTGATTTTTATGGCACAGGAACGATAGACCTCCTCGATAACGTAAGGTCCTTCCCACTTGGAGAGAAGTTTTCCTGCAAAAAATCTTAAACGAGAGTTGAATAGCAAGACATAATCCCTTACGTTAAACTCACGCTTTTGTATACTTTTGTCATGCCATCTTTTAACTTTTTCTTTAAACAGCTTGGCATTCTCATAGGCTTGGGTTCTCCATTCATCGAGACAGCTAATGTCAAATAACCTCTTTTCACCGGCAAGTTTGAAATCATAATTGAGCTCTTTAATAGCCCAATATGCCTTATGTTCTAGCTGAAAAGTTAAGTGACAAGCTTTTCCATATACCATCTTGTATGGAGACATACCCATAGGATTTTTGTATGCAGTTCTATATGCCCATAATGCATCATCAAGTTTCTTGGACCAATTTTTCCTAGACCTATTAACTGTCTTTTGCAAGATTAGTTTCAACTCCCTATTACTTAGTTCTACTTGACCACTAGTCTGTGGGTGATAGGGGAATGCAATTCTATGGTTGACATCATACTTAGCAAGCATCTTACTGAAAGCACCATGAATAAAGTGTGAACCACCATCAGTCATCAGATATCTAGGGACTCCAAACCTCGGAAATATAACTTCTTTAAGCATCTTAATAGAGGTGTTATGATCAGCGCTACTAGTTGGAATAGCTTCTACCCACTTAGTAACGTAATCAACAACAACTAGAATATGTGTGTACCCATTAGAGGCAGGAAAAGGTCCCATATAATCAAAGCCCCAAACATCAAATGGTTCAATAACAAGTGAATAATTCATAGGCATTTCTTGACGTCTACTAATATTACCAATTCTTTGACATTCATCACAAGATAAGACAAATTTACGGGCATCCTTGAAGAGAGTAGGCCAATAAAAACCGGATTGCAATACCTTATGTGAAGTTGTATCTCCCGCATGGTGTCCTCCATAAGCTTCGGAGTGGCACTTGCGTAGGATCTGTTCCTGTTCATGCTCAGGTACACAACGTCTAATAATACCATCTACCCCTTCTTTATAAAGATGTGGGTCATCCCAGAAGTAATGTCTCAAATCATAGAAGAACTTTTTCTTTTGATGGTATTTGAAGCTAGGAGGTATAAACTTAGCAACGATATAATTAGCATAATCAGCATACCATGAAGCAGTACGAGAAGTATTTATGACAGCTAATTGTTCATCAGGAAAGCTATCATCAATAGGTTGTGGGTCATCAAGTATATTCTCTAACCTAGACAAGTTATCTGCTACGGGGTTCTCAGCTCCTTTTCTATCAATAATATGCAAGTCAAACTCTTGTAGCAAGCGAACCCATCTAATAAGTCTAGGCTTACCATATTTCTTTTCCATAAGGTATTTGATAGCAGCATGATCCGTGTGAATAGTTACTTTAGAATCAACGATATAGGGTCTAAACTTATCACAAGCAAATACAACTGCTAAAAATTCTTTCTCGGTAGTGGCATAATTTCTTTGGGCACTATCTAGAGTTTTACTAGCATATTGGATAACATTGAATTTCTTATAAACTCTTTGCCCTAGAACAGCTCCTACAACATAATCACTAGCATGGCACATAATCTCAAAGGGTAAATTCCAGTCAGGAGGCTGGACAATAGGTGCAGAGATCAATGCTTTCTTAAGTATTTCAATTGCTTCTAGACAATCATCATCAAAGACAAAAGGAATATCTTTTTGTAAGAGATTAGTCAGAGGCCTGGAGATTTTGGAGAAGTCCTTTATGAACCTCCTATAAATGCCGGCATGACCAAGGAAACTTCGTATACCTTTGATGTCCTTAGGGCATGGCATCTTTTCAATAGCATCAACTTTAGCTTTGTCAACTTCAATACCTCTTTCAGAAATTTTATGTCCGAAGACTATGCCTTCATTAACCATAAAGTGGCGTGGCACTTCTCCCAATTCAAAACAAGGCTAGTGTCTTCACATCTCTGCAAAACTCGATCAAGGTTGCTTAAGCAATCATCAAAAGAAATTCCGTAAACGCAGAAATCATCCATGAACACCTCAACAATATTTTCACAAAAATCAAAGAATATAGCCATCATGCATCTTTGAAAGGTAGCAGGTGCATTACATAAACCAAAAGGCATACGTCTATAAGAAAAGGTACCGAAAGGACAAGTAAAAGTGGTCTTTTCTTGATCCCCTTTTGACACAGGTATTTGAGAGAAACCAGAATAACCATCTAGAAAGCAGAAATGAGTATGTTTGGATAACCTTTCTAGCATTTGATCAATAAATGGCAAAGGGTAATGATCTTTCTTAGTAGCTTTATTTAACTTACGGAAATCAATTACCATCATATAACCTGTAACTATTCTTTGTGGGATCAATTCATCTTTATCATTAGGAACGAGAGTCATACCTCCTTTCTTAGGTACACAATGGACATGACTTACCCACTGGCTATCAGCAACTGGATAAATAATACCTACCTCTAGAAGCTTTAGTATTTCCTTTCTTACCACTTCTTTCATCTTAGGATTTAACCGTCGCTGATGATCAATAACTGGTTTAGCATTTTCTTCCAATTTTATCTTGTGTTGGCATATAGTGGGGCTAATGCCCTTAAGATCATCCAGAGTATATCCAATAGCAACACGATGCTTCTTCAGAGTTTTCAATAATTTTTCTTCTTCCTGCTCTGAAAGGTTAGCACTAATAATTACAGGATATATCTTCTTTTCATCAAGATAAACATACTTAAGAATATCAGGCAATGGTTTAAGTTCAAACACGGGATCACCCTTGGGTGGAGGAGGATCCCCTAGGATTTCAACAGGCAAGTTGTTTTTCAATATGGGTCCCTGTGTAAGGAATATTTCATCTACCTCCCTTCTCTCATTCATATGCATATCATTTTCATGGTCTAGCAAGTATTGTTCTAAAGGATCATTAGGTGGCATGACAATAGAAGCAAGACCAATAATTTCATCCTTACTGGGTGATGCCTTTTCAAGGGGTTGTCTACGGAATTTAGCAAAGTTAAAATCATGAGACATATCCCCTAATCCAACAGTGACAATATCTTTTACGCAGTCTATCTTGGCATTAACAGTATTCAAGAAGGGTCTACCAAATATAATGGGATATAATTCATCTTGTGGGGAACTAAGAACAAGAAAATCAGCAGGGTATTTAACCTTCCCACACAAGACTTCAATATCTCTAACTATCCCAAATGGTGAAATAGTGTCTCTATTAGCAAGCTTAATAGTAACATCAATCCCTTCTAACTCAACAGGTGCAATATCATGCATAATTTCGTTATACAAATCAAGAGGGATAATACTCGCACTAGCACCTACGTCGCATAAACCACGATAGCAATGATCTCCTATCTTAACAGAGATAACAGGCAAGCCTACAACAGGTTTATGTTTATTCCTAGCATTGGGTTTGGCTATTCTAGCAAACTCTTCTTGGAGGTAAATAACCCGTCCATCTAAATCTTCTACCAAGAGATCCTTAACCATAGCAACACTAGGTTCAACTTTAATTTGCTCATAGGGTGTAGGTGTCCTAGTATTACTCCTACGAACTACAGTTGAAGCTTGAGCATGATCCTTTATCCTAACAGGGAAAGGTGGTTTCTCAATATAAGTAGTGGGAATAACAGGATCAACATTATAAGTGATAGTCTTTTCTTCAACTTTAATAGGTTCAACTACTTTTACTTCAATAGGGGGATGATATTTAAACCACTTCTCCTTGGGGAGATCAACATGAGTAGCAAAGGATTCACAGAAACAAGCTACTATCTCAGAGTCAAGTGCATATTTAGTGCTAAACTCACGGAAAACATCGGTATCCATAAAAGCCTTTACACAATTAAACTTAGGGGTCATACATGACTCCTTACCTTCGTCGAGATCCCATACTTCGGAGTTGCATTTAATTCTTTCCAATAAATCCCATTTGAAGTCAATAGTTTTCATCATATAAGAGCCAGAACAAGAAGTATCGAGCACGGAGCAATTATTAAGAGAAAGCCGAGCATAAAATTTTTGAATGATCATTTCTCTTGAGAGCTCATGATTGGGGCATGAATATAACATTGACTTAAGCCTCCCCCAAGCTTGAGCAATGCTTTCTCCTTCGCAAGGCCAGAAATTATAAATATAATTACGATCACGATGAACCTGGTGCATAGGATAGAACTTCTGATGAAATTCCAACTTCAGACGATTATAGTTCCATGATCCCATATCATCGCAGAGCCTAAACCATGTCAATGCATCTTCCTTCAAATATAAAGGGAATACATTCTTCTTGATAACATCTTCGGGCATACCTCCAAGCTTAAATCATCCACAAACTTCATCCACATAGATTAGATGTAAATCGGGATTGTAGCGACCACGATCCGAATAGGCCGAAGTCTTTGTGTTCTGTGTCATCCCTGGATCGGTATGCTGACACACACAGTACTCGAGGATTTATAACAGAGGTAAATCACATGTATTAAGTAACGTAAATACTATTACCTCAATCGATCATAGCGGAAGCAACAAGGTTGT
Source organism: Secale cereale (assembly GCA_902687465.1). NCBI lineage: Eukaryota > Viridiplantae > Streptophyta > Magnoliopsida > Poales > Poaceae > Secale > Secale cereale. Next base: position 745,336,769 of record LR738710.1, read on the forward strand.
GGATTCCCATCAACACCAACGGCAAAGTTGAGTGTAGAAATTAGGGATGGCAATGGGGACAATCCCCTATGGGGATACCTACAACATCCCCATCCCCATCTATTCCCTATCATCCCATCCCCATCCCCGTTTACATGACTGGGGATGAAATTTCCCCATACCCATGTCCCACTGGGGAACGGGGCCCCATTAGGGTCCCCATCCCCATAAACAAATACTCATATACATAATATGACACCCTATAATTAACATACAAAAATGTTGTTGTCCTTGTCCTGCTAATGCATATCTTGGTCGTACTAACTTCTTGGTCATGGTGGCATATGAGATGAGGACGTGAGATAGGGTTAAGGTTATTTTCCGGAAGTTTTTTTTGTTTTCACAAGTTTGTTTATGAATATTCTAAGGTTGACCGCAGTGTCACAGTTACTAACCGGGACCCCGATGGGTATTGGGTCTGGGGAATAGGATATCGTCCCCATCCCCATTGTACCCTATGGGGAATAAATTAGTTTGGTAAATATCCCCATGGGGATGTTTTTCGCCCATCCCCACCCCCTAATAGATGAAATCCCCATGGGTTTAGCGAGTATGGGGCCTCGTTACCATCCCTAGTAGAAATCGTAACCCTAACGTATCACTTACTCGTCGTAAGATAATCCTGCAACATGAGACGTTGCAGCCACAAAGGGTCAGTACATTGAATGTACTGGCAATTTCACATTGTAATGGTAATGATGAACAAAGCCTACAACTACATGCATATTTGGCTGGTGGAGGCTGTAAGGTTAAAGTTTTTGTGTAAAGCCAATTTTTCCCTACTGCAAAAGAATAGATTTTAATTAACTATCATGGTAGTTGAAACATCGTTGAGAAGATAGACATCCTCTCAACCCAAATTAATAATCATCATTAAACCCAACAATCTTAATTAAAGTAACATGATGAGATTCACATGATATCCAAGTACTAGATACTCAAGATGTCCGTAACCGGGAACACGGCTAATCATGATCAGTTTGTACACTCTGCAGAGGTTTGTGCACTTTTCCCCACAAGACTTGATCGCCTCCGTTTAATTTCTCGCACTGCATGATGTTTGAGAAACGGATGACCGAGACACAGTCTTTCAGAAGTACTAGCACCTTACGAACGGGTGGACCGTACCAACCTACATCCCCTACATCTGCTAGTCCACCACTGTAAGAGTTCGCACAACTTAGTCAACTATGTTAGAGCCCATAATAGCTTGTGGCTGCACACGGAAGTTTCTAGTATGAATAATCTCATGATCCCTTTGAGCCTGGGTGGCGGTCCATAAAAAAATAGGCAATCGCAGGAATACCCAGGTGCCTCAATCCACCCAGATGTGTGTTAAAGTTGCCACCTTAAGTTGAACCATTAATTAACAATCTCACATCTGTCATGGATACACTCACCCAATCCACATCTACGAGCATAGCATGACCTAACAGCAAACGTAGATGTAACTCCCAAAGGTTGAAATGTAATGCAGGTAATAGGTTCTACCTCAATCTACTTCCCAAACGCACAAGTTAAAGCTCCTACTCATGCAATGTGTGAGGGTTTGACTAATGCAATGAAAACTGGGTAATTGGAAAGTATGATCAAAGTATGAACTTTCCTGCAACGTTGATGAAGATTATTCGCACTCAAAACTCTTTATAGATCTATTCGTCACACTCCGGTCAATCATCATAAGCAAGCAATAGTAACCACACATAAGCAATCACTCAGCAAATCAGAAAGAACGAAGAAAGCACTTCGAAAAACTTCGAAAACAAACGAATGACCCTTGAAACAAAACCAATTTTCAACTGTACCAAAATTTTGTGAATTTGGCCTTATCAGAAAGGTTAGGTCAAGAGCTTCGATTTGCGAAAAGAATCAACTCAAACGGAGTTACGAAACTCAACTTATGATCAAACGAAGTTCAAATCTAAAACTAGTTGAATTCAAATTTTAGAATTTTCAAAAACATGTTGAAGTTGTATTACTGGAAAGATAGGATTGTAACGAAGACGTGGGCGTTGGTTTCGTTGGATTTGGACCAACGAGCAAAAAGTTAGGCCGTTTGAAGTTTAGGGGCTAATCTGTAAAATAAAATTTTACAAATGGGTCCCTGGCCGAAAACTAAAACAGAAAAAGAAAATTAAAGTACGAACGTTCACTGCTGAACCCTAAACAGCGAATGCTCTCTAATTAGATCTAACTAAAAAACCGAAGAAAACCTAATCTAACAAGATAAACCGGACCGAGGTTTTACCTAGGCGGTTTTTTTCTTAAAACCCACGGGTTCGGGCGAACAAGACCGAGGCAGATCGGATTCCGGCCGGCGGTGAGCTCCGGCCGGCGAGGCTGGGCAAGGCGGCGGCAGAATGCGGCGCGGGGCGGCGGAGGAGCTGCGGGGCAGAGCGGCGAGCGAGGCGAGGGCGCGGAGGAGCTGCGGGGCGGCGCAGAACGCGGCGACGGAGGTGGCAGATCGCGGCGGCGGCGACGGGATCTCGCCGGCGTCGGCGGTTTGGCAAAACGGCGACGGCGCGAGCGAGGCGAGGAGCAAAACGGGCCCGGGGCGGCGGCTTTAAAGGGGGCAGGGTGAGGCTAGGCGTGCAGGAGGGGTAAGAGGGAGGCGGCGGCGGGGCGTGCAAGGCATGGACACCGAGGCGGCGGTGGAGTTGTCGTGCGGGAGGAGGAAGGGGTCGGGGTGAGCGGGCTGGGCTGGCCTGGTAGTGGCTGGGCCGGCCCAGTTCGGCAGAGAAGACCTTTTTTTATAAACTTTTTTTAACAGACATAGAAAACGAATAAAAGCAAAATAAATAAAAATATCCTATAGGCATATAATATATCAAAATTTACAGAAAAAGAAATCCTACAAGATGGACATTTTCCTACTGTCAAATAAAATGCCCACAAATTCTAATAAATCAAAAGGTCCTACTGTTGCAATAAAATCCAATAAAAATCATTCTTAAAATACCAAAAGGAATTCAAATTTATTTCTCTCCAATTTTCCGCTGTAGGGAATCATGTTACCCTATTTTCCATGTAATTTATTTTTGGAGAAAAATAATTTGAATAAAACCCAAATAACTCGATATTTGAAATTGAGTTGCAGAAAATTTCAGAAAAACTTCCAACTCATATTTCCTATATTTTGAAGAAGTCATTTTATCTTCTCTCGGGAAAATCATTGAGTTGCTTAAAGTTTCTGAATTCGAAATATCTCGAGATTGAAATTCAAAATCCTTTCAAACCCTTTATCATTTAAAATAAATGGAAGAAGTCATATTATCTTCACTCTAGGGTTTTGTGTTGAAAAGAAATTGAATTCCCGAAGATCAAAATGCAAAGTGAAAGTTTTGGGAAAGTCATTTTATTCCCTCTCATTTATCTTTCAAAAGTTTCAAATTTCACTCAGCACAATCAGCAAGCAACCAAATCTATCTATTTATTATAACATTCCAAAATTTAGAATTTTGGGATGTTACAAACCTACCACACTTAAAAATGAATCTCGTCCTCGAGATTCGGAGAGGCTAGCAAGAAATAGGTTAGGGTTTGGGGGTCTCCTAACAAATCCACTGATTGATATGGTCTGGTGTGCTACCACACTTTGGAACATGGATACTGTTCCATCAAACTCAGGTACTCCATCCCTTGGGTTGACGGCGTCGGTCTTCTCAAATCTTCAGGGTATTTCCTTCTCTGGCTCTTCCGGTAGGGCAAAATCTTTGTCCTCAATCCTTGTATCCTTTCATCCTAGTAAGGCTCTTTCAGGACTGGTTCTTCTTAACTGACGAGTCTGGCGCCAATACTAAACAAATAACGATATCTCATTGGTCGTCAAGCAAATTAACCGGGTCCCTGCAGAAAACAGGTCTGGGCTTCATCCTCACCGTATATCCTATGGTTGGCAACAGCATGCCGTGTACAAGGGATTTTTTATACCATTCTAGGGTTTAAACAAAGTTTTGACATCGTCGTCTCTCTACTATAGGTAAGTCACTTAGATTTACCATCCCGTATAATAGAGGCGAATAATAAGAGTAAGTCGGTATGGTGATCAATCCATCCCGCACCCAAATCATGACCTTGTATATGGTTTAGTGAATCTCGTATTCTAACACTCGGTCATCCTCACAAGCATTGCAGAATTTTCTCTTGTCAACGAACTAAGTTCGGATAAATTCATTGATTCTGCAAGCCAAACAAAACATCTATCGTCTCTTCACAACCCTCGGGTTTAACGTAACCACCTATAGGATCGTCTGTTGACAAAATCGTAACTTCTTCCAGGGTTTTCCTTCAGCAAGGATGAGCTTGCTTTCTTGACAGGTCCTGGGGCATGTGGGTTATGGCTCATCTCATCACTAGCAACACTTGGTCTCATCCTCGGGTTGCAACTGATCATTCTTCCAACCTCCAACTTCCTTGGCTTTCTCAAATCCATCCAATTTACCTTACTTCTCTGTGGGTAAAACTACGATGTAATTACTCATACTCATCTCTGGGCAGTCCATTCCAAGTCTGACGTAACCAACCATTAACTAGTGTATTCAGGTAACAGTGTTGGATTCTACCACACTTAAAATGAATAACAGTAGTTTCTTCAAATTCTTATTCCGTGCATCATGTCTTCACCCTTCACTTATGTAGTAACAACTCATAGAATCCAAATCAATACCATGATGCCATCTGTATTGATTCTCAACTTACTACGAACTACTGCACTTCCATTGCTTGCTTCAACTCCAATACTTAGCACAAAACTCCTTCTTCTTGGTATAATCTATAGCAAAATGCACTGCTTTACTACATCAGATACACATAAATATAGACAAGTCTCGTGGTTCCCTTGTGATTATGTAGCCTCCTTAGGTCCTCGGCTAAAGGGTCCATGTCAGAACTTGTATATCCATAATTCAATCCTTGGGGTCACTATAGTTCCATACTCCAGCATTACACCATATTTAAATCCAATTGTACTTATCGCCCTCATAACCTTGGGGTAAGCATCATAAATAAACTCCAACTTATTAGTGAAAACTCTACTCCTTGGAGCAACACTTTCCTTTCTATTGGTCCAGGGTTCACTCAGTAAGGTTCAACTAAACAAAATGCACTGGTTCATCCAAAATCCATATTCTCCTCATATCAAATCTTGTATTACTACTTGAACCAGTATTCAACACTCCAATTTCCAAGGGTGCATCACTACAATTGCTACTATCCACATAGTCGGGTATGGCCAACATTCCTTCCATCTTTATTTCTTTGTCCTAGCTAAGGACGCTTCAGTCCCACGAGAATTGTGCAATGTACTTCTTGAAATCATCAATCTTTTGCTTCGTCCTATTGGTCGTGTGCTTCATCTCCACCATCTCTGCATGCACCCCACTCCGGCATTCCTGGGTATAACGAAGTCTTGCTTTGAGTATTTATCCAATCTGACGTATGGCCTCCATAGCAGCTTCACGAATAGAATCGAAGAATGTTGTTCGCGGTACTCGGGAGATGAAAAAGTATGGACCCATAGTATTTGGGCAAACTCCTTTCACACGGTGGAGGTGTACCTCCACGTACCAAAGTTCAACTCCATTCTCCATGAAGGGATAACCCTTGTAAACTGCATCTCCTTCTAGGTGAATATGCTTCATCATGTCCTTCAGGAGTTTTGGGTAATCCTGGTCGCTAGTCATGGTCATGATTGTTTCCGGGCCCTTGAGAAAAGACTCGTATAGGGTTGTCATCTGTAGGCATAAGACAGAAGGGGTTCTCAGGATAACATACGGCCATCCTTGGGTAAAATGGGGTCGTTTGTCCGAGAAAGGTTTGGGGTTAACTGGTCCATGGGTTCTAGGTCTTGGTCTGGGTGAGATAGAAAGAGAGGCACTCATCATCATCCAACAACTTATAGCATCTCCTTCTTAGATTCCAAAATATCACTTCTATTGCTTCACGAATATTACAATGTTCTTTCCATAACTCAACTCAACATTGTAAAAAGGGTGTATTCCATGTTTTAGCTACATGCTTCATTCTAATTTCCAGATCTCAACTACTATTCTCAACATTTCCTCTGGTCTGAACCTTCTATTGGCAAAATGCCCTACTTCCTTGTAGTGTAAACTAATGTCATAAGACAGATCTAAGGGCTTCATGGTGACTATCCTGATTCACTGGTTTCTTCGCTTCCTGGTTGGGCAGTTGCTAGCATAATGACCTAAATCCTTGCACCTATAACATGTGATGTGACTTAGGTCCTTTTCCGCAGAAATTGGGTTCTTCTGGGGACACATGCTCTTTCTTTTACTTGACTTCTTCGTTCCTATCAATTCTTCTATCTTCTATGGATCAAACTCCACTTCTTCTGTCGGGAAGTCTCCCAGATACTCTTGACTTTCCCTCGTGCAATGCTGGGAAAGATGTCCTTTCTCTCCACATGAATAGCAAGCTCGGGAGTAATATCTGTCTAGTCCTTCTCCATCAAGGTCGTCAATATCTTCCTCCATCGCCGATTCCCTTAAGGTTTCCTTGAGGACTTCTTTCATTGCTTCTTTCTTCTGCTGGACAGTTCATTGCACCATGGGGTAAATGTGACACTGAGTAGGGTAGTGGGTAGTCCCTTCACACAAGAAACAAGTAATCTGCCTAGTTGGGCATTCTTCAGCTAGGTGACTTCCTTCACAATTGGGGCATTCATCCTTGTGCTCCTCCTGGGTGTGTCCTATTTCTCCACAAATCCTACAGGCACAAAGTTTCTCCTTCGGCTTGTCACCACGCTCTCGGATGAGACGGGATTTTAACAAAATCTTCTTGAATTCCTCCCAACTTCCTGCTCCGTTACCTCCTTGTATAGCTTGATGCATCTTCCACCATGTTGCAGCACTTTTTGTAAAGTACTGAAGAACGTATTGAACTTCATACTTCCTTTCAACTAAATTCTTCCTGAAGTGATCCTCCATGTTTTGTATCCATAACTCTGCCTCCGGCTGGGTCATTGGTCCAGGGACTTCGAGTCTATCTTCAGTCATCCTCTATTGGGTCCAAGGGTTTGGGATGAGATTCAGAAGAGATAGAGAGGGGCACTCAATACAAGCAATAGTTTTTAAAAGACGGGTTTTAGTTTGTGGCCATCAGAAAACATCAAACAAATGACGGCCCACAATCGTCGCAACTAACTTAAGTACATAATAGGGGTTTGGTCTTCTAAAGGTCAACATCTCCTCAAAGTCGTCAACTCTTCAAATCTTCGGAGTATCCATTGTTGTAGCTTCAACACTTCCAATGCATGGTAAAATCCTCTTTACTCCGAAGTGATCCAATGGAAAAGGGTATTGACTAACTATTTAAGGTCAAAGGGAAAGTTTGACAAAGCTCAGAAAAGAAGAGAGGTAAGAATCTTTTGAAAATGATAGTTTTAGAGAAATTCTTTCCTATGGTCTGGTCAGTTTCTAGGGTCACGTCCTACAGTCAACATGTGCTCTGATACCATCTTGTAGGGACCATGATTCAAATGGGCCGAAGTCTCTGTGTTCTGTGTCATCCCTGGATCGGTATGCTGACACACACAGTACTCGAGGATTTATAACAGAGGTAAATCACATGTATTAAGTAACGTAAATACTATTACCTCAATCGATCATAGCGGAAGCAACAAGGTTGTGGATTCCCATCAACACCAACGGCAAAGTTGAGTGTAGAAATCGTAACCCTAACGTATCACTTACTCGTCGTAAGATAATCCTGCAACATGAGACGTTGCAGCCACAAAGGGTCAGTACATTGAATGTACTGGCAATTTCACACTGTAATGGTAATGATGAACAAAGCCTACAACTAGATGCATATTTGGCTGGTGGAGGCTGTAAGGTTAAAGTTTTTGCGTAAAGCCAATTTTCCCTACTGCAAAAGAATAGATTTTAATTAACTATCATGGTAGTTGAAACATCGTTGAGAAGATAGACATCCTCTCAACCCCAATTAATAATCATCATTAAACCCAACAATCTTAATTAAAGTAACATGATGAGATTCACATGATATCCAAGTACTAGATACTCAAGATGTCCATAACCGGGGACACGGCTAATCATGATCAATTTATACACTCTGCAGAGGTTTGTGCACTTTTCCCCACAAGACTTGATCGCCTTCGTTTAATTTCTCGCACTGCATGATGTTTGAGAAACGGATGACCGAGACACAGTCTTTCAGAAGTACTAGCACCTTACGAACGGGTGGACCGTACCAACCTACACCCCTACATCTGCTAGTCCACCACTGTAAGAGTTCGCACAACTTAGTCAACTATGCCAGAGCCCATAATAGCTTGTGGCTGCACACGAAAGTTTCTAGTATGAATAATCTCATGATCCCTTTGAGCCTGGGTGGCGGTCCATAAAAAAACATGCAATCGCTGGAATACCCAGGTGCCTCAATCCACCCAGATGTGTGTTAAAGTTGCCACCTTAAGTTGAACCATTAATTAATAATCTCACATCTATCATGGATACACTCACCCAATCCACGTCTACGAGCATAGGATGACCTAACAACAAACGTAGATGTAACTCCCAAAGGTTGAAATGTAATGCAGGTAATAGGTTCTACCTCAATCTACTTCCCAGTCCCACAAGTTAAAGCTCCTCCTCATGCAATGTGTGAGGGTTTGACTAATGCAATGAAAACTGGGTAATTGGAAAGTATGATCAAAGTGTGAACTTGCCTGCAACGTTGATGAAGATGATTCGCACTCAAAACTCTTGATAGATCTACTCGTCACACTCTGGTCAATCTATCGTAAGCAAGCAATAGTAACCACACATAAGCAATCACTCAGCAAATTTGAAAGAACGAAGAAAGCACTTCGGAAAACTTCGAAAACAAACGAATGACTCTTGAAACAAAAACCAATTTCTAACAGTACCAAAATTATGTGAATTTGGCCTTATCGGAAAGGTTAGGTCAAGAGTTTCGATTTGCAAAAAGAATCAACTCAAACGGAGTTACGAAACTCAAGTTATGATCAAACAAAGTTCAAATCTAAAACTAGTTGAATTCAAATTTTAGAATTTTCAAAAACATGTTGAAGTTGTATTACTGGAAAGAGAGGATCGTAACGAAGACGTGGGCGTTGGTTTCGTTGGATTTGGACCAACGAGCAAAAAGTTAAGGCCGTTTGAAGTTTAGGGGCTAATCTGTAAAATAAAATTTTACAGATGGGTCCCTGGCTGAAAACTAAAACAGAAAAAGAAAATTAAAGTACGAACGTTCACTGCTGAACCCTAAACAGCGAACACTCTCTAATTAGATCTAACTTAAAAAAACAAAACCGAAGAAAACCTAATCTAACAAGATAAACCGGACCGGGGTTTTACCTAGGCGGTTTTTTTCTTAAAACCCGCGGGTTTGGGCGAACCGGACCGAGGCAGATCGGATTCCGGCCGGCGGTGAGCTCCGACCGGTGAGGCTGGGCAAGGCGGCGGCGGAATGCGGCGTGGGGGCGGCGGAGGAGCTGTGGGGCACAGCGGCGAGCGAGGCGAGGGCGCGGAGGAGCTGCGGGGCGGCGCAGAACGCGGCGGCGGCAACGGATTTCGCCGGCGGCAGCGGTTTGGCGAAACGGCGGCGGCGCGAGCGAGGCGAGGAGCGAAACGGGACCTGGGCGGCGGCTTTATAGGGGGCAGGGCGAGGCTAGGCGTGCAGGAGGGGTAAGAGGGAGGCGGCGGGGGGGCGTGCAAGGCACGGACGCCGAGGCGGCGGTGGAGTTGCCGTGCGGGAGGAGGAAGGGGTCGGGGCGAGCGGGCTGGGCTGGCCTGGCAGTGGCTGGGCCGGCCCAGTTCGGCTGAGAAGACCTTTTTTATAAACCTTTTTTTAACAGACATAGAAAACGAATAAAAGCAAAATAAATAAAAATATCCTATAGGCATATAATATATCGAAATTTGCAGAAAAAGAAATCCTACAAGATGGACATTTTCCTACTGTCAAATAAAATGCCCACAAATTCTAATAAATCAAAAGGTCCTGCTATTGCAATAAAATCCAATAAAAATCATTCTTAAAATACCAAAAGGAATGCAAATTTATTTCTCTCCAATTTTCTGCTGCAGGGAATCATGTTACCCTATTTTCCATGTAATTTATATTTGGAGAAAAATAATTTGAATAAAACCCAAATAACTCAATATTTGAAATTGAGTTGCAGAAAATTTCAGAAAAACTTCCAACTCATATTTCCTATATTTTGAAGAAGTCATTTTATCTTCTCTCGGGAAAATCATTGAGTTGCTTAAAGTTTCAGAATTCAAAATATCTCGAGATTGAAATTCAAAATCCTTTCAAACCCTTTACCATTTAAAATAAATGGAAGAAGTCATATTATCTTCACCCTAGGGTTTCGTGTTGAAAAGAAATTGAATTCCAGGAGATCAAAATGCAAAGTGAAAGTTTTGGGAAAGTCATTTTATTCCCTGTCATTTATCTTTCAAAAGTTTCAAATTTCACTCAATTTCACTCAGCACAATCAGCAAGCAATCAAATCTATCTATTTATTATAACATTCCAAAATTTAGAATTTTGGGATGTTACAAGGATGCAGTGTTCCGTCTCTTGTAAAGGGATTTTCAAGCAGTTTCTCTATCATACCCGAAGGAATCAAAAAGCAAACATTTTCAATAGGTGCAGTAGGTTGAGGAGCAAATCTTTGCTCTTCTGTTCGGGGTGAAGATAACCCGAACAAGCTCCTCAAAGGATTTTGAGCCATAGTAACAAGTGACAATAAATTTCAGCACACTGTATAAATATTTCCTTACCAAATTCCACTTACCAAAGACGCTTCACTCCCCGGCAACGGCGCCAGAAAAGAGTCTTGGTGACCCACAAGTGTAGGGGATCTATCGTAGTCCTTTCGATAAGTAAGAGTGTCGAACTCAACGAGGAGCAGAAGGAAATGATATGCAGTTTTCAGTAAGGTATTTTCTGCAAGCACTGAAATTATCGGTAACAATGAGTTTTGTGATAAGGTAATTGGTAGCAAGTGACAAATGGTAAAAGTAAATAAGGTGCAGCAAGGTGGCCCAATCCTTTTTGTAGCAAAGGACAAGCCTGGACAAACTCTTATATAAAGGAAAGCGCTCCCGAGGACACATGGGAATTATCGTCAAGCTAGTTTTCATCACGATCGTCTGATTCGCGTTCGGTACTGTGATAATTTGGTATGTGGGTGGAGCAGTGCTTGGGTGCTGCCCTTACTTGGACAAGCCTCCCACTTATGATTAACCTCTAATGCAAGCATCCGCAACTACAAAAGAAGTATTAAGGTAAACCTAACCATAGCCTGAAACATATGGATCCAAATCAGCCCCTTACGAAGCAACGCATAAACTAGGGTTTAAGCTTCTGTCACTCTAGCAACCCATCATCTACTTATTACTTCCCAATGCCTTCCTCTAGGCCCAAATAATGGTGAAGTGTCATGTAGTCGACGTTCACATGACACCACTAGAGGAGAGACAACATACATCTCAGCAAAATATCGAACGAAGACCAAATTCACATGACTACTAATAGCAAGACTTCTCCCATGTCCTCAGGAAAAAAAGTAACTACTCACGAGACATAATATTGTTCATGATTAGAGGGGTATTAATATGCATAATGGATCTGAACATATGATCTTCCACCAAATAAACCAACTAGCATCAACTACAAGGAGTAATCAACACTACTAGCAACCCATAGGTACCAATCTGAGGTTTGGGTACAAAGATTGGATACAAGAGATGAACTAGGGTTTGAGAGGAGATGGTGCTGGTGAAGATGTTGATGAAGATAGCCCTCCCCAAGATGGGAGAGTTGTTGGTGATGACGGCGATGACGATTTCCCCCTCCCGGAGGGAAGTATCCCCGGCAGAACAGCTCTGCAGGAGCCCTAGATTGGTTTCTGCCTCGGTTCCGCCTCGATACGGCGGCGTCTGGTCCCGAAAGCCTCCTTATGATTTTTTCCCAGGTCAAAACACCTCATATAGGAGAAGATGGGCATCGGGGGCCTTCCGGATGGCCCACGAGGCAGGGGGCGCGCCCTGGGAAGGGGGCACGCCTCCCACCCTCGTGGACAGCCGGTGGCCCCCCTCCTGGACTTCCTTCGCCAGATATTTTTTAATATTTTCTGTAACGAAGTTCTGTTGAGTTTCGGGGCTTTTGGAGTTGTGCAGAATAGATTTCCAGAGTTTGCTCCTTTTCTAGCCCAGAATTCCAGCTGCCGGCATTCTCCCTCTTCATGTAAACCTTGTAAAATAAGAGAGAAAAGGCATAAGTATTGTGAAAAAACACATAATAAGAGCCCATAATGCAATAAATATCAACATATAAGCATGATGCAAAATGGACGTATCAGGAAGCCCATCGTTGGAATATACAAGCCAAGTTCTATAATAAAAATTCCCACTAGTATATGAAAGTGACTAAACATGAGACTCTCTATCCTGAAGAACATGGTGCTACTTTGAAGCATAAGTGTGGAAAAATATAGTAGCAATTGTCCCTTTTTTTTGGGCCTTTCTTTTTTTATTTGGCATTTCCTTCTTTATTTTTTCTTTTTTTCGGAGAGGCTTTCTTTATTTAGCATTTCCTTACATGGGACAATGCTTTAATAATGATGATCATCACACTTGTATTGATTTACAACTCGATATTACAACTTGGTACTAGAACAAAGTATGACTCTATATGAATGCCGCCGGCTGTGTACGAGGATATGCAAAGAATCAAGAGTGACATGTATGAAAAATTAAGCATGGTGGCTTTGCCACAAATACGATGTCAACTACATGATCATGCATGGCAATATGACAATATGAAGCGTGTCATATGAACGGAACGGTGGAAAGTTGCATGGAATATATGTCGGAATGGCTATGGAAATGCCATGATAGGTAGATATGGTGGCTGTTTTGAGGAAGATATATGGTGGCTGTTTTGAGGAAGGATATATAGTGGGTGTATGGTTCCGGTGAAAGTTGCGCGGTACAAGAGAGGCTAGCAATGGTGGAAGGGTGAGAGTGCGTATAATCCAAGGACTCAACATTAGTCATAAGAACTCATATACTTATTGCCAAAATTTACGAGTCATTGAAACAAAGCAATCAACGCATGCCCCTTGGGGGGGTTAGTAGGAGTTAACCATTGCGCGCCCCCGACCTCCACACAAAGGATGACACTCTACAAATACCTCATGCTCTAACTTTGTCACATAGCGGTTCACCATACGTGCATGCTACGGGAATCACTAACTTTAACACAAGTATTTCTCAATTTCATAATAATTCTACTAGCATGACTCTAATATCACTATCCTCATATCTCAAAACAATTATCAAGCATCCAACTTCACATCATATTCAATGCACTTAGTATGAAAGTTTTTACTACATTCATCTTGGATGCCTATCAAGTGAAGGCTAATTTTATAGCCAAAGAACATTACCATGTTGTTTTAATAGACTCTCAAAAGGATATAAGTGAAGCATGAGGCTCAACAATTTCTTCAAAATATAATCACCACCGTGCTCTAAAAGATATAAGTGAAGCACTAGAGCAAAAACTATTCAACTCAAAAGATACAAGTGAAGCACATAGAGTGTTCTAACAATTCCTAGGCCATATTTAAGTCCCTCAAATGGGTATGTCCAGCAAGGATGATTTTGGCAAACTAACAAGCAAAGACTCAAATGATACACGACGCTCCATGTAAAACACATATCATGTGGTGAATAAAAATATAGCTCCGAGTATAGTTACCGATAGATGAAGACGAAAGAGGGGATGCCTTCCCGGGGCATCCCCAAGCTTAGGATTTTGGTTGTCCTTGAATTTTATCTTGGGGTGCCTTGGGCATCCCCAAGATTAGGCTCTTTGCACTCTTTGTTCCATAGTCCATCAAAGCAATACTCAAAACTTGAAAACTTCACAACACAAAACTTAGACAAAAATCTCGTGAGCTCCGTTAGTATAAGAAAACAAACCACTACTCAAAGGTACTTTAATGAACTCATTCTTTGTTTGTATTGGTGTTAAACCTACTGTATTCCAACTTCTCTATGATTCATATCCTCCAATACTACTCATAGATTCATCAAAATAAGCAAACAACACACGAAAAACAGAATCTGTCAAAAACAGAACAGTCTGTAGTAATCTGTAACTTTCGCATACTTCTATAACTCCAAAAAAATTGAATTAAATTGGTAAACGTGAGGAATTTGTCTATTAATCATCTGCAAAAAGAATCAACTAAATAGCACGCTCCAGTAAAATCTGGTGACCATTCTATCGAGCACTAACGATTTTGTTTCTCGCAGCACGATCATATAAACTTCACACAAGTCTTCCCAAAGATTCTACTTGACACAAACACTAATTAAAACACAAAACCACATCTAAACTGAAGCTAGATGCAATATTTATTCCTAAACAGAAGCAAAAGCAAAAAAAATATAAAATTGGGTTGCCTCCCAACAAGCGCTATCGTTTTACGCCCCTAGCTAGGCACGATACATGGATAGATCTAGGTATTGCCATCTTTGGAAGGCAATCCATAAGTGGCACTCATAATAGATTCATATGGTAATTTGATTTTCTTTCTAGGAAAGTGTTCCATGCCTTTTCCTTAGCGGAAATTGGAATCTAATATTTCCTTCCTTCATTTCAATAATTGCACCAATCGTTCTAAGGAAAGGTCTAGCAAGAATAATAGGACATGAAGGATTGCAATCTATATCAAGAACAATAAAATCTCCGGGCACATAATTCCTATTGGAAACAATAAGAACATCATTAATCCTTCCCATAGGTTTCTTAATAGTGGAATCGGCAAGATGCAAATTTAAAGAACAATCATCAAGCTCATGGAAACCTAGCAAATCACACAGTTTTTGGGATAGTGGAGACACTTGCACCAAAATCACACAAAGCAAAGCACTCATGATATTTTATTTTAATTTTAATAGTACGTTCCCACTCATCATAAAGCTTTCTAGGGATAGAAACTTCCAATTCAAGTTTTTCTTCATAAGATTGCATCAAAGCATCAACTATGTGTTTCGTAAAAGCTTTATTTTGACTATAAGCATGCAGAGAGTTTAGTATGGTTTGCAACAAGGAAATACAATCAATCAAAGAGCAATTATCATAATTGGATCCCTTGAAATCCAAAGTAGTGGGTTCATCACTATGCAAAGTTTTAATCTCTTCACTCCCACTTTTAACAATATTAGCATCAAGATCTAAAAACTCTGAATCACTGGGACACCTTTTAATTAAAGTAGACTCATCTCCAATCCCATCTTTATCTAGATTCATACTAGAAAACAAGGATCTAATAGGAGACACATTAATAACTTTCAGATCTTCAACTTTATTTTCATGATAACTAGAAGAACACGCTTTTATATAATTCTCTCTTTTAGCACGCATCCTAGCGGTCCTTTCTTTGCATTCATCAATGGAAATTCTCATAGCTTTGAGAGACTCATTGATATCATGCTTAGGTGGGATAGATCTAAGTTTCAAAGAATCAACATCAAGAGTAATTCTATCCACACTTCTAGCCAATTCATCAATCTTAAGCATTTTTTCTTCAAGCAAAGCATTGAAATTCTTTTGCGAATTCATAAACTCCTTAACACTAGTTTCAAATTCAGAAGGCATCTTTCCATAAGAGTTATTGTAGGAATTACCATAAATATTAGAGGAATTACTAGGAAAAGGCCTAGGATTAAAGTTTCCTCTATAAGCATCGTTACCAAAATTATTCCTACCAACAAAATTCACATCCAAAGATTCATTATTATTTTCAATCAACGTGGATAAAGGAATATCATTAGGATTAGAAGAAGAACTCTTAGCATCAAATAATTTCATAA
Source organism: Secale cereale (assembly GCA_902687465.1). Classification (NCBI taxonomy): domain Eukaryota; kingdom Viridiplantae; phylum Streptophyta; class Magnoliopsida; order Poales; family Poaceae; genus Secale; species Secale cereale. Next base: position 745,352,713 of record LR738710.1, read on the forward strand.
GTTCATCCATCTTTCCACTCAAAACACTAAAATCTTCAATAGCATGTACTTTTTTACTAGTAGATCTTTCGGTGTGCCATTGAGAATAATTAACCATAATATTATCTAGGAGTTTGGTAGCTTCTCCTAAGGTAGTTTACATGAAAGTGCCTCCCGCAGCCGAATCTAAAAGATTTCTAGAAGAAAAATTCAAGCCAGCATAAAAGTTTTGAATGATCATCCATAAGTTCAAACCAGGTGTAGGGCAATTTCGTATCATTAATTTCATTATCTCCCAAGCTTGTGCAACATGCTCTTGATCTAGTTGCTTAAAATTCATAATATCGTTTCTAAGAGAGATGATCTTAGTAGGAGGGAAATACTTAGAGATAAAAGCATATTTGCACTTATTCCACGAATCAATACTATTTCTAGGCAAAGAGGAAAACCAAGTTTTAGCACGATCTCTAAGTGAAAACGGAAATAACTTCAATTTAACAATATCATTATCCGTATCCCTTTTCTTTTGAATATCACACAAATCAACAAAGTTGTTTAGATGGGTAGCGGCATCTTCACTAGGAAGGCCGGTAAATTGATCTTTCTTGACAGGATTAAACAAAGCAGCATTGATCTCACAAGATTCAGCATCGGTAATAGGAGCAATCGGAGTGCTAATAAAATCATTATTGTTGGTATTGGAGAAGTCACACAATTTGGTATTTTTCTGAGCCATAGTGACAAGCAAGCAATCCAACGCACAAGCAAACAAGAAGCAAGTGAACGGTAAACACATGGCAAAAGAAGGGCAAATAAAACGGCAAGGGTGAAGTGGGGGAGAGGAAAACGAGAGGCAAAAAATGTAATGCGAAGGATAAGGGTTTACGATAGGTACTTGGTATATGACTTTTGCGTAAGCCTCCCGGGCAACGACGCCAGAAATTCTTCTTGCTACTTCTCGAGCTTGCGTTGTATTACCTCGAAGAGGAAAGGGTGATGCATCATAGTAGCGTAAGTATTTCCCTCAGTTTTTGAGAACCAAGGTATCAATCTAGTAGGAGACCACACGCGAGTCCCTCGCACCTGCACAAACAAATAAGAACTTCGTAGCCAACGCGATAAGGGGTTGTCAATCCCTTTATGGTCACTTACGAAAGTGAGATCTGATAGAGATGATAGTTTGATATTTTTGGATATAAGAACAGAAAGTAAAAGCGGGAAAGTAAAGTAGATTGTAGATTGATATGTTGAGAATAGACCCGGGGGGCAAGTTTTCTCTAGTGGCTTCTCTCATGATAGCAGTATTCTACGGCGGGTAAACAAATTACTGTCAAGCAATTGATAGAAAAGAGAATAATTATTAGACTATCTAGGCATGACCATTATATATAGGCATCATGTCCGAGACAAGTAGACCGAAGCAATTCTGCATCTACTACTATTACTCCACACATCGACCGCTATCCAGCATGCATCTAGAGTATTAAGTTCATAAGAACAGAGTAAAACCTTAAGCAAGATGACATGATGTAGAGGGATAAACTCAAACATAGTGATATAAACCCCATCTTTTTATCCTCGATGGCAACAATACAATACGTGCCTTGCTGCCCCTACTGTCACTGGGAAAGGACACCGCAAGATTGAACCCAAAGCCAAGCACTTCTTCCATTTCAAGAACTATAGATCTAGTAGGCCAAACCAAACTAGTAATTCAAAGAGACTTGCAAGGATATTATAATCATACATAAAGAGTTTAGAAAAGAACCAAATATTTCTCATAGATAATCTTGATCATAAACCCACAATTCATCGGATCTCGACAAACACACCGCAAAAAGAGATTACATCGAATAGATCTCCTCGAAGACTGAGGAGAACTTGGTATTGAGATCCAAAGAGAGAGAAGAAGCCATATAGATACTAGCTATGGACCCGAAGGTCTGTGGTAAACTACTCACAACTCATGGTGAGGCGATGATAATGATGTAGAAGCACTCCGTGGAAGATCCCTCCTCCGGCGGAGCTCCGGAACAGGCCCCAAGATGGGATCTCATGGGAACAGAAGGTTGCGGCGGTGGAACTAGGGTTTTCTCTGTTGTTCTGATGGTTTCGAGGTACGTAGATATATATAGGAAGAAGGAGGGCACTGGGGTCAGATGTGGGGCCCACGTGGCAGCGGGCGCGCCCCCCACCCACGTGGACGCCACGTGTGCCCTACTCCATGGTTCTCAAGTTTCTCGTGCGTATTTTCCTCCAAAAATATCTCTCCCGAAGGTTTCATTCCGTTTGGACTCCGTTTGATATTCCTTTTCTGTAAAACCCTGAAATAGGCAAAAAAACAGCAATCTGGACTGGGCCTTTGGGTTAATAGGTTAGTCCCAAAAATAATATAAAAGTGTATAACAAAGCCCATTAAACATCCAAAACATCATAAATAATAGCATGGAACAATAAAAAATTATAGATACGTTGGAGACGTATCAGGCGCGCCACCTGCCTCGTGGGCCTCACGTTTGGCCCCCGGTGCCCTCCTTCTTCCTATATATACCTACGTACCCCGCAACCATCAGAACAACAAAGAAACCCCTAGTTCCACCACCGCAACCTTCTGTTCCCGTGAGATCCCATCTTGGGGCCTGTTCCGGAGCTCCGCCGGAGGGGGGATCTACCACGGAGTGCTTCTACATCATCATCATCGCCTCACCATGAGTTGTGAGTAGTTTACCACAGACCTCCGGGTCCATAGCTAGTATCTATATGGCTTCTTCTCTCTCTTTGGATCTCAATACCAAGTTCTCCTCGGTCTTCGAGGAGATCTATTCGATGTAATCTCTTTTTGTGGTGTGTTTGTGGAGATCCGATGAATTGTGGGTTTATGATCAAGATTATCTATGAGAAATATTTGGTTCTTTTCTGAACTCTTTATGTATGATTATAATATCCTTGCAAGTCTCTTCGAATTATTGGTTTGGTTTGGCCTACTATATCTATAGTTCTTGCAATGGGAGAAGTGCTTGGCTTTGGGTTCAATCTTGCGGTGTCCTTTCCCAGTGACAGTAGGGGCAGCAAGGCACGTATTGTATTGTTGCCATCAAGGATAGAAAGATGGCGTTTATATCATATTTGAGTTTATCCCTCTACACCATGTCATCTTGCTTAAGGCGTTACTCTGTTCTTATGAACTTAATACTCTAGATGCATGCTGGATAGCGGTCGATGTGTGGAGTAATAGTAGTAGATGCAGAATTGTTTCGGTCTACTTGTTTCGCATGTGATGCCTTTATATAATGATCATGCCTAGATATTCTCATAAGTATTCGCTTTTCTATCAATTGCTCGACAGTAATTTGTTTACCCATCGTAGAATACCGCTATCATGAGAGAAGCCACTACAGAAACCTATGGCCCCCGGGTCTATTTTCAACATATCAATCTACAATCTACTTTACTTTTCCGCTTTTACTTTCTGTTGTTATATCCAAAAATACCAAAAATACCAAACTATCCTATCTATCAGATCTCACTTTCGTAAGTGGCCGTAAAGGGATTGACAACCCCTTATCATGTTGGCTGCGAAGTTCTTATTTGTTTGTGCAGGTGTGAGGGACTCGCGCTTGGTCTCCTACTGGATTGATACCTTGGTTCTCAAAAACAGAGGGAAATACTTACGCTACTGTGCTACATCACCCTTTCCTCTTCGAGGGAATACAACGCAAGCTCGAGAAGTAGCAAGAAGAATTTCTGGCGCCGTTGCCGAGGAGGCTTACGCAAAAGTCATATACCAAGTACCTATCACAAACCCTTATCCTTCGCATTACATTTATTTGCCTCTCATTTTCCTCTCCCCCACTTCACCCTTGCCATTTTATTTGCCCTTCTTTTTGTCGTGTGTTTATCATTCGCTTGCTTATTGTTTGCTTGGGTGTTGGATTGCTTGCTTGTCATCATGTCTAGCACACCTATCATTATCAATACTCCCGTGAGTGAGGTTCTTAATTTTAAACAAAGGGAGGAAGAAAACTTAAAAGATGCCTGGTATAGAATTTGCAATGCTCAAAATAGATCTACTAGGAAGCTTCCCACTTCCGTGCTTCTTTGCATTTTTTATGTTGGCATAACTCCTTGGAATATATATATTTTAGATACCATTACCGGAGGGAATTTCTTGGGTAGCCATACTTTTGATTCTTATAATGCTATGAGTGAATAATTTGGCTCCCCGCCTCTTATGGTTAATGGGACTGTTTTAACTTTGGAGCATGTTATGCAAAGGCTAGAAATCATTGAAAACAAAGTTGCTACGATAGAATTGGTAGATAATTTGGATAGAAAGATCCACAATGAAATTACCCAATATGGATCCAAGGTAGGAGTTATTCTGATTTTTTTTAAAGAAAAGGAACCCATAGTGAAAGAAAAATTAGATCAAGATTCTACTAGAATCGATAAACTTGAGGATATTATTACTAATGTGGGTTCTGCTCTTTCTGCCATGAAAACTACTTCAAATTATTCTACCACTAAATTGTCCAAATACATGTATGTTCCGAAAAACAAGGGTGAACCATCTAGTAAAGGAACCGCTGATCTTAAATCTATAAGTGGTCATCCTAATTTTCTTACTTTTGCAGGAGAACCTTTTGACACGATTGAATTTCTTGATTTCTTGCCCTAAAGTTTGATTATAAATAGGGATAAAGAAAATCCTTAGAATCATAAGTGCTTAATTAAAGAATTGCCTTCCAAAGATGGCAATACCTAGATCTATCCATGTACCGTGCCTAGCTAGGGGCGTAAAACGATAGCTCTTGTTGGGAGGCAACCAAATTTTATATTTTTTGTTTTTGCTTTTGTTTAGGAATAAATATTGCATCTAGATTCTGTTTAGATGTGGTTTTATGTTTTGATTAGTCTTCGTGCGAAGTAGAACCTTTGGGAAGACTTGTGTGAAGTTTATATGATCTTGGTGTGAAAAACAGAATCGTTAGCGCTCGCTAGAATGGTCACCAGAGTTTACTGGAGTATGCTATTTAGTTGATTCATTTGCAGATGATTAATAAACAAATTCCTCACGTTTACCAATTTATTTCAATTTTTTTGGAGTTACAGAAGTATGCGAAAGTTACAGATTACTACAGACTGTTCTGTTTTTACAGATTCTGTTTTTCGTGTGTTGTTTGCTTATTTTGATGAATCTATGAGTAGTATTGGGGAGTATGAATCATAGAGAAGTTGGAATACAGTAGGTTTAACACCAATATAAACAAAGAATGGGTTCATTACAGTACCTTTGAGTAGTGGTTTGTTTTTCTTATACTAACGGAGCTCACGAGATTTTTGTCTAAGTTTTGTGTTGTGAAGTTTTCAAGTTTTGAGTATTGCTTTGATGGACTATGGAACAAAGAGTGGCAAGAGCCTAAGCTTGGGGATGCCCAAGGCACCCCAAGGTAAAATTCAAGGACAACCAAAAGCCTAAGCTTGGCGATGCCCCGGGAAGGCATCCCCTCTTTCGTCCTCATCTATCGGTAACTATACTTGGAGCTATATATTTATTCACCACATGATATGTGTTTTACTTGGAGCGTCATGTATCATTTGAGTCTTTGCTTGTTAGTTTTCCACAATTATCCTTGCTGGACACACGTTTTTGAGAGAGATAAATATGGCCTAGGAATTGTTAGAACACTCTATGCGCTTCATTTATATCTTCTGAGTTGAATAGTTTTTGCTCTAGTGCTTCACTTATATCTTTTAGAGCACGGTGGTAATTATATTTTGTAGAAATTGTTGATCTCTTTTGCTTCACTTATATCCTTTGGAGAGTCTCTTAAAACAGCATGATAATGTGCTTTGGCTATAAAACTAGCCTTTACATGATAGGCATACAAGATCAATGTAGTAAAAACTTTCATACTAAGTGCATTGAATATGACGAGAAGTTGGATGCTTGATAATTTCTTTGATATATGAGGATAGTGATATTAGAGTCATGCTAGCGTAGTTATTATGAAATTGAGAAACACTTGTGTTAAAGTTAGTGATTCACGTAGCATGCACGTACGGTGAACCGCTATGTGACGAAGTTAGAGCATGAGGTATTTGTAGAGTGTCATCCTTTGTGTGGAGGTTGGGGGTGCGTGATGGTTAACTCCTACCAACCTCCCCCCTAGGAGCATGCGTTGATTGCTTTGTTTTGATGACTCATAAATTTTTGCAATAAGTATATGAGTTCTTATGACTAATGTTGAGTCCATGGATTATACGCACTCTCACCCTTCCACCATTGCTAGCCTCTCTTGTACCGCGCAAATTTCGCCGGTACCATACACCCACTATATATCCTTTCTCAAAATAGGCACCATATATCTTCCTCAAAACAGCCACCATACCTACCTATCATGGCATTTCCATAGCCATTCCGAGATATATTGCCATGCAACTTTCCACCGTTCCGTTCATATGACACGCTTCATATTGTCATATTGCCATGCATGATCATGTAGTTGACATCGTATTTGTGGCAAAGCCACCATGCACAACTTTTCATACATGTCACTCTTGATTCATTGCACATCCCGGTACACCGCCGGAGGCATTCATATATAGTTATACTTTGTTCTAGTATCGATTTGTAATATCGAGTTGTAAATCAATAAAAGTGTGATGATCATCATTATTAGAGCATTGTCCCATGTGAGGAAAGCCAAATAAAAAAAGGAGATGGCCCAAAAATATATAGAGAGAGATGGGCTCAATAAAAAAAAGGAAGAAAGCCCCTCCAACATATATATATATATATATGAGAGAAAAGAGAGAAGGGACAATTGCTACTATCTTTTTCCACACTTGTGCTTCAAAGTAGCACCATGTTCTTCATGATAGAGAGTCTCATGTTTAGTCACTTTCATATACTAGTGGGAATTTTCATTATAGAACTTGGCTTGTATATTCCAACGATGGGCTTCCTCAAATGCCCTAGGTCTTCGTGAGCAAGCAAGTTGGATGCACACACACTTAGTTTCTTTTGTTGAGCTTTCATACATATTTATCTCTAGTGCATCCGTTGCATGGCAATCCCTACTCACTCACATTGATATCTATTGACGGGCATCTCCATAGGCCGTTGATACGCCTAGTCGATGTGAGACTATCTCCCTCCTTTTTGTCTTCTCCACAACCACCATTCTATTCCACATAGTGCTATATCCATGGCTCACGCTCATGTATTGCGTGAAAGTTGAAAGGTTTGAAAGAATAGAGTATGAAAACAAGTGCTTGGCTGAAACCGGGGTTGTGCATGATATGAATATTTTGTGTGATGAAGAGGGAGCATAGCCAGACTATATTATTTTGTAGGGATAACTTTCTTTAGCCATAGTATTTTGAGAAGACATGATTGCTTTGTTAGTATGCTTGAAGTATTATTATTTCTTATGTCAATATAGATTTTTGTCTTGAATCTTTCAGATCTGAACATTCATGTCACAATTAAGAGAATTACATTGAAAACTATGTTGGTTAGCATTCCATATCAAAAATTATGTTTTTATCATTTACCTACTCGAGGACGAGCAGGAATTAAGCTTGGGGATGCTTGATACGTCTCCATATAATTTTTGATTGTTCCATGATATTATTTATGATGTTTTGGGTGTTCAATGGGCTTTGTTATACACTTTTATATTATTTTTGGGACTAACCTATTAACCCAAAGGCCCAGTCCCGATTGCTGTTTTTTGCCTATTTCAGGGTTTTACAGAAAAGGAATATCAAACGGAGTCCAAACAGAATGAAACTTCGGGAGAGATATTTTTGGAGCAAAATACGCACGGGAGAATTGAGAACCACGGAGTAGGGCACACGTGGCGTCCACGAGGGTGCCCCCCCCTATGGGGCGCGCCCCCCTACCTCGTGGGCCCCACGTTTGGCCCCGGTGCCCTCCTTCTTCCTATATATACCTACGTACCCCGAAACCATCAGAACAACAGAGAAAACCCTAGTTCCACCGCCGCAACCTTCTGTTCCCGTGAGATCCCATCTTGGGGCTTGTTCCGGAGCTCCATCGGAGGGGGGATCTACCAGAGAGTGCTTCTACATCATCATCATCGCCTCACCATGAGTTGTGAGTAGTTTACCACAGACCTTCGGGTCCATAGCTAGTATCTAGATGGCTTCTTCTCTCTCTTTGGATCTCAATACCAACTTCTCCTCGGTCTTCGAGGAGATCTATTCGATGTAATCTCTTTTTGTGGTTTGTTCGTCGAGATCCGACGAATTGTGGGTTTATGATCAATATTATCTATGAGAAATATTTGGTTCTTTTCTGAACTCTTTATGTATGATTATAATATCCTTGCAAGTCTCTTCGAATTATTGGTTTGGTTTGGCCTACTAGATCTATAGTTCTTGGAATGGGAGAAGTGCTTGGCTTTGGGTTCAATCTTGCGGTGTCCTTTCCCAGTGACAGTAGGGGCAGCAAGGCACGTATTGTATTGTTGCCATCGAGGATAGAAAGATGGGGTTTATATCATGTTATTTGAGTTTATCCCTCTACATCATGTCATCTTGTTTAAGGAGTTACTCTGTTCTTATGAACTTAATACTCTAGATGCATGTTGGATAGCGGTCGATGTGTGGAGTAATAGTAGTAGATGCAGAATCGTTTCGGTCTACTTGTTTCGGACATGATGCCTATATATAATGATCATTCCTAGATATTCTCATAAGTATTCACTTTTCTATCAATTGCTCGACAGTAATTTGTTTAACCACCGTAGAATACCGCTATCATGAGAGAAGCCACTAGAGAAACCTATGGCCCCCGGGTCTATTCTCAACATATCAATCTACAATCTACTTTAATTTTCCGCTTTTACTTTCTATTCTTATATCCAAAAATACCAAAAATATCAAACTATCCTATCTATCAGATCTCACTTTCGTAAGTGACCGTAAAGGGATTGACAACCCCTTATCGCGTTGGCTATGAAGTTCTTATTTGTTTGTGAAGGTGCGAGGGACTCGCGCGTGGTCTCCTACTGGATTCATACCTTGGTTCTCAAAAACTGAGGGAAATACTTACGCTACTGTGTTGCATCACCCTTTCCTCTTCGAGGGAATACAACACAAGCTCAAGAAGTAGCACTTGCGTATAATCTCCTCAAATTGCTTACTCCCGGCAAGGCTCTTGTAAACACCTTTCTCTATAATTCCCTTCAATAAGCTATTTTCTTGCTCAAGAGTAACTTGGCTAAGAGAATCATTAGTGGAATCAAGAGAACTACTAGAAGCAACATCATTGGATTTAGCATGATTATTGTTACTACTAGAGGACGAATCTTTCTTGTTCTTGTTGCTAGATTTTACTTGTGGCATGTAGGTAGACAAGAGTAAACGCTTGGCAATGTAAGAAGAACTTTTCTTGCGAAGATCATCATTGATTGCTTTTAAGAACTCATGCTCTTGCTCAAGGTTGAGCTTTTCAAAGCGTAACTTCTCATGAGTGTTTAAAAGTACTCGATGATCTTCCAAGGTAGTTTCATGAGCTAACTTAAGAGTGTTTAGTTCTTTAGTTAGACGCTCAATCCTCTCCTTATCATTGTCATTCGCTTTATCTTGATTAGCATGATTAATAGCAATTTCATCATAGTTTTCATCAAAAGTTTCATCACTATGGTTACCAACAAGTAAATCATCATATCCTAGCAAGTCATCTTCATCACTATTGAAATCATGGTACTCGGGATGTGATACCTTAGGGCCTTTAGCCCTGAAGCATCTTCCAATTCCATCATTTGGTGAGTCCAATATGTCGTAGGAGTTGGATGACACAAGAGCAATTCCAGCAACATCTTCACCTTGAGTATCTTCAGAGTCGGAGTAGTAGGTTCTCTCGTAGTGGTTATCGGAGTCGGAACCGGATGCCCATTCACCAACATGAGCTTGATGTCTTCGTCTTGTATAGCTCCTTGATGATTTATCCTTCCTTTTTGAATTTTTGCTTCTCCGGAAGGTCTTCGTTCATAATGATCATCTCTACTCCTTCTCTCTCTTGGTGGTGAATCTTCTCTTCTACTTCTCCTTTTAGGTGAGTCTTCTCTTTTCTTGTGGGGAGCCGTACACTCATTGGAGTAGTGTCCGGGTCTTCAACAATTGTAGCAATTCGATCACGACTTGAAGATCTCTTGTCATTGTAGGACCTTGACTTGGAACTTCTCTCTTTGCTTATACTCTTGTAGAACTTGTTGAAGTTCTTCACCATTAAGCTCAATTCTTCATTAAAGACTTGTTTCTCACTTGATGATGTAGGAGCATCACATGAGACTTTGTAAGCACCACTAGACTTGTTGTGAAGCTCTTCTTTATCTTTGAGTGACATCTCATGAGCAACAATTCTTCCAATGACTTCTGTTGGCTTGAGATCTTTGTAATTGGGCATCATTTGGATCAACGTGCACACAATATCATATTTTCCATCTAAGGCTCTTAGGATCTTCTTGATGATGAATCTGTTGGTCATCTCTTCACTTCCTAAGCCGGCAATCTCATTTGTGATGAGAGCAAGCCTAGAGTACATTTCAGCGACACCTTCACCATCCTTCATCTTGAACTTGTCAAGTTAACTTTGAAGCAAATCTAACTTGGATTCCTTGACGGAATCGGTACCTTCATGCATATCAATCAAAGTATCCCAAATTTCCTTTGCATTCTCAAGACGATTGATTTTGTTGAATTCTTCGGGGCACAGTCCGTTGAAGAGGATATCGCAAGCTTGAGCATTGTGTTGCAGCATCTTCAACTCTTCTACGGTAGCTTCACGATTCGGTTCCTTCCCATCGAAGAATTCACCTTGAAAACCAATACACACAATAGCCCAAACGGCGGGGTTATGTCCAAGAATATGCATTTTCATCTTATGCTTCCAACTAGCAAAATTAGTACCATCAAAGTAAGGACCTCTACGGTGGTAACTTCCCTCACTAGACGCCAGACTCTCCAAGGTTGTGAAACCAAGGCTATGATCACCAAAGCTATGGAAAACAAGGCAAATGAAGACCAAAGCTCTGATACCACTTGTAGGATCAAAAGTATGTCTAGAGGGGGGGTGATTAGACTACTTGACCAAATAAAAATCTAGCCTTTTCCCAATTTTAATTCCTGGCAGATTTTAGCAACTTAGCACAAGTCAAGCAATCAACCTACACATGAAATTCTAAGAGTATAGCAGCAGAAAGTAAAACAATTGCATATGAAGGTAAAGGGGGGAGTTTGGAGGGAGCAAACGCAAGTCTAGACACGGATGTTTTTGTCTTGGTTCAGATAGGTGGTGCTATCGTACATCCAAGTTGATGGAGACTTCAACCCATGAAGGGTAACGGCTGCGCGAGTCCACGGAGGGCTCCACCCACGAAGGGTCCACGAAGAAGCAACCTTGTCTATCCCACCATGGCCATCGCCCATGAAGGACTTGCCTCACTAGGGTAGATCTTCACGAAGTAGGCGATCTCCTTGCCCTTACAAACTCCTTGGTTCAACTCCACAATCTTGTCGTAGGCTCCCAAGTGACACCTGATACGTCTCCAACGTATCTATATTTTTGTATTGTTCCATGCTATTATTTATGATGTTTTGGATGTTTAATGGGCCTTGTCATACACTTTTATATTATGTTTGGGACTAACCAACCAACCCAAAGGCCCAGTCTGCATTGTTGTTATTTGCCTGTTTCGGGGTTTTACAGAAAAGGGATATCAAACGGAGTCCAAACGGAATGAAACCTTCGGGAGAGATATTTTTGCAAAAAATCACGCATAGTAGACTTGAGAACCACAGAGTAGGGCCTACGAGGTGCCCACGAGGGTAGGGGCGTGCCCCCTGCCTCGTGGGTCCCACGTACGGCCCCCGGTGCCCTTCTTCCTCCTATATAAGCCTACATACCCCAAAACCATCAGAGCAACGGAGAAAACCCTAGTTCCACCGTCGTAACCTTCTGTTCCCGTGATATCCCATCTTGGGGCCTATACCGGAGCTCAGCCGGAGGGGGGGTCTTCCATGGAGTGCTTCTACATCATCATCTTCGCCTCACCATGAGTTCTGAGTAGTTTACCTCAGACCTTCGGGTCCATAGCTAGTATCTAGATGGCTTCTTCTCTCTCTTTGGATCTCAATACAAAGTTCTCCTCGGTCTTTGAGGAAATCTATTCGATGTAATCTCTTTTTGCGGTGTGTTTGTCGAGATCCCGTGGATTGTGGGTTTATGATCAAGATTGTCTATGAGAACTATTTGGTTCTTCTCTGAACTCTTTATGTATGATTATAATATCCTTGCAAGTCTCTTCGAATTATTGGTTTGGTTTGGCCTACTAGATCTATAGTTCTTGCAACGGGAGAAGTGCATGGCTTTGGGTTCAATCTTGCGGTGTCCTTTCCCAGTGACAGTAGGGGCAGCAAGGCACGTATTGTATTGTTGCTGTCGAGGATAAAAAGATGGGGTTTGTATCATATTGCTTGAGTTTATCCCTCTACATCAAGTCATCTTGCTTAAGGCGTTACTCTATTCTTATGAACTCAATACACTAGATGCATGCTGGATAGCGGTCGATGTGTGGAGTAATAGTAGTAGATGCAGAATCGTTTCGGTCTACTTGTCTCGGACGTGATGCCTATATATCATGATCGTGCCTAGATAGTCTCATAATTATTCTCTTTTCTATCAATTGCTCGACGGTAATTTGTTTACCCGCCGTAGAATATCGCTATCATGAGAGAAGCCACTAGAGAACACTATGGCCTTCGGGTCTATTCTCAACATATCAATCTACACTTACTTTACTTTTTCCGCTTTTACTTTCTGTTCTTATAATAAAAAATACCAAAAATATCAAACTATCATCTCTATTAGATCTCACTTTCGTAAGTGACCGTAAAGGGATTGACAACCCCTTATCATGTTGGTTGCGAAGTTCTTATTTGTTTGTGCAGGTGCGAGGGACTCGCGTGTGGTCTCCTATTGGATTCATACCTTGGTTCTCAAAAACTGAGATAAATACTTATGCTACTTTGCTGCATCTCCCTTTCCTCTTCGAGGGAATACAACGCAAGCTCGAGAAGTAGCAAGAAGAATTTCTGGCACCGTTGCCGGGGAGGCTTACGCAAAAGTCATATACCAAGTACCTATCACAAACCTTTATCCTTCGCCTTACATTTTTTGCCTCTCATTTTCCTCTCCCCCACTTCACCCTTGCCGTTTTATTTGCCCTTCTTGTGTCATGTGTTTACCATTCGCGTGCCTCTTGTTTGCTTGTGTGCTATGTGCCCTCAACTAGCTTGCATCTTCGCTTGCTAAAGTATGGATCCTCATCCACTTGCTAATCTCTTTGAGAGATCCCATTATGTCGAACCTATTGCTAGTGAGTTGCGTGCACTAGATTATCTTTATGAGGTTTTGCTCAAAATTTATGAATCTGAAAATAGTGAGGAATTGTTAAAAGAAAAAGTGATTCATGATAGCTTGTTAAATAAAAAGCATGATTGCAATGTTGTTATTGTAAATTCTACTAATGTCAATTGTGAAAATGACATGCAAAACCCTAAGCTTGGGGATGCTTATTTTGCTATGCCCACTACTTGTTGCAATGATCATGATTGGGGTGATGATTCTTACGATCTTGAAAATTTATTTAAACCCCATCATGAATATGAGATTGATAATAACATGAATATGAGATTGATAATAATGTTTGCCATAATATTGAAAGTGGATTTTAAAGAGTGTCAACTTTTGATCCCACTACTTTAGATATTGTTCAATCTTATGAAAATTTTGATAAAAGTGGGCTTTGAGAGGTCATGACTTTAGTTAATGTTAATCCCACTATTTTGGAAGAGTGTCAACTTTGCATGCATGTGGATCGTGTTGAGAATATGTTATGTGATGGCTATTTTATTGAATTTGATCATGATACCACATGCAATTATTATGAGAGAGGGAAATATGATTGTAGAAATTTTCATGTTGCTAAATTACCTCTCGTTATGTTGAGATTGCTATTGTTTCATTCTCCTTCCTTGCATATGCTAGATCTTGCTTGTCTTGGTAATTTGTTTTCCTATAGGTTGCCTATGCATAGGAAGTATGTTAGATTTAGATGTGTTTTTCACATGTCTTATGATGCTCTCTTTGTGCTACAATCCTTGTCTTTCATGTGAGCATCATTGAAATATCGTGCCTAGCTAGGGGCGTAAAACAATAGCGCTTGTTGGGAGGCAACCCAATTTTATATTTTTTGTTTTTGCTTCTGTTAGGGAATAAATATTGCATCTAGCTTCTGTTTAGATGTGGTTTTATGTTTTGTTTAGTGTTTGTGCCAAGTAGAACCTTTGGGAAGACTTGTGTGAAGTTTATGTGATCTTGCTGTGAAAAACAGAATCGTTAGCGCTCGCTAGAATGGTCATCAGATTTTACTGGAGCGTGCTATTTAGTTTATTCTTTTTGCAGATGATTAATAGACAAATTCCTCACGTTTACAAATTTAGTTTGAATTTTTTGGAGTTATAGAAGTATGCAAAACCTGCAGATTACTACACACTGTTCTGTTTTTGACAGATTCTGTTTTTCGTGTGTTGTTTGCTTATTTCAATGCATCTATGAGTAGTATTGAGAAGTATGAACCATAGAGAAGTTGGAATATATTATGTTTAACACCAATATAAACAAATAATGAATTCATTGCAGTACCTTTGAGTAGTGGTTTGCTTTCTTATACTAACAGAGCTCACGAGATTTTTGTCTAAGTTTTGTGTTGTGAAGTTTTCAAGTTTTGAGTATTGCTTTGATGGACTATGGAACAAAGAGTAGCAAGGGCCTAAGCTTGGGGATGCCCATGGGACCCCAAGTAAAATTCAAGAACAACCAAAAGCCTAAGCTTGGGAATGCCCAGGGAAGGCATCCCCTCTTTCGTCTTCATCCATCGCTAACTATACTCGGAGCTATATTTTTATTCACCACATGATATGTGTTTTACTTGGAGCGTCTTGTATAATTTGAGTCTTTGCTTGTTATTTTTCCAAAATTATACTTTCTGGACACACCTATTTGAGAGAGTTAAATATGGCCTAGGAATTGTTAGAACACTCTATGTGCTTCACTTATATCTTTTGAGTTGAATAGTTTTTGCTCTAGTGCTTCACTAATATCTTTTAGAGCACGGTGGTGATAATATTTTGAAGAAATTGTTGAACTATCATGCTTCACTTATATCCATTTGAGAGTCTATTAAAACAGCATGGTAATGTGTTTAGGCTATACAACTAGTCTTCACGTGATAGACATCCAATATCAATGTAGTAAAAACTTTCACACTAAGTGCATTGAATATGATGAGAAGTTGGATGCTTGATAATTGTTTTGAGATATGATGATAGTGATATTAGAGTCATGCTAGTGGAGTTATTATGAAATTGAGAAATGCTTGTGTTAAGGTTAGTGATTCCCGTAGCATGCACATATGGTGAACCGCTATGTGACGAAGTTAGGGCATGAGGTATTTGAAAAGTGTCAACCTTTGTGTGGAGGTCGGGGGCGCGCGATGGTTAACTTTTACCAACCTCCCCCTAGGAGCATGCATTGATTGCTTTGCTTTGATGACTCATAATTTTTTGCAATAAGTATATGAGTTCTTTATGACTAATGTTGAGTCCATGGATTATACGCACTCTCACCCTTCCACCATTGCTAGCCTCTCTTGTACCGCGCAACTTTCGCCGGTACCATACACCCACTGTATATACTTCCTCAAAACAGCCACCATATATTATCCTCAAAACAGCCACCATACCTACCTATCATGGCATTTCCATAGCTATTCTGATATATATTGCCATGCAACTTTCCATCGTTCCGTTCATATGACACACATCATATTGTCATATTGCCATGCATGATCATGTAGTTGACATCGTATTTGTGGCAAAGCCACCATGCATAATTTTTCATACATGTCACTTTTGATTCATTGCACATCCCGGTACACCGCCGGAGGCATTCATATACAGTCATACTTTGTTCTAGTATCGAGTTGTAATATCGAGTTGTAATGAAAGTGTGATGATCATCATTATTAGAGCATTGTCCCATGTGAGGAAAGGCTAAATCAATAAAGCCCCTAAAAAGGCCCAAAAAGAGAAAAGAAAGAAAAGAAAAAGGGACAATTGCTACTATCTTTTTCCACACTTGTGTTTCAAAGTAGCACCATGTTCTTCATGATAGAGAGTCTCATGTTTAGTCACTGTCATATACTAGTGGGAATTTTCATTATAGAACTTGGCTTGTATATTCCAACGATGGGCTTCCTCAAATGCCCTAGGTCTTCGTGAGCAAGCAAGTTGGATGCACACCCACTAGTTTCTTTTGTTGAGCTTTCATACATTTTTAGCTCTAGTGCATCCGTTGCATGGCAATCCGTACTCACTCACATTGATATCTATTATGGGCACCTCCATAGCCCATTGATACGCCTAGTCGATGTGAGACTATCTCCCTCCTTTTTGTCTTCTCCACAACCACCTCTCTATTCCACCCATAGTGCTATGTCCATGGCTCACGCTCATGTATTGCATGAAAGTTGAAAGGTTTGAAAGAATAGAGTATGAAAACGAGTGCTTGGCTGAAATCGGGGTTGTGCATGATATGAATATTTTGTGTGATGAAGAGGGAGCATAGCCAGACTATATGATTTTGTAGGGATAACTTTCTTTAGCCATAGTATTTTGAGAAGGCATGATTGCTTTGTTAGTATGCTTGAAGTATTACTATTTCTTATGTCAATATAGACTTTTGTCTTGAATCTTTTAGATCTGAACATTCATGCCACAATTAAGAGAATTACATTGAAAAACTATGTTGGTTAACATTCCACGTCAAAAATTCTGTTTTTATCATTTGCCTACTCGAGGACGAGCAGGAATTAAGCTTGGGGATGCTTGATACGTCTCCAATGTATTTATAATTTTTTATTGTTCCATGCTATTATTTATGATGTTTTGGATGTTTAATGGGCTTTGTCTTACACTTCTATATTATTTTTGGAAATAACCTACTAATCCAAAGGCCTAGTCCAGATTGCTGTTTTTTGCCTGTTTCGGGGTTTTATAGAAAAGGGATATCAAACGGAGTCTGATACGTCTCCAACATATCTATAATTTTTTATTGTTCCATGCTATTATTTATGAAGTCTTGGATGTTTAATGGGCTTTATCATACACTTTTATATCATTTTTGGGACTAACCACTAACCCAAAGGCCCAGTCCAGATTGTTGTTTTTTTGCCTATTTCAGGGTTTTGTAGAAAAAGAATATCAAACGGAGTCCAAAGGGAATGAAACCTTCGCGAGAGATATTTTTGGAGAAAATCACGCACTGGGAACGTGAGAACCATGTCAGGGGAGCATCGAGGCGCCCACGAGGGTGGGGGCGCGTCCCCCTTCCCAGGGCGCGCCCACTACCTCGTGGGCCCCTCGAGCGTCCCCCGGTGCCCTCCTTCTTCCTATATAAGTGTACGTACCCCAAAACCTCCGTGAACTGAGAGAAAACCCTAATTCCACCGCCGTACCTTCTGTACCCGTGAGATCCCATCTTGGAGCCTGTTCCGGAGCTCCACCGGAGGGGGGTCCATCACGGAGTTCTTCATCATCATCATCATCGTCCTCACCATGAGTTGTGAGTATTTTACCACAAACCTTCGGGTCCATAGCTAGTATCTAGATGGCTTCTTCTCTCTCTCTCTAGATCTCAATACAAAGTCTTCGAGGAGATCTATTCGATGTAATCTCTTTTTGCGGTGTGTTTGTCGAGATCCGATGAATTGTGAGTTTATGAGCAAGGTTATCTATGAAAGATATTTGGTTCTTCTCTGAACTTTTTATGTGTGCTCATAATATCCTTGCAAGTCTCTTCGAATTTTTGGTTTGGTCTGGCCTACTAGATCTATAGTTCTTGTAATGGGAGAAGTGCTTGGCTTTGGGTTCAATCTTGCGGTGTCCTTTCCCAGTGACAGTAGGGGCAGCAAGGCACGTATTGTATTGTTGTCATCAAGGATAAAAGATGGGGTTTACATCATATTGCTTGAGTTTATCCCTCTACATCATGTCATCTTGCTTAAGGCGTTACTCTGTTCTTATGAACTGAATACACTAGATGCATGCTGGATAGCAGTCGATGTGGGGAGTAATAGTAGTAGATGTAGGCAGGAGTCGGTCTACATGTCTAAGACGTGATGCCTATATACAATGATCATGCCTAGATAGTCCCATAATTATTCGCTTTTCTATCAATTGCTCGACAGTAATTTGTTTACCCACGGTAGAATATCGCTATCATGAGAGAAACCACTAGAGAACACTATGGCCCCCGGGTCTATTCTCAACATATCAATCTACATCTACTTTACTTTTATCGCTTTTATTTACTGTTCTTACAAACCAAAAATACCAAAAATATAAACTATCATCTCTATCAGATCTCACTTTCGTAAGTGACCGTAAAGGAATTGACAACCCCTTATCGCGTTCGCTGCGAAGTTCTTATTTGTTGGTGCAGGTGCGAGGGACTCGCGCGTGGTCTCCTACTGGATTGATACATTGGTTCTCAAAAACTGAGGGAAATACTTACGCTATTGTGCTGCATCTCCCTTTCCTCTTCGAGGGAATAAAACGCAAGCTCGAGAAGTAGCAGAGTCCAAACGGAATGAAACCTTCGGGAGAGATATTTTTGGAGAAAATCACGTACGGGAGACTTGAGAACCACGGAGTAGGGCCTACGAGGTACCTACGAGGGTGGGGGGGCGCCCCCCTAGGGCGTGTCCCCTGCCTCGTGGGTCCCACGTACGGCCCCCGGTGCCCTCCCTCCTCGTATATAAGCCTACGTACCCCAAAACCACCAGAGCAACAGAGAAAACCCTAGTTCCACTGTCGTAACCTTCTCTTCCCGTGAGATCCCATCTTGGGGCCTGTTCCAGAGCTCCGCCGGAGGGGGCATCTTCCACGGAGTGCTTCTAAATCATCATCATCGCCTCACCATGAGTTGTGAGTAGTTTACCTCAGACCTTCGGGTCCATAGCTAGTATCTAGATGGCTTCTTCTTTCTCTTTGGATCTCAATACAAAGTTCTCCTCGGTCTTCGAGGAGATCTATTCGATGTAATCTTTTTTTGCGGTGTGTTTGTCGAGATCCGATGAATTGTGGGTTTATGATCAAGATTATCTATGAGAAATATTAGGTTCTTCTCTGAACTCTTTATGTATGATTATAATATCCTTGCAAAAGTCTTCGAATTATTGGTTTGGTTTGGCCTACTAGATCTATAGTTCTAGCAATGGGAGAAGTGCTTGGCTTTGGGTTCAATCTTGCGGTGTCCTTTCCCAGTGATAGTAGGGGCAGAAAGGCACGTATTGTATTGTTGCCGTCGAGGATAAAAAGATGGGGTTTATATCATATTGCTTGAGTTTATCCCTCTACATCATGTCATCTTGCTTAAGGCGTTACTCTGTTCTTATGAACTGAATACACTAGATGCATGCTGGATAGCAGTCGATGTGGGGAGTAATAGTGGTAGATGCAGGCAGGAGTCGGTCTACATGTCTCGGACGTGATGCCTATATACAATGATCATGCCTAGATAGTCTCATAATTATTCGCTTTTTTATCAATTGCTCGACAGTAATTTGTTTACCCGCGGTAGAATATCGTTATCATGAGAGAAACCACTAGAGAACACTATGGCCCCCGGGTCTATTCTCAACATATCAATCTACATCTACTTTACTTTATCGCTTTTATTTACTGTTCTTACAAACCAAAAATACCAAAAATATAAACTATCATCTCTATCAGATCTCACTTTCGTAAGTGACCGTAAAGGGATTGACAACCCCTTATCGCGTTCGCTGCGAAGTTCTTATTTGTTGGTGCAGGTGCGAGGGACTCGCACATGGTCTCCTACTGGATTGATACATTGGTTCTCAAAAACTGAGGGAAATACTTACGCTATTGTGCTGCATCTCCCTTTCCTCTTCGAGGGAATACAACGCAAGCTCGAGAAGTAGCAGAGTCCAAACGGAATGAAACCTTCGGGAGAGATATTTTTGGAGAAAATCACGCACGGGAGACTTGAGAACCACGGAGTAGGGCCTACGAGGTACCCACGAGGGTGGGGGGCGCGCCCCCCCTAGGGCGCGCCCCCTGCCTCGTGGGTCCCACGTACGGCCCCCGGTGCCCTCCCTCCTCCTATATAAGCCTACGTATTCCAAAACCATCAGAGCAACAGAGAAAACCCTAGTTCCACTGTCGTAACCTTCAGTTCCCGTGAGATCCCATCATGGGGCCTGTTCCAGAGCTCCGCCGGGGGGGGGGGATCTTCCACGGAGTGCTTCTAAATCATCATCATCGCCTCACCATGAGTTGTGAGTAGTTTACCTCAGACCTTCGGGTCCATAGCTAGTATCTAGATGGCTTCTTCTCTCTCTTTGGATCTCAATACAAAGTTCTCCTCGGTCTTCGAGGAGATCTATTCAATGTAATCTCTTTTTGCGGTGTGTTTGTTGAGATCCGATGAATTGTGGGTTTATGATCAGGATTATCTATGAGAAATATTTGGTTCTTCTCTGAACTCTTTATGTATGATTATAATATCCTTGCAAAAGTCTTTGAATTATTGGTTTGGTTTGCCCTACTAGATCTATAGTTCTTGCAATGGGAGAAGTGCTTGGCTTTGGGTTCAATCTTGCGGTGTCCTTTCCCAGTGATAGTAGGGGCAGCAAGGCACGTATTGTATTGTTTCCATCGAGGATAAAAAGATGGGGTTTATATCATATTGCTTGAGTTTATCCCTCTACATCATGTCATCTTGCTTAAGGTGTTACTCTGTTCTTATGAACTCAATACAGTAGATGCATGTTGGATAGCGGTCGATGTGTGGAGTAATAGTAGTAGATGCAGAATCGTTTTGGTCTACTTGTCTCGGACGTGATGCCTATATATAATGATCATGCCTAGATAGTCTGGTAATTATTCGCTTTTCTATCAATTGCTCAACAGTAATTTGTTTACCCGCCGTAGAATATCGCTATCATGAGAGAAGCCACTAGAGAACACTATGGCCCCGAGGTCTATTCTCAACATATCAATCTACACTTACTTTACTTTTTCCGCTTTACTTTCTGTTCTTATAATAAAAAATACCAAAAATATCAAACTATCATCTCTATTAGATCTCACTTTCGTAAGTGACCGTAAAGGGATTGACAACCCCTTATCGTGTTGGCTGCAAAGTTCTTATTTGTTTGTGCAGGTGCGAGGGATTCGCGCGTGGTCTCCCACTGGATTGATACATTGGTTCTCAAAAACTAAGGGAAATACTTACGCTACTGTGCTGCATCTCCCTTTCCTCTTCGAGGGATTACAACGCAAGCTCGAGAAGTAGCAACACCTAACCAATCTAGGAGACACCACTCTCCAAAAGGTAATAGACGGTGTGTTGATGATGAACTCCTTGCTCAAATGCTTCAAATGATAGTCTCCCCAACACTCAAACAACTCCTGACAGATTTGGATATGGTGGAAAAAAGATTTGAGTGGAAAGCAACTTGGGGAAGGCTAGAGAACAAGATTCATATGGTAGGAACGGAATATCTTGATCTCAACACTTGAGTAGGTGGTTCTTTCTCAGAACATGTATGATGGAAGTGTAGGTATGTTCTGATGGCTCTCTCCACGAATGAAGAGTGGGTGGAGGGGTATATATAGCCTCCACACAAAATCTAACCATTACACACAATTTACCAAACTCGGTGGGACCAATTTAGAGAACTCGGTGAGACCGATTTAGTTTATTATGTGACCGTTCGGCATTTCGGTGGGATCGATATGATCAACTCGGTAGGACTGATTTCATTAGGGTTAGGGCATAACGTAATCTCGGTGAGACCGATTACGCAAACTCGGTGAGATCGATTTTGGTAATAAGCACACAGAGAGTTGGTCAGGCAAACTCAGTGGGACCGATTCGCTCGTTTCGGTGGGACCGAAACGTTACGAAGAGGAAACAGAGAGTTTGCATTGCGAACTCGGTGGGACCGATCGCTCATCTCGGTGAGACCGAAATGTTACGATGGGAAACATAGTGTTTGCAATCCCATCTCGATGAGACCGAGATCCCTTTCGGTGAGACCAAAATGATTAGGGTTTCTGGCAGTGGCTATGTCAAATGAACTCGGTGGCGTCGGATTAAACTTTTCGGTGGGGCCGAGTTTGACTTTTGGTTTGGGACATATGTGGATGTGGGTAAAAGGTTGAGGGTTTTGGAGCATATCACTAAGCATTTTGAGCAAGCAAGCCATTAAGCAACACCTCATCCCCTTTTAATAGTATTGGCTTTCCTATGGACTCAATGTGATCTTGGATCACTAAAATGGAAAATGTAGAGTCTTGAGCTTGAGCCAATATGTGTCCTTAGCATTTTGAGGGATCCACATTCCTAGTCCATGCCATGCCAATCATTGAACTTTCCTGAAATATCATCTTGAGATGGCATTAGTTCAATGAGCTATATGTTGTTAGTAATTACCAAAACCACCCAGGGATAGTTGCACTTTCAACGTGTCACCCTCGGTGAGTGACGAAGGGCAAGGGAGATGGCGGGCAGGTCTGACGCCTCTGCGTAGTCTGCCCGCCCGCCGCCGGGTCCCCGACGAGGAGAACCGTCGCCTTGAGTGGGTGTGCCACCGATCACTGACTGAGGCGAAGTCGAAGGACCGACAGCTCTGGAGGATCAACGCCAAACAACTATGGCTCGGCATTGAGAAATCCGAGTGGGAGGCGGCGAGGGTGGACAAGTGTGACGCCCGAAGACCGACGTCCCAGAAGATTCCAGAAGATTCTAGATGTTCCGGGTTCTCCCGTGTGTTTCAGTTGTGCTTGCTTTATTTATTTTGCATTGCATCATGTCATCATGCCATCATGTCTTTAATCTTTGCATCTCACCTAAATAAATCGTGTGGACCTTCGGTCCATTTAAATCGAGGGAAGTGTGATTTCTCTTTAAAACATATCCTCCTAATATATGGAGCTATATAAATATTCCATTTGTTGGAATTAACCCAAACACACTTGCATATTTTTCCCATGCCCCTTTTGTTTCAAGTTTCACCGTCAAAACCTCCCTATATTTCTTTTCCCATTTATCGAGGTTCCCCCAAAAACCTCAACACTTTTGGACACTTTCTAGTCATGCCCTGATTCAAACCATTTGAATTTAATTCAAATGAGTTCGAATTTATCTCTTGCATTCTTGCCTCTCCTATTTTCGTGGACCGTGGACATTTTTGCAAGTCCGGAAAAATTAACCTCATGCCCTAATCCTATTCCTAACACCTCCTTCCTTTTCTTTCTTCTTTGTTGTTTTCTGTTTTTTTTGGGGAAAACAACAGCAGTTAAAAGATGAAGAAGGGGCCCAGCCGCAGCTGGCCCAGCAGCCACCTCCCAGCCGGCCCATCCCTCAAGGCCCAGTCCCCATCTCCCCTTATAAACCCTAGGCCCGACCGGCAGGACGCCCGCTCGTCCCAGTCGCTCCCTCTCATCCCCCTCGCGCCGCCAGAGCCCGAACCCCTCCTCCCATCGAGCCATCGAGCCAGGAGTCCCGAGCTCCAGCGCCGTTCGTCCGAGCCCTCCTCCCTTCGATCCGCCGCCTCCTCCCGAGTCCCATCGACCCCCCCCCTCGCTCTCCTCTCGTCGCGCGAGCCAGGGCCGGCCAGGAGCGCCTCTCCTCCTCGTCAAGCGCCAAGGCCGAGCCTCCGAGGCGCGCCCCGTTCTCAGCCTCGCAGCGCCCGAGCGCTGCGCCGCCAGGCTTCGCCCGTGCCTCCGCCGTCCAGCGTGGCCACCTCTGCTGCTCGCCGCGGCGTGCTACCTCGACTGCCTCGTCCCTCCTCCGACGCACCCTCCAGCGCCGGCAACGGCCGCCCCCAAGCCGTGCGTCCTCCTGCTGTCTCCACGGGCCACCAGCAGCGCCCCGCGCCTCTGTCTCCAGCGCCATGGACGCGCCTTGTCTGCTCAGCGCCGAGGCCCCCCGTGTGCCTCATGCTGGCCAAGTACCTCGTCACCGCCCGGGCCACGGCCTCTGCTTCGGCCACCGGCGCCGCCAAGACCTTGTTGCCCCCCTTTTGTTTTTACCAAGTTTATATAAACGAGGGACCCCAAGACTGCCATGTTCCTCTTCCAGAGACGCCAAGTGCCCGACGACCAAGTTCGACTACCGGGTTTTGCCAAGTACCCCAACAACACGACCACAAGAACCCGAGTACAACTACAGCTGGTGTGTTTTTCGTCAAGTTCGACTACCGACGACTTGAACATCTACGACGCGAGAACGAGACCCCCCAAGTTCCACGACGCCGATGACCTTCAAGTTCGACTACACATGGCGATGCGACAAGTACCCCTACGGAACGTGTACCACTACCGTCGCCCCGAAGACGTCCGATGCCGCGACAAGTACCTCTTCGAAACGTGAACGACTACGCCCCGTGAACAACTACTTCCTCTACGGCCCGTGTACCACTACTTCCTCTACGATCTCGAGCCGCCCCGAAACAAATGTTTCGAAGGTATAACCCGAGACGATGACCCGTGGACGTTTGCATGTGTTGTATGAAATGTTTCTCTTGTGTGCTCCGTGCCTGTATCATCTTTTGTCGTGCTCCTCGGTTGCCTCGTCGCCGACTCGTGGGAACCTGGTGACGGGATCACCCCACCTTTCATCTTGTTCGACTCGCTCACTCCACCTTTGCTTTTGCACCGGTCTCTCAACGAGTTACCGGAACCGAGATGTTGATGTTGCATCATTTTCGGATCGTTGCCGTGGCACCCTTTCCTTCCACCACGGTGACAAATACTCCTTATCTCTTCATGTCAACTTTTAATAAAAATTACATAAAACTTGATCATGTCATCCGCATCATGTAAACAACATTAAAATGTGTGAATTGTTGTTTGATTATAAATTGCTAAACATGCTCATGGGGATTTTCCGGAATTGTTGTTGTTATTTCCGGCCTCATTTAAAATGCCTAAATAGGTAGTTTGTTTTTGCTTCACCTCTTGCCATGTTAACAAACATTTAATCTTGTCTTGTAAATAAACGAGAGTCAATTAAATAATTAAAATGTGGTGTTTCGTCAATATGCAACTCGTTGCATATTGAGCTCCACTTAACTTGTAGTACTTGTTGTGCACTTTGCCATGTCATGCATATGTTAACCGGACATGCATCATACTTGGATGTGCATCGTATGCCATGTTTATGCTTGTGTGTTTACCGTGTTGTTTGCTTCTTTCCGGTTGCCTCTCTTGTTAGCTTCGGTTTCGTTCCGGAGTTGTGAGGATTCGCTCGACTTGTCGCTCCGTCTACTTCTTGGATTCGTTCTTCTTCCTCGCGGAATTCCAGGCAAGATGATCATACCCTTGGATACCTTTACTACCATTGCCATGCTTAGTTGTCTAGATGCTATCGTTACATGTCGCGCTACCCATCTTTTATGTCAGCCTCTCCTTGTTGCCATGAAACCTCTAACCTTTGAAACCTTCCTAGCAAAACCACTGTTTGGCTATGTTACCCGCTTGCTCAGCCCCTTTTATAGCGTTGTTAGTTGCAGGTGAAGTTGAAGATCGTTCTAGGAGGGAACTTGTTGTTGGAATATCACAATATCTATAATTATTATTAACACACCTATATACTGGGCATGGGTGGAAGGCTTGGCCTTCTGCTCGGTGTTTTGTTCCACTCATGCCACCTTAGGCGCCGATAAACCGGCATTATGTTCCTTGATTTTGCGTTCCGCACACGATGGGTGGATGGGGACCCCTTGACAGTTCGACTTTGAATAAAACTCCTCCAGCAAGGCCCAACATTGGTTTCAATTTGCTCATAATAACAACTTAATTAATTAATTAATTGCATAGGGGGTCATGTCCCCGGGTTCTTAATTCTATATAACAGGGGGGGCCAGTGCTGATGGTGTTGGTCCCAAACTAGAGCCACTTGCGGTGCCACCCAGTTATCTGGGATCTTCGGTTACTGTACGTAGCGCTCATCCGGACGTGGCCTGAGACGAGATGCGCGCGGCTACCATCAGGGTGTCGGCACGCCGGGAGGTCTTGCTGGACTTGTTTTACCATTGTCGAAATGTCTTGTGCACCGGGATGCCGAGCCTGATCGGATTTCCCTAAGATAAGGAGTGATGATATTATATTTATCACTTCAGCTAATCGTGAGAGCTTGTGATGGGCTAAGTTGGGACACCCCTGCAGGGTTATAATCTTTCGAAAGCCATGCCCGCGGTTATGTGGAAGATTGGAATTTGTTAATGTCCGATTGTAGAAAACTTGACAGAGGATCCGAAGTAAAACACACAACTGTGTGAGAAACCGTGACTGTCTCTTTTCACTTTGAGAAGAGAACACGGTGGGGTTATGCTTGACTCGTAAGTAGTTCAGGATCTTTAGCGATCACTACTAGTTGCGACCGTTTGCGTAGATGCTCATCTTATTCTTTTACTCGTAAGTTAGCCACCATATTATGCTTAGCCGCTGCTGCAACCTCACCACTTTACCTCTTCCTACACATAAAGCTTTGCTAGTCTTGATACCCATGGTTATGGGATTGCTGATGGGCCTCTAACCCCCTGTTGGTTACCCCAAGTGGAAGGTGTGAGATGCAGTGTTGTGGAAGTTTTTCCCTTAGCAAAGATGCCAAGGACCGAATCCCTAGAGACTCCTAGGTTCAACAAGTAGGTGTCAACTGCTAACGGTGCCAGATATTAGCAATCAACGTGGACCTGCACACAGATACAAATAACTTTGCTCCCAACGAGTACAGAGAGGTTGTCAATCCCTCCGGCCTTGTAGTTCACAAAGGATTAAACGCAAATGATAGTAGTGATAGATAATGTTTGCAATAGTAAGTAAATAGCGGAAAAGTAAATAACGGATGTGATCAATGATGGTAATATGGACCGGAGTCTCATGATGTTCACTAGTGATGCCTCTCTCCCAAAAGATGATAAAACAGCTATGTGAGGTAAACGAATTACAGCTGGGCAATTGACAGGACCACGAACGCAAACCAATGCTGACTACATTGCAAGAAAGGTTGAGGTTCAAAGCATGGGCGGTACGCCAAAGTAAGTAGACCGAAAGCCATCAATATCTACTACTAATCATCCACCTTGAGATATCTATCCAGAACATCTCGCTGGTATTAAGTTGCGAGCCCCACCCATAGTGTAAACTCAATGCAACAAACAACTGCATTAAAAGAACTTTGCGTAAAGTAAACAATCCTTGCACCCGCGGGCACAAGCACCGTTGTTTTCCCCCTTGTGGCAACAACACATCCCCTAGACTCATGTTTCTGTCACTCAAGCTAGTCATCGAGGGGCATGAACCCACAATCGAGCATAACGTTCCCTCTTGGAGTCACTACCTATTAATTGGCCAAAGCAATAAATAACAACGGAGAACATGCAAGAATTACTTATGAACATAAATATAAAAGAGGTAGATCAAATATATTACTCAATCATAATCTGAACATAATCTCATAATCCATCGGATCCCAGCAAACTCATCATAGCAACAGCATAAGGATTACATATGTGCCTCGATCATGTAGGGCAGCTCACGAGGACTAATTAGTGAAGCACAAGAACGGGAAGAGAACATCACATAGCTACTGGTCATGGACTCATGGTCCAAGGGAGACTACTCACAACTCATCCGGGAGGCGTCCATGGTGGTGGAGAGGCTCCCAATGATGATCCTCCCCTCCGGCAGGGTGCCGGGAAGAGTTCTCCTGGTGGTCCCGATCTTGGAAGCGGCGGCGGCGGCGGAACAGAGATGAGATCGCGAAAAAGAGTTCCCGTCCCGAGGGTTTTGAAGGACGCTCTAAATATATGCCAAAGGGAGGCACCAGAAGGGGCTCGGGGGGCCCAGGCACCCCCCCGGCGCGGCCCAGGGGGGGGGGCGCCGCCAGGGTGCCTGGGG
>LR738710.1:745380906-745392593 GCA_902687465.1 Secale cereale
CAAGGTAGGTTATCGAACGCTGATTTTTTATATAATTTTTCTGGATTTTTCCTGACAGTTTTCGTAATGTGAAAACCTGAAATACAAAAACAGCCGAAAACAGAAACTGGCACTGGGGTGCACTGAGTTAATAGGTTAGTCCAAATATGATCAAAAGTGTATGGAAGTGTATAAATATCATAGCAATATCACCCAAAAGTGGCATGGAGCAAGTAGAAATTATAGATACGTTTTGGACGTATCAACATCCCAATGCTTAATTCCTGCTCGTCCTCGAGTAGGTAAATGATAACAAGAATAATTTCTGTGGTGACATGCTATTAACCATATAGGACTTTTTATAGTCATATGACAAAAGCTTACTGAGATAATGATTCTATAGTAATTAAGTTGCCTCATGAGAAAATCACAAAGGACTGAAAGTTTTACAACATGACATTGAAGCATCAAATAGATTTGCAATGAACATGATGTGCAAATATGATAAAGTGATATCTAGCTTGCCCCCTTTAGTGAAGCAAAACATAAATGCAGGGGCACCTTCAAGGTTTAAGTGATGACTAGATACAATTATTTCAAAATAAACGATATCACAATCATGCAAAAGACAATGCTACTTTGGAACAATGCACATTACACTTAGAATGACAATCATGCTCTCAGTAGTTGGTGCTTGAAGAAAGAAGGTGGAGACTCAACATAAAAGTAAAAGAATGGTTATGTGCTAGACCTTTTTATTTTGAAAACATAGAAGCAATTTTGTCAACGGTAGTAGTACTTCATATGTGTCAAGCATAAGACATCCTATAAGTTGCAAGCCTCATGCATCGAATACCAATAGTGCTCGCACCTTGTCCTAATTAGCTCGGATTTCCATGGGTTATCATTGCATTACATATGTTTCAACCAAGTGTCACAAAGGGGTACCTCTATGCCACCTGTACAAAGGTCCAAGGAGATAAATCGCATTTGATTTCTCGTTTTTGATAGATCTCAACTTGAGGACATCCATACCGGGACAACATAGAAAATAGATGATGGACTCCTCTTTAATGCATAAGCATATTCTCATAAGAGATTGAGGATTAATGTCCAAGCTAAAACTTCCACCATGATACATGGCTTTGGTTGGCGGCCCAATGTTCTTCTCTAACAATATGCATACTCATTCAACCCATGGCAAATCACCCTTACTTCAGACAAGACGAACATGCATAGCAACTCACATGATATTCAACAAAAGTGTGACAGTTGATGGCGTCCCCAGAAACATGGTTACCGCTCAGCAAGCAACTTATAAGAAATAAGATACATAGGCAACATATTCTTTACCACAATAGTTTTTAAGCAACTTTCCCATGAGCTATGTATTGCAAAGTTAGTCTGCTTAGTACAGGTGGAGGTTAGCAAAAGACTGGGAGCGACCAACTAAGAGAGCAATGACGGTCATAATCATGCAGAGCGACAAAGCAACATTGAATCAGGCATGGTAGTTATATCGCTACTCAGAAATAAAAGATCATCAAGGCTTGACAGACTTTCTTTACAGTCTTAGATATGCGTGAGCATACGCCAAGTCAATCAAAATAAATTCTTGAAGGAAGATATTACTAAACCATACCACATCATAGGCAAACAAATCAAGTTGGTACTCCAATAACACATTGGGAATCCCCCGGCTATTTGAAACTAACCATAAGAAAACCTGAACTACTAAGCGCCATTATGCACGTAGCATCTTTATCATAGACATATTAACCAATGCAATGGAAGCAAACTCTCTTAATAAGGTGAGCATGGTAATTAAAGAGAGTTCAAGCAACCAACTAAGCAAAAGCTCTTTGAAAAGATAAGCATGAATACTAAGAGCAGAGCATGATAGTAGCTATTAAAAGACAAAGAACACACACAGCAAAGATAGACATGAAAATTCTATGTTATGTTCTAGGTAGAAGTGGAGTGTGTTTCTCTCCCACATAAAGAACGCTGAGTTCAGACTCGTTATGAAAAACTAAAAGCAAGACGCTCCAAGCATAGCACATAACACATGAAGTGATAAAAATATAGCGGAACGAAAGACGAACTGATAATGTTGATGGAGAAGGGGATGCACGGGGGCATCCCCAAGCTTAGACGCTTGAGTCTCCTTGAATATTTCTTGGGGGTGCATGGGGGCATCCCCAAGCTTGAGCGCTTGACACTCCTGAATCTTTTTATCATCTTCCCTCGCACACTTGAAAATTCCCTTCATACATAACTCATCATAATCTGATTAGCGAGGTTAGTACCCTTAATAAAATAATTGTTCCTTGCTGGAAATAAAGATATTCTTGAAGTTCTACTGTTTCTCAAGATTGCCAAAAGGTTTTTGCAAAGAAAAAGCAAGCTCTTGGTTTGCAAAATGAAGGAAAGGCAAAACAGGACAGAATCTGTGAAAAACAGAACAGCAAGTAGTAAATGATTTGTTCGGGGTACTTCTGCAACTCAAATCAAAAAACTCAGAACAGACGCACGAAAGACAATTATATAGAGAACGTTGTAGAAAAAATTCAGACCAAAAAGATGATCTGGTGATTTTATACGAATTTTTCTATCCAAGGACAGAATCTGTTTCCTGGACAGCACCTCACAACTTTTGAACTTTCTAGCAATCAGAGGCTATACTTGGCACAAATATGAAAAGCAAAGATACAATGATGATGCTACAGTAGTAACAACATCAAGACACAACAAAAGAAAAATAAATTTATTCATGTGGGCTGCCTCCCAAAAGCGCTTTCTTTTATGCCTTTAAGCTAGGCATAATGCATAGAGATCAAGTTTTATCAAGAGTAAAAGAATAGCTAGCCCGTACAACGGACTCAAAAGGTAACTTGATCTTCTTTCGAGGAAAGTGTTCCATCCCTTTCTTGAGAGGAAACTGAAATTTTATATTACCCTCTTTCATGTCAATGATAGCACTAGCGGTGCGTAAAAAGGGACGTCCCAAAATAATTGGACAAGAAGGATCACATTCAATATCCATAATAGTAAAATCAACGGGAACGTAGTTGTCATTGACAACGATAAGAACATCGACGATCCTCCCCAAAGGTTTCTTTATGGAAGAATCAACGAGACGAACACCAAAAGAACAAGAATCATAAGGTTTCAATTTAAGCATATCATATATTCTTTTGGGCATAACAGAGGTACTAGCTCCAACATCACATAATGCATAACAAGAGAAGTCATTCAATTTAATTTTTATCATAGGATCCCAACCATCTTCTAGCTTTCTAGGTATGGAGGCTTCTACTCTAAGTTTATCCTCCCTAGCTTTGATGAGAGCATTAGTGATATGCTCTGTGAAGGCAAGATTATGCGTGCTAGTGCGGGGGTTTCTAGACATCTTGTGAAGGAAATCAATAACTTCGGTAAGAGTGCAACTATCAAAATCAAGGTCACTAGCATCAAGTAAAGTGGTAGTGGTGTCCTTTAGGTTCACATGTTTGGTAGTTTCTATAGTCATAGCATCACCATTAATAGGTCCAATGGGACCAGGAGTACAATGGGTGCTAAGAGTTTGGATATCCTCAACAACTTGGATAGTAGCAACAGTGTGGTGGGTAGGAAGGCTCTCAATTCTATCTTCTTCCTCCCTTTTTCTAGCCCATCTTTCTTTAAGTTTAGCCATCATCCTAATGTTTTCATTAATTTGTACTTGAATAGCATTTATAGGAGTGACTTCCCTCTCCTCAAGAGGAGAAGTTTTAATTTTTAGCAATTTTACCTCATTGGCTAAATGGTCTACCTTAAAAGAAAGATCATCTAGTTTATGTAGTTTTTCTTCTACACTCTTATTAAAGGCTTTTTGGGTAGTGATGAAATCTTTAAGCATAGTCTCTAGTTCCGTGGTGGAGTTCTTGGTGATAGGATAAGCATTGTTGTTCCCATAAGAATTAGAGGGGAACGGTCTAGGATTGTTACCAAAGTTACTCCTATAAGCATTGTTGTTAAAATTGTTTCTAGAGATAAAGTTCACATCTACTTGTTCTTGAGCAATCAAAGAATTTAAAGGAACATTGCGAGGATCAACAGAAGATTGCTTCGAAAGTAGAGACATGATCAAGTCAACTTTTTCATTTAAGGAGGAAATCTCCTCGACAGAGTTTACCTTCCTACCTGTTGGAGCGCGTTCGGTGTGCCATTGGGAATAGTTGGTCATCATCTCATCGAAAAGCTTCGTGGCAGCACCAAGTGTAGTTGACATAAAAGTTCCTCCCGCGGCCGAATCTAACAAGTTCCACGAGGTAAAGTTCAAGCCTGCATAAAAAGTTTGGATAACCATCCAAGTAGTCAAACCGTGAGTAGGACAGTTCTTGATATGAGATTTCATATGTTCCCAAGCTTGGGCAACGTGTTCATTATCCAATTGTTTAAAATTCATTATGTTACTTCTCAGTTGGATAATTTTAGCAGGTGGATAGTATTTTCCGATAAAAGCATCTTTGCACTTGTCCCATGAATCTATGCTATTTCTAGGCAAAGACTGAAACCAAATTTTAGCTCCTCCTCTCAAGGAGAAAGGAAAAAGCTTAAGCTTAACAATATTACCACCTATTTCTTGGTACTTTTGCATATCACAAAGTTCAACAAAGTTGTTCAAGTGTAAAGCAGCATCATCTCCAGCACCGGAGAATTGATCTTTCATGACTAAGTTCAGTAAAGCAGGTTTAATTTCATATGAAGGTGCTGAAGTGGCAGGTGTAGTGATAGGTGTGCTGATAAAGTCATCGTTGTTGTGACTAGTGAAGTCACACAACTTGGTGTTCTCGGTGGAACCCATAGTAGCAAGCAAGCAAGATAACTATTTTTGTGATTTTCGATAAAAGGTACTAACGCAAAAACTGAAAGGTAAACTAACAAGACTAAAAAGCAAAGGTAAAAGATAGCATGCAACTCCCCTATCCTGAAGAGTGGAGTCCCCGACAACGGCGCCAGAAAAACTCCTTGATGGGCCTCTAACCCCTCGTTGGTTACCCCAAGTGGAAGGTGTGAGATGCAGTGTTGTGGAAGTTTTTCCCTTAGCAAAGATGCCAGAGACTCCTAGGTTCAACAAGTAGGTGTCGACTGCTAACGGCGCCAGATATTAGCAATCAACGTGGACCTGCACACAGATACAAATAACTTTGCTCCCAACGAGTACAGAGAGGTTGTCAATCCCTCCGGCCTTGTAGTTCACAAAGGATTAAACGCAAATGATAGTAGTGATAGATAATGTTTGCAATAGTAAGTAAATAGCGGAAAAGTAAATAGCGGATGTGATCAATGATGGTAATATGGACCGGAGTCTCATGATGTTCACTAGTGATGTCTCTCTCCCGAAAGACGATAAAACAGCTATGTGAGGTAAACGAATTACAGCTGGGCAATTGACAGGACCACGAACGCAAACCAATGTTGACTACATTGCAAGAAAGGTTGAGGTTCAAAGCATGGGCGGTACGCCAAAGTAAGTAGACCAAAATCCATCAATATCTACTACTAATCATCCACCTTGAGATATCTATCCAGAACATCTCGCTGGTATTAAGTTGCGAGCCCCACCCATAGTGTAAACTCAATGCAACAGACAACTGCATTAAAAGAACTTTGCGTAAAGTAAACAATCCTTGCACCCGTGGGCACAAGCACCGTTGTTTTCCCCCTTGTGGCAATAGCACATCCCCTAGACTCATGTTTCTGTCACTCAAGCTAGTCATCGAGGGGCATGAACCCACAATCGAGCATAACGTTCCCTCTTGGAGTCATTACCTATTACTTGGCCAAAGCAATAAATAACAATGGAGAACATGCAAGAATTACTTATGAACATAAATATAAAAGAGGTAGATCAAATATATTACTCAAGATCAATCTGAACATAATCTCATAATCCATCGGATCCCAGCAAACTCATCATAGCAACAGCATAAGGATTACATATGTGCCTCGATCATGTAGGGCAGCTCACGAGGACTAAGGAAGCACAAGAACGGGAGGAGAACATCACATAGCTACTGGTCATGGACTCATGGTCCAAGGGAGACTACTCACAACTCATCCGGGAGGCGTCCATAGTGGTGGAGAGGCTCCCGATGATGATCCTCCCCTCCGGCAGGGTGCCGGGAAGAGTTCTCCTGGTGCTCCCGATCTTGGAAGCGGCGGCGGCGGCGGAACAGAGATGAGATCGCGAAAAAGAGTTCCCATCCCGAGGGTTTCGAAGGACGCGCTAAATATATGCCAAAGGGGGGCACCAGACGGGGCTCGAGGGGCCCAGGCGCCCCCCCGGCGCGGCCCAGGGGGGGCGCGCCACCAGGGCGCCTGGGGCCCTGGTGCCCCCCCCCCCAGCTGTACTTCGGGCGCAAGGTAGGTTCTGGAACGCTGATTTTTTATATAATTTTTCTGGATTTTTTCTGACAGTTCTCGTAATGTGAAAACCTGAAATACAAAAACAGCCAAAAACAGAAACTGGCACTGGGGTGCACTGGATTAGTAGGTTATTCCAAATATGATCAAAAGTGTATGGAAGTGTATAAATATCATAGCAATATCACCCAAAAGTGGCATGGAGCAAACAGAAATTATAGATACGTTTTGGACGTATCAATTGCTGAGTCCTCGTGGCTCACAGATACTACAACACCAGATGCAGGTTCAGCCGAGAATGATCAGGAGATGGTTCAAGTACTTCACTGGGAGTTCGATGAAGAGTTTGGATGTATGCTTGTGACGTTTTCGACGATCAGTAGTGGTTTCTACTAGGGGCGATTCGGACCTGTGGATTTATGTGTTTGGTATCTTGTCATTTGGACCTTACCCTTAGATGGGCTGTGATGTTTTGAATGATGTTTTGCTTATGTAATGTATTGTGTGAAGTGGCGAGTGTAAGCCAACTATCTCCTTTTGCAATTTCATCCCTATTTTTACATGAGTTGTGCAAAGATACCAAACTTGAGATCATTCCAGAATGGGCTTATACCTTTAAGTCATGCCTCGACACGTAGGAGGCATAGTCCCATCCTGGGCATTACAAGTTGGTATCAGAGCCTTCTCCGACCTAGAAGCCCCCACTGATTGATCGAATCGTTGACGGTTGAGTCTAGGCACACACTTAAAATGTTTTGAGTCCTATATATATATCGGAGAGTAGGATTTCTGTTTGCTCCTCATCCCTTTTCACTCTGGTGAGGACTCCTGACGATTACTTTTGCCTCTTCTACTCTCAAAAATGCACCAAAAGTTTTTTAGGATCACGCGAGTATTGTTTGGATTGTTTCGATGTCTTTGTGACGAGAACACTATTCTCGATGCCTCCTATCATTAGGGGTTGTGGCAGTGTTCCGGGGAGTTGAGCTCCGAGGTGTTGTCGTCACAAATATATCGCATCAGTTCTAGAATACTTAAGACGGCCGACATCAAAAACTCTCCTATGCGGTTAGTGGCAAGATAACCCCGACATCACCCAGTACTAGGGAGGTAGTTCGGGAGTATTGCCATAGCTTGTATAGTAGATGCGTTTCGAAGGTCCGAGGTAAATGGTTTCCAGAAATAACTGGTTATGTGTTGAAGGATGGATACAGCTAGATGTAGGATTAGAGTTGAGTGCGTGGTGCTTCCCCTGTATCCCCAACACCTGATTGCATAACTGGGAACTTTCAGAAATTAATAGGTGGGTTCATCTAGTAGTTCTAGGCATTCTTCCAACGAGTGCATGATATGGAGTTCAGGGTTCTACATTGAGTGAAGTGGTTTTATGGGCTTGTTCTGATCGGGAGTTGCATCTTAAAGGGTCCTTGGCTATGCTGATCCGGGGATTGCAAAACCCTTTTGTAACACGTTCCATAAGCTTTCAGCACGAAGATGTCGAACGAAACTTCTATCTTGTATTTGTTCTATCTGCTCCTTGTTCCTTTTTTTTATTTACTTTTTCTTCTCCCAAGTGGCTTCTCGTCAAGTTGATGTACCTGCAGAATTCATTCGTTCAATTCTCTGTTCGGATGATATTGTGAAGATTATGTTGCAACATATCTATCCTTTGTTGTTGTTTTGATTCTGGTATTCGAGTTGCTTCGATGTCAAGTGTTGATTCCATACCTTTCCTAATCAGTGTTCTCATATTTCTATGGGAGTGCTAATCCTTCTTGATCATCAAGATTGTCATGTTAAATTCTTCTCAACCGGCGTCCTTTGCTTCACATTAATCCAATCTTTTCATCGTCTGCAAGATCAACTCTCAGTCTTTTCTCAACGGTGTATGTTTCATTCATCCCAAGTTGCCTTTGTTTTCCCCACCCTCCCACCCTTTTTCTTCTCGGAGCAAGAAATTCTCAGATGAAGTATCCATTTTATTCATGTGATATTTCTTCATTCATTTCCTTCAATGTTCTTAGCCGATGATTCTCAGGAAGATGCTCAAGAATTTCAAGTTCATCATTCTTAATTCCAATATTCTTCTCCGGTGGACTAAATTCAAGCTTTGGTCATGATCATATCTCTTCCTTTTTGTTTCACATGTTTTACCATGTTGAAATTTATTATCCGAAGGCTCTTTTATTACTTCACATCTCTTTATTCATATCCGGAGTGTTGAAGATATCTCAGATGATCCGCGTTTCCATTCTTAATCATTTCAAGCTATTTTGAGGATTGTTATCATACTCAAGCCATTTAATTCAACCGGTGCAATATATCTTAAGCAATCTTTTCAATGGTGATTTCTTTGAGTGGGCCCTAACCCACAGGTCTTTTCCCAGGATCTTACCTGACTCTTCTTTTTCCGGAGTTATTCTAAAATTCTTTTCAAGTGTGACGTAAGAATGATTTCCATCAGTCACATGCCTTATCCAAGATCGCTTTCAAATTCTTTCATCATTGTTTCAACCTTTTGATTCTTCATTCCGGAGTGCTCAACAATTCTTATGGCATTTCTCGTCTTCATTCTCAACATTTGAAGACCGGAGAAGTGTTTCTCGTAAATTTTGACCCGTTATCTTGATGAGTTGTGGTTCTAGCTTCATGCCATCCTCATTATTGTTCCGATTGTGAGGAATTCTTTTTATATCATTCGAAGCATTTCATGAATTCTTCTTATTGTGATCCTCCGAAGGCCATCATTTCAGAATATTTCTTCGTTCTCTGTTTTCAACTTCGTCCTCCAACTATTCTTCATTGATGCCTCTTCGTTCGTCTCCATATTTGTATGGTGGTTCGTTAAACATTCTTTACTGTGTTATCATGTCTTTTCACTCGTTCTTTCCAAAATCCTACCGGTGGTTCGTTGAAGATTTACCCAAGTTTGTGCGAGATCTCTCTTTAATTCTTCGCAACGAGAATAAGTAGTATGCCAAATCCTTTGGTTGTCATCAATTTAATTGATGAAGGAGATGCATAACATAATTCTTATTCTTATTTCACCCAAGTGGATTAACCCCTTTGGTTAGAGTTTATTCATGAGGAATAAATTCTAGGTTTCAAGTTGTTCATCTTGTTTTCCGGAGCTCCAAGTTATTTCAATTATATCATTTCAAAGCTCCATCTAATTCATCGCAGACCTTGAATCTTATTCTTTTCATCTTTCACTTCTCATGCTTTCATTACCGGAGTTCTTCATGGTGGTTAATCATGTTTTAATTCATCCTCGAAGTCTTCATCAAGATTCTTGTTGGAGCTCAAGCATTCTTCATCATGCTTTCCAAGTGCAATTCTTTCTACCTTATCTTATCGGATGGTGTTATGTCATTCTTGACAATTCCTTCATGTTTCATGATTCATGAGTTATCAAGAATGAGATATTTAAAACCATCATTTGTTTTCTTTAAGAGATCCTTTCAACCCCTCATTTTCTTATCTCTTGGAGTAATCTTGGGTTATAATTCACCTAAAAGCTTTCCCTAAGAATTGTTGCTATTATGGTGCATATAAATGACCCAAGTTCTTAATTATCCTCTCCGTGAAATAACTCTTTCGTCTCCTTGTTGATCTCAATCGAATCAATTGTTTCCGTTAGTGGCAGCATGTCACCTCATAATTTTGAGATGAATTCCATAAGCCACATCGAGCTTATTCTTTTCGTTGTTGATTTTCCAACAACTCTGTTCAGCCCATCTTGGTAAAGATGCTCTTTCAAATTCATTCATGGGAGAAGTTGTCATTTTCTTCTCCATTCTTTTCTTCCATTGATTTATATGTTATTCTTTCGTTCCGGAGGCTTTGTGATATTCCTCTCTTTGACCATCATCTCGTTTTTATCAAGATCATATTCTACCTTGCTTGTCTATTTAACCGGAGTGTCGTGACCTCCATTCTAATTCTCTCATCTTATCAAGTTTTTCCTATCTTTTCAACCGGAGTGCTGTCTGAGTCCTTCTTACCTCTTGTGCCATTTTTTTCAATTGTTTCAGAGGCAATATGCTGTCAATTTCATCAAAATCATCCATCTTCTCAAGCTCATGTTAATTCCTTCCATTTTCAGTCGGAGTGTTGTCCGAATTCTGTCATTCTTACTCCTTGGTTATACCGTTGCAGTTTCATATTCTTTTGGTTCGTAAGCTCTTGTTTCATGTCCTTCAACCTACAAGGTTCTTGTAATGTTCCTTGTTCCTCTTTTCTAACGGAGTTTTCATATTCGTTCATCTCCGTTGTATTCTTCTTTCAATTTGGTCAACTTCTCAGGTTCGTGGTTTCACTCGTTTGTCGAAGAAGCAACTTTGTTTTACCTCTTCTTTTCGTTTCTATCCGGTGCCATCTCTAGGATCTCGGGTCGAGATCCTCTGTTAGTGTGGGAGAGTTGTGACGCCCGAAGACCGATGTCCCAGAAGATTCGAGAAGATTCTAGATGTTCCGGGTTCTCCCGTGTGTTTCAGTTGTGCTTGCTTTATTTATTTTGCATTGCATCATGTCATCATGCCATCATGTCTTTAATCTTTGCATCTCACCTAAATAAATCGTGTGGACCTTCGGTCCATTTAAATCGAGGGAAGTGTGATTTCTCTTTAAAACATATCCTCCTAATATATGGAGCTATATAAATATTCCATTTGTTGGAATTAACCCAGACACACTTGCATATTTTTCCCATGCCCCTTTTGTTTCAAGTTTCACCGTCAAAACCTCCCTATATTTCTTTTCCCGTTTATCGAGGTTCCTCCAAAAACCTCAACACTTTTGGACACTTTCTAGTCATGCCCTGATTCAAACCATTTGAACTTAATTCAAATGAGTTCAAATTTATCTCTTGCATTCTTGCCTCTCCTATTTTCGTGGACCGTGGACATTTTTGCAAGTCCGGGAAAATTAACCTCATGCCCTAATCCTATTCCTAACACCTCCTTCCTTTTCTTTCTTCTTTGCTGTTTTCTGTTTTTTTTTTGGGAAAACAACAGCAGTTAAAAGATGAAGAAGGGGCCCAGCCGCAGCTGGCCCAACAGCCACCTCCCAGCCGGCCCATCCCTCAAGGCCCAGTCCCCATCTCCCCTTCTAAACCCTAGGCCCGACCGGCAGGACGCCCGCTCGTCCCAGTCGCTCCCTCTCATCCCCCTCGCGCCGCCAGAGCCCGAACCCCTCCTCCCATCGAGCCATCGAGCCAGGAGTCCCGAGCCTCAGCGCCGTTCGTCCGAGCCCTCCTCCCTTCGAGTCGCCGCCTCCTCCCGAGTCCCATCGACCCC
>LR738710.1:745392733-745489598 GCA_902687465.1 Secale cereale
CCCATCGACCCCCCCCCCCTCGCTCTCCTCTCGTCGCGCGAGCCAGGGCCGGCCAGGAGCGCCTCTCCTCCTCGTCAAGCGCCAAGGCCGAGCCTCCGACGCGCGCCCCGTCCTCAGCGTCGCAGCGCCCGAGCGCCGCGCCGCCAGGCTTCGCCCGCGCCTCCGCCGTCCAGCGCGGCCACCTCTGTTCCTCGCCGCGGTGTGCTTCCTCGACTGCCTCGTCCCTCCTCCAACGCACCCTCCAGCGCCGGCAACGGCCGCCCCCAAGCCGTGCGTCCTCCTGCCGTCTCCACGGGCCACCAGCAGCGCCCCGCGCCTCTGTCTCCAGCGCCATGGACGCGCCTTGTCTGCTCAGCGCCGAGGCCCCCCGTGTGCCTCATGCTGGCCAAGTACCTCGTCACCGCCCGGGCCATGGCCTCTGCTTCGGCCAGCGGCGCCGCCAAGACCTTGCTGCCCCCCTTTTGTTTTTGCCAAGTTCATATAAACGAGGGACCCCAAGACTGTCATGTTCCTCTTCCAGAGACGCCAAGTGCCTGACGACCAAGTTCGACTACCGGGTTTCGCCAAGTACCCCAACGGCACGACCACAAGAACCCGAGTACAACTACAGCTGGTGTGTTTTTCGTCAAGTTCTACTACTGACGACTTGAACGTCTACGATGCGAGAACGAGACCCCCCCCCCAAGTTCCACGACGCCGATGACCTTCAAGTTCGACTACACATGGCGATGCGACAAGTACCCCTACGGAACGTGTACCACTACCGTCGCCCTGAAGACGTCCGATGCCGCGACAAGTACCTCTTCGAAACGTGAACGACTACGCCCCGTGAACAACTACTTCCTGTACGGCCCGTGTCCACTACTTCCTCCATGATCTCGAGCCGCCCCGAAACTAATGTTTCGAAGGTATAACCCGAGACGATGACCCGTGGACGTTTGCATGTGTTGTATGAAATGTTTCTCTTGTGTGCTCCGTGACCGTATCATATTTTGTCGTGCTCCTCGGTTGCCTCCTCGCCGACTCGTGGGAACCCGGTGACGAGATCACCCCACCTTTCATCTTGTTCGACTCGCTCACTCCACCTTTGCTTTTGCACCGGTCTCTCAACGAGTTACCGGAACCGAGATGTTGCTGTTGCATCATTTTCGGATTGTTGCCGTGGCACCCTTTCCTTCCACCACGGTGAGAAATACTCCTTATCTCTTCATGTCAACTTTTAATAGAAGTTACATAAAACTTGATCATGTCATCCGCATCATGTTAACAACATTAAAATGTGTGAATTGTTGTTCGATTATAAATTGCTAAACATGCTCATGGGGATTTTCCGGAATTGTTGTTGTTATTTCCGGCCTCATTTAAAATGCCTAAATAGGTAGTTTGTTTTTGCTTCACCTCTTGCCATGTTAACAAACATTTAATCTTGTCTTGTAAATAAACGAGAGTCAATTAAATAATTAAAATGTGGTGTTTCGTCAATATGCAACTCGTTGCATATTGAGCTCCACTTAACTTGTAGTACTTGTTGTGCACTTTGCCATGCCATGCATATTTTAACCGGACATGCATCATACTTGGATGTGCATCGTATGCCATGTTTATGCTTGTGTGTTTACCGTGTTGTTTGCTTCTTTCCGGTTGCTTCTCTTGTTAGCTTCGGTTTCGTTCCGGAGTTGTGAGGATTCGCTCGACTTGTTGCTCCGTCTACTTCTTGGATCCGTTCTTCTTCCTCGCGGAATTCCAGGCAAGGTGATCATACCCTTGGATACCTTTACTACCATTGCCATGCTTAGTTGTCTCGATGCTATCGTTACATGTCGCGCTACCCATCTTTTATGTCAGCCTCTCCTTGTTGCCATGAAACCTCTAACCTTTGAAACCTTCCTAGCAAAACCACTGTTTGGCTATGTTACCCGCTTGCTCAGCCCCTCTTATAGCGTTGTTAGTTGCGGGTGAAGTTGAAGATCGTTCCAGGAGGGAACTTGTTGTTGGAATATCACAATATCTATAATTATTATTAACACACCTATATACTGGGCATGGGTGGAAGGCTTGGCCTTCTGCTCGGTGTTTTGTTCCACTCATGCCACCTTAGGCGCCGATAAACCGGCATTATGTTCCTTGATTTTGCGTTCCTTACACGATGGGTGGATGGGGACCCCTTGACAGTTCGACTTTGAATAAAACTCCTCCAGCAAGGCCCAACATTGGTTTTAATTTGCTCATAATAACAACTTAATTAACTAATTAATTGCATAGGGGGTCATGTCCCCGGGTTCTTAATTCTACATAACAGGGGGGCCAGTGCTGATGGTGTTGGTCCCAAACTAGAGCCACTTGCGGTGCCACCCAGTTATCTGGGGTCTTCGGTTACTGTACGTAGCGCTCATCCGGACGTGGCCTGAGACGAGATGCGCGCGGCTACCATCAGGGTGTCGGCACGCCGGGAGGTCTTGTTGGACTTGTTTTACCATTGTCGAAATGTCTTGTGCACCGGGATGCCGAGCCTGATCGGATTTCCCTAAGATAAGGAGTGATGATATTATATTTATCACTTCAGCTAATCGTGAGAGCTTGTGATGGGCTAAGTTGGGACACCCCTGCAGGGTTATAATCTTTCGAAAGCCGTGCCCGCGGTTATGTGGCAGATTGGAATTTGTTAATGTCCGGTTGTAGAAAACTTGACACAGGATCCGAAGTAAAACACACAACTGTGTGAGAAACCGTGACTGTCTCTTTTCACTTTGAGAAGAGAACACGGTGGGGTTATGCTTGACTCATAAGTAGTTCAGGATCTTTAGCGATCACTACTGTAATGCCCAGGATGGAGTTATACCTCCTACATGTCGAGGCACGACTTAAAGGCATAATTCCATCCTAGAATGATCTCAAGTTTGGTAATCTTTGCACAACTCATGTAAAAGAGGGGATAGTAAACAGAAATAGTTGGCTTACACTCGCCACGTCACAGAATTACAGTACAAGTCTCAAACATCATACATTAAGAGCACTACAACCCTCTAAGGGCAAAAGCCAAAAGTCAAAGTACCAAACTCAGATAAATAAACCACAGGCGGATCGAATCCTAGTAAGAGACTCCACTACTGATCGTCCGGGTAGCGCACGTAGTACCGACTACGCTCCTCGTCGTACTCCCAATCCAGCTCGGTGCCATCACCTGGATAGCTCACAGATGGACCTGCATCTGGTGTGTGAAGTAACTGTGAGCCACAGAGGACTCAGCAATCCCGTTCTCGGGTAACAGAACTATTTAAGCCTTTAGGTGAGGGAAAGGCTGAAGAAAAGAACAAGTCTGCAGCAGCAACTAGCATCTAGCTTACGCAAGTGAGAGCGAGAAGAGAAGGCCTCGGCGAGAAGTGATCACGAAGTGATCCTAGCTACAAGCTCCACAATCATAACCCCTCCGTGTTCAACTCCTGAATCCCGATTCGGAAATTGACAGTCACGGAACACACGCTGGTAGTGTATTAGTAACATTGTGTCAAGTTATCTACAACCGGAATTAACAAGCTCCCATCTGCCACATAACCGCGGGCACGGCTTTCGAAAGTTCAAACCCTGCAGGGGTGTTCCAACTTGACCCATTACAAGCCCACGATCCGCGGAGTAGCAACTCCAAAGTGGGAAGACCCGAGTATCCTCGGAATCCCGTGCTCAAGATATACCGAGCTAAGGTAAGGCTAATCCAGCAAATCCTCCCGGCGTGTCGACACCCTGATCGTAGCCGCGCGTATCTAGGTCTCAGGACACGACCGGATGAGACGTCCTACAGGTG
Organism: Secale cereale; assembly: GCA_902687465.1. Lineage (NCBI taxonomy): Eukaryota > Viridiplantae > Streptophyta > Magnoliopsida > Poales > Poaceae > Secale > Secale cereale. The sequence goes on from LR738710.1 coordinate 745,396,533, forward strand.
TATGCCAGATACCTCAGGTTGCCCCAAGGCGGCCCCACAGTCCGCTCGTTTCGGACCAACACTCATGTGGAGCACTGGCCCGGGGTTGTTGATTAAGAAAGAGGGTTAATTACTCCCTATGCATGTTTAGTTTGTTATTAGGCAAATAGTACCAATGTTGGGATTTGCTGGAAAAGACTTAGCACTTAGCGGTTTATCGAGGGGGTCCCATACACCCCAACCGTGTTAGGAACGCATAATCAAGGAACATAAAACCGGCTTATACGGATCCTAACGGCATGAGTGGAACAAATCACCAAGCAAAAGGCTTAGCCTTCCACCCTTGCCAATATATAGATGATTTCATTTAAAGCATTTATATAGTGTGATATAACCCAACCAAACTTCAACATGGAGCAAGCATCTTCACTTCACCTGCAACTAGCAACGCTATAAGAAGGGCTGAGCGAAGCGTACTTAGCCAAGCAACGGTTTGCATATATAGGTTGGTTAAACATGGCAATTGGTTACAAGTAGGAGGCTGACAAGAAGAACATGGGCATCGAGGCAAAACTATAGATCGATACTACTAGCAATAGGCAAAGATAGTAATGTTATCGGGGTTCGGTCATCTTGCTTGAAGAGAAGTCGTTCGGATCGTAAGAAGGGTCCTCGTGCTCAACCTCGTTGGAAACCTCGTGCTCAACTTCGTACCCGGTCTCAGCTTCCGGCTCTAAACAAAACAATCACACCAAGCACCAATCAACAAGATGCAATGCGCACTCGAAAAACATGAATGCATGATGGATGCACTAAGGATGCACATGGAGCACGGAAAACATCACTCAAGCAAAACACCTCAAAACAAGATAACAAGCTGATATTATTAATCTACACAGAAAAACAATCAAGTTTGATATAAGATTCGCTGAAATCGGAGTTACGGGCTAAAAGTTATGCCCGAAACAAGATTTGAGCGAAAGCTGAAAATTACAGCAACATAGCATCTTTGGAGCTCAAAATAATTAAGCTACAGCACCCAAAAAGCATGGCAAAGGACATGAACACAAACTAGACATATAGTACAGCAACTAGGTCCAAAGTGCACCCCCAACGGAGTCACGGATCAATAGCAATGATCTTGGACATATCGAACTTTGCAATAAAATTCTGGCAGCAGAATTTTTATTGAAACTTTAGAGCAAAAGATAAACATGCTACAGCCACTCAAATGGACATGTGAGGACATGGATGGAAAGACAACAATATATACTACAAGGAACAATCAAAATCCACCCCAAAACTATCATGCTTTGTCCTACAACATCACACGAACATGGCATCGGAACGTTACAGATTTCAGACTTAGTGAAAAATCACTAAGTCCTAAAACAGCAATATCATCATAGCACACAAAAGAGCATGTTTAAGTCACCTCGAAACTAAACATGGCAAAGGGTAAGCACCTCATCAACATACACATGAAGGTGATCCCGAAACACACAAGCATGCTTCATAGAGGTGAACACAATGATTGCAACGAGCTCAACAACATGGCATCTCATAACAAGTGAAAACACAACATATGAACATGGCACTTTGCAACGATGATAACAAGGCAACAATAAATCTACCATGCAACCTATCACAAGCATCACGTAGTTCGTGGCAAGACGAACACGTGGACATGTCATTTGCATCGTTTGGACAAACGAGCTAAAAGTTATCACATGGCAAAGGTGGCATGAAAAAACACATAACAGCAGTTTATATCATGATGCACTCTTGCAACAGCAAAACAAGTGTCTAGACGATCTCTAACATGCATGACAACAACAGGTAAAACGTAGAGCACATCTCCACGAACGTCTGGACATGCTACACGCGCCAAACGGAGTCACAGGCACAAAGTTAGAGCAGTTCAAAGATCGCATCTCAGAACAGAAAAACTGGACTTAGTGGAATTAGAGTCAACCTTAGCAGATCTGAACTGGGGGAAAAAAAGGAGTCGGGCCGGCGGCGCGGATCTGGCCCACTCGGAGGAAGAGGGCCGGCGGCTCGGGCCGTCTGCGCTGGAGAGGCCTGGCGCCTCGGGCGAGCTCGGGCTGGCAGCTGACGAGGCCCGTCCGGCGCGGGGAGCGGCCCGGCGCGGAGAGGCAGCTGGCGGCGGCGAGGCTGGGCCGCTGAGCGCCCCGGCCCAGGCGAGCGGCGCGCCTCGCGGGGATGCGGTGCAGAGGCGATGCGGGCCGCGGTGTACGGGCCGCTCGGGGGGGGGAAACGGCGCTGGCGGCGAAGAACGAGGGCTGGGCCGACGAACTGGTCCCCCCTTTCGGGATCCGGCGCGGATCGATGCCTGGCTCGGGTCGGTCGACGCAAAGCGAGCAGCTGGCTCGCGCGGTCGTTGGCGCGCGTGGCTGCGTTGACCCCAGCGATGGGATCGATGAATCCCGGCGGGGCTGTTGCCTCGATGCTGCGGGAGTGTTTTGGGGATCTGGGAAAAGAAAGAAAAGGAAAAGGAAGGGGATCTAGAGGAGGAAGAAGAAGGGGATAGGGATGCCCAAAATAGACTAGGGGGGTCTATATGTAGCAGTTTTTAGGGTTAGGAGGGAGTTTAGGGGCGCTAGGAGCCCTCCGATCGCGATCCGACGGATCCGATCGCGGGGACAGATTTAAAAGGTCTAGAAGGAGGTAACAGACTGCGGTAGGGGTGTTTCTGGGACACGAAGTGAAGGCACTTCGGACCCACACGGACAACGGATGGAAAAGTCAACGGAGTCCAAACGAGACGAGATTTGAGAGGCGGGTTGCACACAACAAAACAACAACACACAACACAACCTCGCGGCACACCGGTAACGTAAAACGCCCGAACAACAAAGTAGGCCTATGGGACGTCACGGACACGTGAGGGAGCTCCGGAACGCGAAACGGACAACGGGAAGAAACACACGGAACCGGATGCAACCCACAACACAAAAGCAATGCAATGCACATGTCTACATGATATGAATGAATGCCACACACTCACACAACAAAACGACGAAAGCCCGAAAGACAAAGAACCTGGAATGGAAATAGATGAAGCCGGAGATATATTATATACCCAAAAGGGAAAGTATTACATCCGGGGCATTACAACTACTAGTTGCGACCGTTTGCGTAGATGCTCATCTTATTCTTGTACTCGTAAGTTAGCCACCATATTATGCTTAGCCGCTGCTGCAACCTCACCACTTTACCTCTTCCTACCCATAAAGCTTTGCCAGTCTTGATACCCATGGTTATGGGATTGCTGAGTCCTGGTGGCTCACAGATACTACAACACCAGATGCAGGTTCAGCCGACAATGATCTGGAGCTGGTTCAAGTACTTCACTGGGAGTTCGATGAAGAGTTTGGTTGTATGCTTGTGACATTTTCGACGATCAGTAGTGGTTTCTACTAGGGGCGATTCGGGCCTGTGGCTTTATGTGTTTGGTATCTTGTCATTTGGATCTTACCCTTAGATGGGCTGTGATGTTTTGAATGATGTTTTGCTTATGTAATGTATTGTGTGAAGTGGCGAGTGTAAGCCAACTATCTCCTTTTGCAATTTCATCCCTATTTTTACATGAGTTGTGCAAAGATACCAAACTTGAGATCATTCCAGAATGGGCTTATACCTTTAAGTCGTGCCTCGACACGTAGGAGGTATAGTCCCATCCTGGGCATTACAACAAGCTCAAGCGCATGCAAGACCGCGTCGTCCGACGCTTACAAGGCTACATCATCATCTCTGATTCCTTCTCTGAGGACGGGTCCGACGTGGACCCACCTCCTGCCGCGGAGCCGGTGACCGGTAGGCAAAGGACCGGTGAGGAAGTGATGGAGCTCATCATCTTCTGTTTATAATTTAATTGTAGTATGTAGTTACAGTATGCCTGGTCGTTGAACTGTGTGACTTTCCCATTTGGTGATCTTTTGGGTGATGTTTATGTGATTTATGCCCGTTTGGTACCAGTTTATAACTTTATATACACGTTTCCTGTTGATTTTGTTTTTTTGGATGATCTACGTACTAGTTGCATGAATTTGTATGGATATAGGATTCGGAATATAAGATATGCGGATGTGGAGACCCGGATTTAGAGAGTGTTCAGTTAGTGTCCTCGGAGGTATAGGGGGCACAACTCCGGCTATAGATGCTCTTACAAACATCAATCAATACTACCATGTGTACATGCATGCATTGCAAGTGCAATGACCGTATCGTAAAGGATTATTAGAGCATCTACAACATGATGCCTCAAAACCGTCTTGTACGTTTGGCAGACCGTCCGGTCACGTTTTTTTAACCCAGATGGTCCTGAAACGTCCCTCAAATGCCTAGGGCGATCGTCAGCTCCCTTATCTAGCCTAAATATGGGGCGGATATAGGGGCGCCCGGGCATGCCCGCCATGTCGGACCCGACATCTCAACTTCACCCCAAATTGCATCAAATCCACTACCCCTCGAGTTGTCGGTTTCATTTGCTCTCTCCTATCTTTTTCCTCCTCCGCGTCATCCGGCTCGCAGCTCCGCCGCCGCGGGCGCTCCATAGCCGTTCCTAGCCTCTGCGTCGGCAACTCCGGCAGAGCAGTCCTCTCTCCAATCCTCGCCATGTGGGACGTCTTCTCCGGTCCGGACGCCACTGCGGTACGTCCGGCAACTCTCTGATTCCGCCTTGCGCTTAATGTGTTTGACACATTGTCTGACCAGATTTTTTTATAATTTTGTTAGGGAAAATGATGAATTATGATGCTACGTCGGACGAGGAGTATGGACCGACAGAGCTTGACCAAATGATTCAAGATGAGTTATTCGATTCCTTGGATTCGGATGAAGAAGTGAACATGATTATGCTCATGAGCATGCAAGAGAAAATGGACCGTCAAGTAGAGATGGAGCATATTCTCAACTTCAAGGGCCCAATCAAAGGGAGAAGAGTGATCAACCGGGATAGGGTGTTGATAACCCACAAGTGTAGGTGATACGTCCATTTTGCATCATGCTTTTATGTTGATATTTATTGCATGTTGGGATGTTATTACACATTATGTCACAATACTTATGCCTTTTCTCTCTTATTTTACAAGGTTTACATGAAGAGGGAGAATGCCGGCAGCTGGAATTCTAGGCTGGAAAAGAAGCAAACCCTGGAAACCTATTCTGCACAACTCAAAAAGCTTCGAAACTCCACGGGACACCGTTTCAGAAAATATAAAAAATATCTGGCGAAAGAGGATCACCAGGGGGCACCACCTGTCCACGAGGGTGGGGGGCGCCCCCCCCCCCCCACTCTCTGGGCGAGCCCCCCTGCCTCGTGGGCCCCCCGATGCCCATATTCTCCTATATGAGGTGTTTTGACCTGGAAAAAAAACATAAGAAGGCTTTTGAGACCAGACGCCGCCGTCTCGAGGCGGAACCTTGGCGGAAACCAATCTAGGGCTCCTGTGGAGCTGTTCTGCCGGGGATACTTCCCTCCGGGAGGGGGAAATCGTCACCGCCGTCATCACCAACAACTCTCCCATCTTGGGGAGGGTTATATTCATCAACATCTTCACCAACACCATCTCCTCTCAAACCCTAGTTCATCTATTGTATCCAATCTTTATACCCAAACCTCAGATTGGTACCTGTGGGTTGCTAGTAGTGTTGATTACTCCTTGTAGTTGATGCTAGTTGGTTTGTTTGGTGAAAGATCAAATGTTCACATCCATTATGCATATTAATACCCCTCTGATCATGAACAATATTATGTCTTGTGAGTAGTTACTTTTGTTCCTGAGGATATGGGAAAAGTCTTGCTATAAGTAGTCATGTGAATTTGGTATTCGTTCGATATTTTTGATGAGATGTATGTTGTGTCTCCTCTAGTGGTGTCATGTGAACGTCGACTACATGACACTTCACCATTATTTGGGTCTAGAGGAATGCATTGGGAAGTAATAAGTAGATGATGGGTTGCTAGAGTGACAAAGCTTAAACCCTAGTTTATGTGTTGCTTCATAAGGGGCTGATTTGGATCCACTTGTTTCATGCTATGGTTAGGTTTACCTTAATACTTCTTTTGTAGTTGCGGATGCTTGCATTAGAGGTTAATCATAAGTGGGAGGCTTGTCCAAGTAATGACATCACCCAAGCACCGGTCCACCCACATACCAAATTATCAAAGTACCGAACGCGAATCAGATGATCGTGATGAAAACTAGCTTGACAATAATTCCCATGTGTCCTCAGGAGAGCTTTCCTTAATATAAGAGTTTGTCCAGTCTTGTCCTTTGCTACAAAAAGGATTGGGCCATCTTGTTGGACCTTATTTACTTTTACCTTTTGTCACTTGCTACCAATTACCTTATCACAAAACTATCTGTTACCGATAATTTCAGTGCTTGCAGAAAATACCTTACCGAAAACTACCTATCATTTCCTTCTGCTCCTCGTTGGGTTCGACACTCTTACTTATCTAAAGGACTATGATAGATCCCCTACACTTGTGGGTCATCAAGACTCTTTTCTGGCGCCGTTGCCGGCGCCTTTGGTCAGTGGAATTTGGTAAGGAAATATTTATATAGTGTGCTGAAATATACTATCACTTGTTACTATGGCTCATCATCCTTTGAGGGGCTTGTTCGGGGTATCTTCACCCTGACCAGAAGAGCAAAGAGTTGCTCCTCAACCTACTGCACCTACTGAAAATGTTTGCTTTGAAATTCCTTCGGGTATGATAGAGAAACTGCTAGATTATCCCTTTACACGAGACGGAACACTGCATCCCGATTTACACCTAATCTATGTGGATGAAGTTCGTGGATTATTTAAGCTTGCAGGTATGCCCGAGAATGTTATTAAGAAGAAGATCTTCCCTTTATCTTTGAAGGGAGATGCATTGACATGGTTTAGGCTATGTGATGATATTGGATCATGGAACTATAATCGTCTGAAGTTGGTATTTCATGAGAAGTTCTACCCTATGCACCAGGTTCATCGTGATCGTAATTATATTTATAATTTTTGGCCCCGCGAAGGAGAAAGCATCGCTCAAGCTTGGTGGAGGCTTAAGTCAATGTTATATTCATGCCCCAATCATGAGCTCTCAAGAAAAATGATCATTCAAAAATTTTATGCTCGGCTTTCTCTCAATAATCGCACCATACTCGATAATTCTTGTTCTGGCTCTTTTATGATGAAGACTGTTGAATTCAAATGGAATTTATTGGAAAGGATTAAATGCAACTCTGAAGATTGGGATCTCGACGAAGGTAAGGAGTCAGGTATGACCCCTAAGTTTGATTGTGTTAAAGCTTTTATGGATACCGATGTTTTCCGTGAGTTTAGCACTAAATATGGACTTGACTCTGAGATAGTAGCTTCTTTCTGTGAATCATTTGCCACTCATGTTGATCTTCCCAAGGAGAAGTGGTTTAAATACCATCCTCCCATTGAAGTAAAAGTAGCTGAACATGTTAAAGTTGAAGAAAAGACTATCACTTATAATGTTGATCCTATTGTTCCTACTGCTTATATTGAGAAACCACCTTTCCCTGTTAGAATTAAGGATCATGCTAAAGCTTCAATTGTCGTTCGTAAGAGTAGTACTAGAACACCTACACCCTCTGAGCAAATTAAAGTTGAACCTAGTGTTGCTATGGTTAAAGATCTTTTGGTTGAAAATTTAGATGGACATGTTATTTACCTCCAAGAGGAAGCTGCTAAAATAGCCAAACCCGATGCTAGGAATAAACATAGACCCGTTGTAGGTTTGCCTGTTTCCGTTAAAATAGGAGATCATTGCTATCATGGCTTATTTGATGTAGGTGCTAGTGCTAGTGTAATACCCATTTCCTTATATGATGAAATTATGCATGATATTGCACCCACTGAGCTAGAAGGTATTGATGTCACTATTAAGCTTGCTAATAGAGACACTATTTCACCAGTTGGGATTGTTAGAGATGTTGAAGTCTTGTGTGAGAAAGTTACATACCCTGCTGATTTTCTTGTTCTTGGTTCCCCACAAGATGATTTTGTCCCATTATATTTGGTAGACCCTTCTAGAATATTGTTAATGCTAAGATAGGCTGCGTGAAAGATATTATTACTATTGGTTTAGGGGATATGTCTCATGATTTTAAATTTTCTAAATTTCGTAGACAACCCCAAGATAAAGAATTACCTAGTAAAAATGAAATTATTGGTCTTGCTTCTATTGCTGTGCCTCCTAACGATCCCTTAGAACAATATCTGCTAGACTATGAAAATGATATGCATATGAATGAGAGAAGGGAAATAGATGAAATATTTCTTAAACAGGGACCCGTATTGAAAAACAACTTGCCTGTTGAAATCCTAGGGGATCCTCCTCCACCCAAGGGTGATCCCATGTTTGAACTTAAACCTTTACCTGATAATCTTAAGTATGTTTATCTTGATGAAAAGAAGATATATCCTGTTATTATCAGTACTAACCTTTCAGAGCAGGAAGAAGAAAAATTATTGAAAACTCTAAAGAAGCACCGTGCTGCTATTGGATATACTCTGGATGACCTTAAGGGCATTAGTCCCACTTTATGCCAACACAAGATAAAATTGGAAGAAGACGCTAAACCGGTTATTGATCATCAACGATGGTTAAATTCTAAGATGAAAGAAGTGGTAAGGAAGGAAATACTAAAGCTTGTAGAGGCAGGTATTATCTATCCAGTTGCTGATAGCCAGTGGGTAAGTCATGTCCATTGTGTCCCTAAGAAGGGAGGTATGACTGTTGTTCCTAATGATAAAGATGAATTGATCCCACAAAGAATTGTTAAAGGGTATAGGATGGTAATTGATTTCCACAAATTAAATAAATCTACTAAGAAAGATCATTACCCTTTGCCTTTTATTGATCGAATGCTAGAAAGGTTATCCAAACATACTCAATTTTGCTTTCTAGATGGTTATACTAGTTTCTCTCAAATACCTGTGTCAAAAGGGGATCAAGAAAAGACCACTTTTACTTGTCCTTTTGGTATCTTTGCTTATAGACGTATGCCTTTTGGTTTATGTAATGCACCTGCTGCCTTTCAAAGATGCATTATGGCTATATTCTCTGATTTTTGTGAAAAGATTGTTGAGGTTTTCATGGATGATTTCTCCGTTTACAGAACTTCTTTTGATGATTGCTTGAGCAACCTTGATCGAGTTTTGCAGAGATGTGAAGACACTAATCTTGTCTTGAATTGGGAGAAGTGCCACTTTATGGTTAATGAAGGCATTGTCTTGGGTCATAAAATTTCTGAAAGAGGTATTGAAGTTGACAAAGCTAAAGTTGGTGCTATTGAAAATATGTCGTGCCCCAAGGACATCAAAGGTATACGAAGTTTCCTTGGTCATGACGGGTTTTATAGGAGGTTCATTAAGGACTTCTCCAAAATCTCTAGGCCTCTGAATAATCTCTTACAAAAAGATATTACTTTTGTCTTTGATGATGATTGTCTAGAAGAATTTGAAATACTTAAGAAAGCACTGATCTCTACACCTATTGTCCAGCCTCCTAACTGGAATTTACCCTTTGAGATTATGTGGGATGCTAGTGATTATGATGTAGGTGATGTTTTAGGGCAAAGAGTTGATAAGAAATTGAATGTTATCCAATATGCTAGTAAAACCCTAGACAGTGCCTAGAGAAATTATACTACTACTGAGAAAGAATTTTTAGCAGTTGTATTTGCTTGTCATAAGTTTAGACCTTATATTGTTGATTCTAAAGTAACTATTCACACTGATCATGCTGCAATCAAATACCTTATGGTAAAGAAAGATGCTAAACCTAGACTTATTAGATGGGTTCTCTTGCTGCAAGAATTTGACTTGCATATTAATGATAGAAAAGGAGCTGAGAACCCCGTTGCAGATAACTTGTCTAGGCTAGAGAATATACCTGATGACCCACAACCTATTCATGATAGCTTTCCTGATGAACAATTAGCTGTCATAAATACTTCTCGTACTGCTCCATGGTATGCTGATTATGCTAATTACATTGTTGCTAAGTTTATACCTCCTAGCTTCACATACCAGCAAAAGAAAAAGTTCTTCTATGATTTGAGACATTACTTATGGGATGACCCACATCTTTATAAAGAAGGGGTAGATGGTATTATTAGACGTTGTGTACCTGAGCATGAACAGGAACAGATCCTATGCAAGTGCCACTCCGAAGCTTATGGAAGACACCATGCTGGAGATAGAACTGCACATAAGGTATTGCAATCTGGTTTTTATTGGCCTATTCTTTTCAAGGATTCCCGTAAGTTTGTCTTATCTTGTGATGAATGTCAAAGAATTGGTAATATCAGTAGACGTCAAGAAATGCCTATGAATTATTCACTTGTTATTGAACCATTTGATGTGTGGGGATTTGATTATATGGGACCGTTTCCTTCCCCCAATGGGTACACACATATTGTTGTTGTTGTTGATTATGTTACTAAGTGGGTAGAAGCTATTCCAACTAGTAGTGTTGATCACAACACCTATATTAAGATGCTTAAAGAAGTTATTTTTCTGAGGTTTGGAGTCCCTAGATACTTAACAACTGATGGTGGTTCACACTTTATTCATGGTGCTTTCCGTAAATGCTTGCTAAGTATGATGTAAATCATAGAATTGCATCCCCTTATCACCCACGAACTAGTGGTCAAGTAGAATTAAGTAATAGAGAGTTGAAATTAATTTTGCAAAAGATAGTTAATAGGTCTAGAAAGAATTGGTCCAAGAAACTTGATGATGCATTATGGGCCTATAGAACTGCATACAAAAATCCTATGGGTATGTCTCCATATAAGATGGTTTATGGAAAAGCTTGTCACTTACCTCTTCAGCTAGAACATAAGGCATATTGGGCTATTAAAGAGCTCAATTATGATTTCAAACTTGCCGGTGAGAAGAGGTTATTTGACATTAGCTCTCTTGATGAATGGACAACCCAGGCCTATGAGAATGCCAAGTTGTTTAAAGAAAAGGTTAAAATATGGCATGACAAAAGGATACAAAAGCGTGAGTTTAACATAAGTGAATATGTCTTGCTATACAACTCTCGTTTAAGATTTTTTGCAGGAAAACTTCTCTCTAAATGGGAAGGACCTTACGTTATCGAGGAGGTCTATCGTTCCAGTGCCATAAAAATCAACAACTTTGAAGGCACAAATCCGAAGGTGGTGAACAGTCAAAGAATCAACCATTATATCTCAGGTAATCCTATGAACGTTGAAACCAATGTTATTGAAACCGTAACCCTAGAGGACAACATAAGGGACACTTTCCAGAATGATTCAGACCCCAAAAAGGAAGAGGTATGTGGTACGGTAAGTAAACCGACTCCAAAACAGTTCTAAAGGCAATTTTTCACCATTTTGGAATATTTAGAAAAATAGAAAAATAAGTGGCAGTTCGGAAGAGACACGAGGCGTCCACGATGGTGGAGGGCGCGCCCCCTTCCCCTGGGCGCGCCCCCTGCCTCGTGGGCACCTCGTGTGCCTCCCGGACTCTGATTTCTTATATGTTACTCCTTTTGGTCGGTAAAAATTCGTTATATATTCCCCCGAAGGTTTTGACCACCGTATCACGCAAACACTATGTTCTTGTTTCGAGTTGTTTTTCTGCTAGGGTTGACAAGGCCAGGCATCATGTCGTCCTCCTCCTCCAACAATGAGGGCAACGATGCTTGTCTAATGAAGATAGATCTGAAGAGGGAAGGACCCGAGGAGATCAACAAGGAGACAAGGATCAAGAAGGTGGTGGAAGATCAGGCTCTGGCAACAGGAGAAGAAGACATCCATCAACCCCTTCCCAACCTCTTTACTTCAACTGAGATTGAAGCTCTCAAGATGATTGAGTTAGCTCAAATTCAAAACAAGTATCTCACAAGTGAAAAAAATTTGTTGAAGGAGCATATAGCTGCACTTAAAGGTATTATCCGCAAGTTGGAGGATCTCCTACGCTCGCTGTATGATGATCCGGCGTCACTACTTTCAACCCCATCATCACCACCTCCGGAGAAGGGGACATAATCATATGGGTATGGGCACTCCCCTTGGAAACTGCCAAGCTAGGGGGAGTTGCCCCGGTATCGTATCACCATCACACTCCTATCTTTACCGTTTTTCTTAGTTTGATCCTTTTAGTAGTATCTTGATCTAGTATAATAAAGTTAGCATGATCCAGTTGTGAGTTTTTGCTTTATGATCTTTACCATTTGTAATTGAGTCCGTGAGCTATATAATAAAGATTAGTGCTGAGTCAAGGGCTTGATTTCCTCACTTTGGTCATGATAGAATAAAAGAAAACAAAAAAAGTATCAAAGAGATCATATTGATCTTATGGGAAGTAATGGCTTCACATATAAAGAGTATGATGAATAAAAGTTGTTGAGAGTTGACAAACATAGTTTTGGTCATCGTTGCAATTAATAGGAAGTAATAGATAAAGAGAGGTTTCACATACAAATATACTATCTTGGACATCTTTTATGATTGTGAGTACTCATTAAAATATGACATGCTAAAGAGTTGATGTTGGACAAGGAAGACAACATAATGGGTTATGTTTTCTTATATCTAAAATAAAGTATATTGTCATGGATCATCCAACATGTTGAGCTTGCCTTTCCCCCTCATGCTAGCCAAAACTCCTCGCACCAAGTAGAGATACTACTTGTGCTTCCATACATCCTTAAACCCAGTTTTGCCATGAGAGTCCACCATACCTACCTATGGATTGAGTAAGATCCTTCAAGTAAGTTGTCATGTTGCAAACTCGCTAAAATATGTATGAATTATTAGTGTGGAGGAAATAAGCTTTATACGATCTTGTGATATGGAAGTAATAAAAGCGACGCACTGCATAATAAAGGTCCTAATCACAAGCGGTAATATAAAGTGACATTCTTTTGCGCTAAGACTTTGTGCATCCAACCATAAAAGCACATGACAACCTCTGCTTCCCTCTGCGAAGGGCCTATCTTTTATCTCTGCCTTATAAGAGTCAAGGTGAAAATCACCTTTCCCTTTTTACATTTTATCCTTTGGCAAGCACACTGTGTTGGAAAGATCATGACATATATACCCAATTGGATGTAAGTTATCATGGTCTATTACTATTGACATTACCCTTGAGGTAAGAGGTTGGGAGGCAACACCATAAGCCCCTATCTTTCTCTGTGTCCGATTAAAACTCTATAACCATAAGTATTGCGTGAGTGTGAGCAAATGTGAAAGACTATATGATAGTTGAGTAAGTAGGCTTGCTGAAAAGCTCTTATGTTGACTCTTTCTGATGTTACGATAAATTGCAATTGCTTCAATGACCGAAATCATAGTTTGTTGGTTTTCAATGAAGTTTCTGATTCATACTTGACATTGTGAATGAATTGTTACTTTAGCATAAGAATCATATGACAATATATATGTGTTGTTGTTATAAGAATGATCATGATGCCCTCATGCCCGTATTTTATTTTTATCTACACCTCTATCTCTAAACATGTGGACATATTTTTCGATATTGGCTTTCGCTTGAGGACAAGCGAGGTCTAAGCTTGGGGGAGTTGATACGTCCATTTTGCATCATGCTTTTATGTTGATATTTATTGCATTATGGGCTGTTATTACACGTTATGTCACAATACTTATGCCTTTTCTCTCTTATTTTACAAGGTTTACATGAAGAGGGAGAATGCCGGCAGCTGGAAAAGAAGCAAACTCTGGAAACCTATTCTGCACAACTCAAAAAGCTCTGAAACTCCATAGGACACCGTTTCAGAAAATATAAAAAAATGGCGAAAGAGGATCACCAGGGGGGCCACCACCTGTCCACGGGGGTGGGGGGCGCGCCCCCCCTCTCTGGGCGCGCCCCCTGCCTCGTGGGCCCCCGATGCCCATCTTCTCCTATATGAGGTGTTTTGACCTGGAAAAAATCATAAGAAGGCTTTCGGGACCACATGCTACCGTCTCGAGGCGGAACCTTGGCGGAAACCAATCTAGGGCTCCGGCAGAGCTGTTCTACCGGGGATACTTCCCTCCGGGAGGGAGAAATCGTCATCACCAACAACTCTCGCATGTTGGGGAGGGTTATGTTCATCAACATCTTCACGAGCACCATCTCCTCTCAAACCCTAGTTCATCTCTTATATCCAATCTTTGTACCCAAACCTCATATTGGTACTTGTGGGTTGCTAGTAGTGTTGATTACTCCTTGTAGTTGATGCTAGTTGGTTTATTTGGTGAAAGATCATATGTTCAGATCCATTATGCATATTAATACCCCTCTGATCATGAACAATATTATGTCTTGGGAGTAGTTACTTTTGTTCCTTAGGACATGGGAAAAGTCTTGCTATAAGTAGTCATGTGAATTTGGTATTCGTTCGATATTTTGATGAGATGTATGTTGTCTCTCCTCTAGTGGTGCCATGTGAACATCGACTACATAACACTTCACCATTATTTGGGCCTAGAGGAAGGCATTGGGAAGTAATAAGTAGATGATGGGTTGCTAGAGTGACAGAAGCTTAACCCTAGTTTATGCGTTGCTTCGTAAGGGGCTGATTTGGATCCACTTGTTTCATGCTACGGTTAGGTTTACCTTAATACTTCTTTTGTAGTTGCAGATACTTGCATTAGAGGTTAATCATAAGTGGGAGGCTCGTCCAAGTAAGGACAGCACCCAAGCACTGGTCCACCCACATACCAAATTATCAAAGTACCGAACGCGAATCAGATGATCGTTATGAAAACTAGCTTGACGATAATTCCCATGTGTCCCCGGGAGCGCTTTCCTTAATATAAGAGTTTTTCCAGGCTTGTCCTTTGCTACAAAAAGGATTGGGCCATCTTGCTGCACCTTATTTACTTTTACCTTTTGCCACTTGCTACCAATTACCTTATCACAAAACTATCTGTTACCGATAATTTCAGTGCTTGCAGAAAATACCTTACCGAAAACTGCCTATCATTTCCTTCTGCTCCTCGTTGGGTTCGACACACTTACTTATCGAAAGGACTACGATAGATCCCCTACACTTGTGGGTTATCAGTAGGGGATCACAACAGTTTTCGAGGGTAGAGTATTCAACCCAAATTTATTGATTCGACACAAGGGGAGCCAAAGAATACTCTCAAGTATTAGAAGTTGAGTTGTCAATTCAACCACACACGGAAGACTTAATATCTGCAGCAAAGTATTTCGTAGCAAAGTAATATGGAAGTAATGGTGACAGTGGCAAAGGTAGCGATACTTTGTTTTGTAGTGATTGTAACAGTAGCAGCGGTAAAGTAAATAAGCAACAAGCAATATGTCAAAAGCTCGTAGGCATTGGATCAGTGATGGATAATTATGTCGGATGCGATTCCTCATGTAATAGTTATAACATAGGATGACACAGAACTAGCTCCAGTTCATCAATGTAATGTAGGCATGTATTCTGAATATAGTCATACGTGCTTATGGGAAAGAACTTGCATGACATCTTTTGTCCTACCCTCCCGTGGCAGCGGGGTCCTAGTGGAAACTAAGGGATATTAAGGCTTCCTTTTAATAAAGTACTGGACCAAAGCATTAACACATAGTGAATACATGAACTCCTCAAACTATGGTCATCACCGGGAGTGGTCCCTATTATTGTCACTTCGGGGTTGCCGGATCATAACACATAGTAGGTCACTATTGACTTGCAAGATAGGATCAAGTACTCACATATATTCATGAAAACATAATATATGTTCAGATCTGAAATCATGGCAATCGGGCCCTAGTGACAAGCATTAAGCATAGCAAAATCAGAGCAACATCAATCTTAGAACATAATGGATACTAGGGATCAAACCCTAACAAAACTAACTCGATTACATGGTAAATCTCATCCAACCCATCACCGTCCAGCAAGCCTACGGTGGGATTACTCACGCACGGCGGTGAGCATCATGGAATTGGTGATGCAGGAAGGTTGATGATGACGATGGCGACGATCTCCCCTCTTCGGAGCCCCGAACGGACTCCAGATCAGCCCTCCTAAGAGAGATTAGGGCTTGGTGGCGGCTCCGTATCGTAAAACGCGATAATTCCTTCTCTTTGGTTTTTTTTCTCCCCGAAAGTGAATATATGGAGTCGGGGAAGATGTCGGTGGAGCAACAGGGGGCCCATGAGGCAGGGGGCGCACCCGGGGGGCACCCCACCCTCATGGACAGGGTGTGGGCCCCCTGGTCTGGTTCTTTCCGCATATATTTTTTATATATTCCAAAATAAATCTTCGTTGAATTTCATGTCATTCCGAGAACTTTTGTTTCTGCACAAAAATAACACCATGGCAGTTCTGCAGAAAACAGCGTCAGTCCGGGTTAGTTCCATTCAAATCATGCAAGTTAGAGTCCAAAACAAGGGCAAAAGTGTTTGGAAAAGTATATACGTTGGAGACGTATCAACTCCCCCAAGCTTAAACATTTGCTTGTCCTCAAGCAATTCAGTTGATAAACTGAAAGTGATAAAGAAAATCTTTGACAAACTCTGTTTGCTCTTGTTGTTGTAAATATGCAAAGCCAACATTCAAGTTTTCAGCAAAGATCATGAACTAACCACATTCACAATAACTTTCAAGTCTCATGTCTACTCATATCAATGGCATAATCAACTAGCGAGCAATAATAATAAACCTCGGATGACAACACTTTCTCAAAACAATCATAATATGATATAACAAGATGGTATCTCGCTAGCCCTTTCTGAGACCGCAAAACATAAATGCACAGCACCTTTAAAGATCAAGGACTGACTAGACATTCTAATTCATGGTAAAAAGATCCAGTCACAATCATACTCAATGCAAATTAGTAGCAATACATGCAAACGACGGCGTGATGGCTTCTCGCCCCTCGTTGGTTACCCCAAGTGGAAGGCTGAGATGTAGCGTAGCGGCAAATTTCCCTTGGCAAAGATACCAAGGATCGAATCCCGTGAGACTCCGAGGGTCGACAAGTAGGTGTCAATGGCACCAGAAACTTAGCGGTTGACAGGACCTACACACAGATACAGATAACTTTGCTCCCAACGAGTACAGAGAGGTTGTCAATCCCTCCGGCCTTGTTGTTTACAAAGGATCAAACACAAGAGGTAATAATAATAGCTATGACTGCAACTAGGAAATAGAAACAGGAAGTAAATAGAAGGTGTGATCAGTGGTGGTAATATGGACCGGGGTCCCATGATGTTCACTAGTGATGTCTCTCTCCCAAAAGACGATAAAACATCAAAGCGAGGTAAACAAATTATAGCTGGGCAATTGACAGGATTATGTGCGCAAACCAATGCTAACTATGCTGCAAAGAAAGGTAGAGGCTCAAAAGCATGGGCGGTACGCCAAGGCAAGTAGACCGAAATCCATCTGCATCTACTACTAATCATCCACCTTGAGATATCTATCCAGAACATCTCGCTGGTATTAAGTTGTGAATCCCACCCAAAGTGTAAACTCAAAGGAACAGACAACTGCATTAACAGAACTTTGCGTAAAGTAAACAATCCTTGCACCCGCAAGTACAAGCACCGTTGTTTTCTCCCTTGTGGCAACAGCACATCCCCTAGACTCATGTTTCTGTCACTCAAGCTAGTCATCAGGGGGCATGAACCCACAATCAAGCATAACGCTCCCTCTTGGAGTTACTACCTACTACTTGGCCAAATCAATAAACAGCAACGGAGAACATGCAAGAATTACTCAAGAACATAAATATAAAAGAGGTGAATCAAATATATTACTCAAACACAATCTGAACATAGTCTCATAATCCATCAGATCCCAGCAAACTCAACTAAGCAACAGCAGAAAGATTACATATGTTCCTCGATCATGTAGGGCAGCTCACGAGGTCTAAACCATGAAGATCAAAGAGGGGAGGAGAACATCACATAGCTACTGATCATGGACCCATGGTCCAAGGGGGACTACTCACGACTCATCCGGGAAGCGTCCATGGTGGTGGAAAAGCTCCCGGTGGTGGTTCTCCCCTCCGGCAGGGTGCCGGGAAGAGTTCTCCTGATGCTCCCGATCTTGGAAGCGCTGCGGCGGCGGAACAGAGGCGAGATCACGAAAAAGGGTTCCGTCCTCGAGGGTTTCGGGACGAGAGGAATATATATGCGAAGGGGGGCAGCCAGAGGCGGAGCAGGGGCCCCAGGCGCCCCCCTGGCGCGGCCAGGGGTGGGGCCGCGCCAGGTGCCCGCCTGGGCCCCCCTGGCTCCCCTCTGGCCCCGCTTTGGTTCTTCGCGAAGCTTCCTGTACGCTGATTTTTCCTGTATTTTTCTCGGAATTTTTGGAGCACTTTTAATATGGGGGGAACCTGAAATAGAAAAACAGCAGAAAACAGGAACTGGCACTGTGGTGCACTGAGTTAATAGGTTAGTCCAAATATGATCAAAAGTGTATGGAAGTGCATAAATATCATAGCAATATCACACAAAAGAAGCATGGAGCAAGCAGAAATTATAGATACGTTTTGGACGTATCAACATCCCCAAGCTTAATTCCTGCTCGTCCTCGAGTAGGTAAATGATAACAAGCATAATTTCTGTGGTGACATGCTACCAACAATATAAGAACTTTTTAAGTAAAGCAATCAAGGCATGTAATTCAATTCAAGTCATAACAAGCAAGAGTCTATATTAGCATTGTAACAAGCAACATAAGAACATAAAGGTGCAAGAGCTCTCGCTGTCTGTGACTCGAATGTCTCCAAATGGTGTTTGCGTGCAAGAAAGGGGATAGGGATATATGAGAGAGTAAAACATAGTTTTTGTATTGTTGAGAACTTAATCTACTAAAGTTTCACACTTGGTCTTCTTTGGAATCTTATCTTGACTCATCCCCAGACCACCAGCCAGGTACAAGTCAAAATGATCCACTCCCTTTCGATATTTTGAGCACTCATGCAATGGATGAGCGTACGCAAGAAAGTTGACACTTAGGATGGCAAAAAGAGAAAAATGATGGAGGGGGAAGACAAAAAAGGTGTGAAAGGCTCACATCAATGGGGAAAATCATAGGCGAGAGAAAGCCAAATGATAGATATGATGTGAGGAGTAGGGATTGCCATGCAACGGATGCACATATGAGCTAAGGTAAGCTCTCCAATGGAACTAGTGGGGGTGCATCCAACTTGCTTGCTCAAGAAGACCTAGAGCTCTTTTGAGGAGGCTCATCATTGGAATATACAAGCCAAGTTCTATAGTGTGAAGGTCCCCACATAGCTATATGCATGAATGATAATCTCTATGGAGTACAAGGTATAGGATAGAGTACGAGTGTGGATCTCTCAAAAGGAATAGTAGTGTGCCCCTTCTCTCTTTTTATTTCTTTTTCTCTTTTTTTTCTCTTTTTTTATTTTTTTGTGGCCTCAATGGCTCTTTCTATTTAACTCTCATTTGTCCTCTTTGGGATCTTTTGATTTTGTCCTCTTTGGGATCTTTTGATTTTGTCCTCTTTGGGATCTTTTGATTTTGTCCTCTTTGGGATCTTTTCCTCACTTTAGGGGCAACACTCTATATATTACAAGAAGTATAGAAGATCTTTCACACTTTACAAAAGTACTCAACATAAAGAAAATGAAACTATCATGATGTATGCAAATGTATGCCTCTGCCGGTGTAGCAGGATATGCAATGATACTAGCGCGTCATGTAGCAATGATTAGGGCAAGGCCCAACTAGCATGCGGCTCATCGATCAAGCAAAAAGCATGTATGACATGAAGATCAAGTCATGAGAAGATGGATGTTGCATGGCAATGTATCTCGGAAAGGCTATGGAAATGCCTTGATAGGTAGGTATGGTGGCTGTTTTGAGGAAGGATATAATGAGGCTTATGATGACAGAGCGTATCGTGCCAAGGATTTGGATGCACCGGTGAAGTATGCGCCAACTCTCGAGGTGAGAAAGGGCAATGCACGGTACCGAAGAGGCTAGAAAAATATGGCTAGGTGGAAGTGTCAGCTCTCGAATACTCACATTAGTCCGAAGAACTCATGCACTTATTATCGGTAACTCTCAATCTAATTAGGAGGTTCACAAAGAGACAAGTACCCCGAGGAGGAGTGTATGGGGGTTTGGTTATCCTTGCGCATCCTCAGCTCATGGTACGTGAGTGTACTCTAATATTCGATCCCTCCAAAGATTAGTGATCCATTTAGTAGCTAAAGTTCTCAAATATTTTGTAGGTTTTCGAAAATAAACACGGATTGCCCAAAATACGACATCTATCACTAATAGGCTAAAGCTCTTGACACCAAAAGTTCAGACATTACTCATGGCAATACCTCAAAACTATTGCAAGTTACTACTAAAATTAAATAGCAACCTCAATTACCTACTTTAAGTTAAGACACACAACTCAGTGCAACAGGAAAACTCTCTTAACAAGATAAACATGAAAACTCAAGAGAGTTCAGCAACCAACTAAACAAAAGCTCTTTAAAAAGAAAAGCATGAAAACTAAGAGCTAAACATGACAGCAGCTATGGAAAGACAAAGAACACACACAGCAAAGATAAGCATGAAAATCCTATGTTGTGTTCTAGGTTGAAGTGGAGCGTGTTTCTCTCCCACACAAAGAAAGCTGGGTTCTAACTTGTTATGAACAGCAAGCAAAGCTAGAGAAAACTAAAAAGGAAACTAAGAGCAAGACGCTCCAAGCATAGCACATAACGCATGAAGTGATTAAAATATAGTGGAACGAAAGACGAACTGATAATTGTTGATGGAGAAGGGGATGCATAGGGGCATCCCCAAGCTTAGACGCTTGAGTCTTCTTGAATATTTCTTGGGGGTGCACGGGGGCATCCCCAAGCTTGAGCGTTTGACCTTCCTGAATCTTCTTTTATCATCTTCCCTCGCACACTTGAAAACTCCCTTCATACATAACTCATCATAATCTGATTAGCGAGGTTAGTACCCACAATAAAATAATTTTTCCCTACTGGAAATAAAGATAATCTTGAAGATCTACTGTTTCTCAAGATTGCCAAAAGGTTTTTGCAAAGAAAAAGCAAGCTCAAGGTTTGCAAAACGAAGAAAAGGCAAAATAGGACAGAATCTGTGAAAAACAGACCAGCAGGTAGTAAATAATTTTTTCGGGGCACTTCTGCCACTCAAATCAAAAAACTCAGAACAGACGCTCGAAAGACAATTGTATAGAGCACGCTGTCAAAAAAATACAGATCAAAAAGATGATCTGGTGATTTTATTCGAATTTTTCTGTCCAAGGACAGAATCTGTTTCCTGGACAGCACGTCACAACTTTTGAACTTTCTTGCAATCGGAGGCTAAACTTGGCACAAAGCTGAAAAGAAAAGATACAATGATGATGCTACTGTAGTAACAAACATCAAGACACAACAAAAGCAAAAAATAAAACCTAATTCGTTGTGGGCTGCCTCCCAAAAGCGCTTTCTTTTATGCCTTTAAGCTAGGCATGATGCAAAAAGAGAAGATCAAGTTTTATCAAGAGTAAGAGAATAGCTAGCCCGTGTAATGGACTCAAAAGGCAACTTAATCTTCTTTCTAGGGAAGTGTTCCATCCCTTTTTTGAGAGGTAATTGGAATTTTATATTACCCTCTTTCATGTCAATGATAGCACCAACGGTGCGAAGAAAAGGACGTCCCAAAATAATTGGACAAGAAGGTTCACATTCAATATCCATAATAGTAAAATCAACGGGAACATAATTGTCATTGACAATGATAAGAACATCGTCGATCTTCCCCAAAGGTTTCTTTATGGAAGAATCAACAAGACGAACACCAAAAGAACAAGGATCAAAAGGTTTCAATTCAAGCATATCATGCATTCTTTTGGGCATAACGGAGGTACTAGCTCCAACATCACATAAAGCATAGCAAGAGAAGTTATTCAACTTAATTTTAATCATAGGATCCCAACCATCTTCTAGCTTTCTAGGTATGGAGGCTTCTACCCTAAGCTTCTCCTCCTTAGCTTTGATGAGAGCATTAGTGATATGCTCTGTGAAGGCAAGGTTAAGTGTGCTAGTGTGGGGATCTCTAGACATCTTGTGAAGAAAATCAATAACTTCAGAAAGGGTGCAATTATCAAAATCAAGGTCATTACTATCAAGTAAAGTGGTAGTGGTGTCCTTTAGGCTCATTTGTTTGGTAGCTTCTATGGTCATAGGAGTTTCTTCTTCTACGGTTGAGGTCATAGCATCACCATTAATAGGTCCAATGGGACTAGGAGTGCATTGGGTGCTAAGAGTTTGGATATCCTCAACAACTTGGATAGTAGCAACAGTGTGGTGGGTAGGAAGGCTCTTAATTCTATCTTCTTCCTCCTTTTCTCTAGCCCATCTCTCTTTAAATTTAGCCATCATCCTAATGTTTTCATTAATTTGCACTTGAATAGCATACATAGGAGTGGTCTTCCTCTCCTCAAGAGGAGAAGTTCTAATTTTAAGCAACTCTACCTCATGGGCTAAATTGTCTACCTTCGAAGAGAGATTATCTAGTTTGTCTAGTTTTTCTTCTACACTCTTATTGAAGGCCTTTTGGGTAGTGATGAAGTCTTTAAGCATAATCTCTAGTTCAGAAGTGGAGTTCTTGGTGCTAGGATAAGTATTGTTGTTCCCATAGGAATTAGAGGGGAACGGTCTAGGGTTGCTACCAAAATTACTCCTATAAGCATTGTTATTGAAATTGTTTCTAGAGATAAAGTTCGCATCTACTTGATCTCGAGCAATCAAAGAATTTAAAGGAACATCATGAGGATCAATAGAAGATTGCTTGGAAAGTAGAGACATGATCAAGTCAACTTTTTCATTTAGGGAGAAAATCTCCTCGACAGAGTTTACGTTCCTACCTGTTGGAGCGCGTTCGGTGTGCCATTGGGAATAATTGGCCATCATCTCGTCGAGAAGCTTAGTGGCAGCACCAAGTGTAGTTGACATGAAGGTTCCTCCCGCGGCCGAATCTAACAAGTTCCGCGAGGTAAAGTTCAAGCCTGCATAAAAAGTTTGGATAACCATCCAAGTAGTCAAACCATGAGTAGGGCAGTTCCTGACAAGACATTTCATGCGTTCCCAAGCTTGGGCAACGTGTTCATTATCCAATTGTTTAAAATTCATTATGTTACTCCTTAGTTGGATAATTTTAGCAGGGGGATAGTACTTCCCAATAAAGGCATCCTTGCACTTGTCCCAAGAATCTATACTATTCCTAGGCAAGGATTGAAACCAGATTTTAGCTCCTGCTCTCAAGGAGAAAGGAAAAAGCTTAAGCTTAACAATATCACCATCTATTTCTTGGTACTTTTGCATATCACAGAGCTCAACAAAATTATTTAAGTGCAAAGCAACATCATCTCCAGCACCGGAGAATTGATCTTTCATAACTAGGTTCAGCAAAGCAGGTTTAATCTCATAAGAAGGTGCTGAAGTGGCAGGTGTAGCAATAGGCGTGCAGATAAAGTCATTGTTGTTATGACTATTGAAGTCACACAACTTGGTGTTCTCGGTGGAACCCATAGCAGCAGCAAGCAAGATAACTATTTTTGTGATTTTTGATAAAGGACACTAGAGCAAAAACTGAAAGGTAAACTAACAAGACTAAAAAGCAAAGATAAAAGATAGCGTGCAACTCCCCTATCTTGAAGAGTGGAGTCCCCGGCAACGGCGCCAGAAACTTGCTTGATGGCTTCTCGCCCCTCGTTGGTTACCCCAAGTGGAAGGTTGAGATGTCGCGTAGCGGCAAATTTCCCTTGGCAAAGATACCAAGGATCGAATCCCGTGAGACTCCGAGGGTCGACAAGTAGGTGTCAATGGCGCCAGAAACTTAGCGGTTGACAGGACCTGCACATAGATACAGATAACTTTGCTCCCAACGAGTACAGAGAGGTTGTCAATCCCTCCGGCCTTGTTGTTTACAAAGGATCAAACACAAGAGGTAATAATAATAGCTATGACTGCAACTAGGAAATAGAAACAGGAAGTAAATAGAAGGTGTGATCAGTGGTGGTAATATGGACCGGGGTCCCATGATGTTCACTAGTGATGTCTCTCTCCCAAAAGACGATAAAACAGCAAAGCGAGGTAAACAAATTACAGCTGGGCAATTGACAGGATTATGTGCGCAAACCAATGTTAACTATGCTGCAAAGAAAGGTAGAGGCTCAAAAGCATGGGCGGTATGCCAAGGCAAGTAGACCGAAATCCATCTGCATCTACTATTAATCATCCACCTTGAGATATCTATCCAGAACATCTCGCTGGTATTAAGTTGCGAATCCCACCCAAAGTGTAAACTCAAAGCAACAGACAACTGCATTAAAAGAACTTTGCGTAAAGTAAACAATCCTTGCACCCGCAAGTACAAGCACCGTTGTTTTCTCCCTTGTGGAAACAGCACATCCCCTAGACTCATGTTTCTGTCACTCAAGCTAGTCATCAGGGGGCATGAACCCACAATCAAGCATAACGCTCCCTCTTGGAGTTACTACCTACTACTTGGCCGAATCGATAAACAGCAACGGAGAACATGCAAGAATTACTCAAGAACATAAATATAAAATAGGTGAATCAAATATATTACTCAAACACAATTTGAACATAGTCTCATAATCCATCAGATCCCAGCAAACTCAACTAAGCAACAGCAGAAAGATTACATATGTTCCTCGATCATGTAGGGCAGCTCACGAGGTCTAAACCATGAAGATCAAAGAGGGGAGGAGAACATCACATAGCTACTGATCATGGACCCATGGTCCAAGGGGGACTACTCACGACTCATCCGGGAAGCGTCCATGGTGGTGGAGAAGCTCCCGGTGGTGGTTCTCCCCTCCGGCAGGGTGCCGGGAAGAGTTCTCCTAATGCTCCCGATCTTGGAAGCGTTGCGGCGACGGAACAGAGGCGAGATCGCGAAAAAGGGTTTCGGGACGAGAGGAATATATATGCGAAGGGGGGCAGCCAGAGGCGGAGCAGGGGCCCCAGGCGCCCCCCTGGCGCGGCCAGGGGTGGGGCCACGCCAAGTGGTCGCCTGGGCCCCCCTGGCTCCCCTCTGGCCCCGCTTTGGTTCTTCGCGAAGCTTCCTGTACACTGATTTTTCCTGTATTTTTCCCGGAATTTTTGGAGCACTTTTAATATGGGGGAAACCTGAAATAGAAAAACAGCAGAAAACAGGAACTGGCACTGTGGTGCACTGAGTTAATAGGTTAGTCCAAATATGATCAAAAGTGTATGGAAGTGCATAAATATCATAGCAATATCACACAAAAGAAGCATGGAGCAAGCAGAAATTATAGATACGTTTTGGACATATCACGGCGGTGCTCTCCAACTGGTGCTCTTTAATAAGAGGATGATGACTCAACATAAAAGTAAATAGATAGGCCCTTCGCAGAGGGAAGCAGGGATTTGTAGAGGTACCAAACTCGATTTTGAAATAGAGATGGATAATATTTTGAGCGGTATACTTTCATTGTCAACATATCAACCAAGAATCTCGATATCTTCTATGCTACACA
The DNA here is from genome assembly GCA_902687465.1 of Secale cereale. Lineage (NCBI taxonomy): Eukaryota > Viridiplantae > Streptophyta > Magnoliopsida > Poales > Poaceae > Secale > Secale cereale. The sequence continues at coordinate 745,422,082 of LR738710.1, forward strand.
CATTATAGGCGTTTCCCAAACAAAATGGTAAAGTTTATACTCCCCCAACCACCAACAAGCACACTCCACGGCCATCCGAATCCAAGGGGTACCGTCCAAACAAGCAACAGCCCTGGGGGAGTTTTGTTTAATTATTATGATTTGAGCATGGGACTGGGCATCCCGGTTACCAGCCATTTTCACATGAATGATGAGCGGAGTCCACTCATTGTGAGAATAACCCACCTAGCATGGAAGATATAGACAGCCCTAGTTGATACATGAGCTATTCGAGCATACAAAACAAAATTTCATTTGAAGGTTTGGAGTTTGGCACATACAAATTTACTTGGGACGGCAGGTAGATACCGCATATAGGAAGGTATAGTGGACTCATATGGAATAACTTTGGGGTTTATGGAAGTGGATGCACAAGCAGTATTCCCGCTTAGTATAGGTGAAGGCTAGAAAGAGACTGGGAAGCGACCAGCTAGAGAGCGACAACAGTCATGAATATGCATTAAAATTAATCAACAGTGAATGCAAGCATGAGTAGGATATAAATCACCATGAACATAAATATCATGGAGGCTATGTTGATTTTGTTTCAGCTACATGTGTGAACATGTGCCAAGTCAAACCACTTGAATCGTTCAAAGGAGGATACCACCCTATCATACCACATCACAACCATTTTAATATCATGTTGGCACGCAAGATAGACCATTATAAACTCTTATCTAATTAAGCATGGCATGAGCAGCTATGATCTCTAATTGTCATTGCAAGCATGTTTCATTCATAACAAGCTGAATCGGGAACGATGAACTATCATATTTCAAAAACAAGAGAGGTCGAGTTCATACCAGCTTTTCTCATCTCAATCAATTCATCATATATCGTCATTATTGCCTTTCACTCTCACGACCGAACGGTGTGGATAATAATAATAGTGCAGGTGCATTGGACTAAGCTGGAATCTGCAAGCATTTAATACAAGAGAGAAGACAAAGTGATATGGCTCATGGTTAAATCAACAGTAATGCATATAAGAGCCACTAAACATTTTCATTATGGTCTTCTCCTCTTGACCCCCAAAGAAAAGAAAAGAAACTATTTACACCGGAAGGCTCCCAACAAGCAAAAGAAGAACGATAAATCTTTTTGGGTTTTCATTTAATTACTACCACTACAGGCATGGAAAGTAAACTAGCTAAAAAGCTACAACTAAATTATTATTTTTTGTTTTTCTTAAGGTTTTTTTCTAACACACAAGAAAAAGACTAAGAAAAGAAATGGAACTAGCATGGATAGTACAATGAAAAAGTGTGAGCACCGACTACTGGAATAAGTGTGTGAACATGAATGTAATGTCGGTGAGAAATATGTACTCCCCCAAGCTTAGGCTTTTGGCCTAAGTTGGTCTATGGCCACGGATCAAAGCTACTCTCTCCGGTGTACAGAGAAGCGTCCTCTGGGTGCCACTGGTTGGCAATCTCATCCGGATCCCACCAATAAACCGACTGCCGATAAGGGTCAAGTGGTGGCTCCGGCTCCGGCTCTGAAGCTCGTGCCTGGCTCCAGTGCGTATAGACGGCATTTGGCAAAACGAGGTACGTGCCTGAAAATAGATCAAACAGAGATGGTGCAGGCAAGGTAATAATCTCACAATATTTTTCATCAAACCTCAATTTATACTCAAGCAACTTCTTCTTGTCCTTAACAATAAAATCATGTGCCATCATACTCTTATAATCTAGAAAAACCGGGGCCAACAACTTTTCTTCCTTCTCATGATGCCTAATAGGTATTCTAAAGTGTTCAGCAAGGCGTGAAGCAAAGATGCCTCCAAAGATGGGACCCTTTGTACGGTTCAGACTAAAACGTTTAGCAACAACAGCACCCAAGCTAAAATTTGTGTCTTGAAACAAAGCATGGCGCAAAATGACAATATCAGGGGCAGTAAGATTATCACTGTTCCCGCGACCAATTAAGCATCTACTAGCGAATATAGCAAACTAGCGTAGAACAAGAAAATGTGTACTAGTAATTCTTGCCCCTGAAACTTGCCTCGTTTCCCCTACAGCTATCATATCAATAAACCCCTCAACATCTTTACGATGTGGTTCCTCAAGACTACCAGCTGATACGTCCATTTTGCATCATGCTTATATGTTGATATTTATTGCATTACGGGCTGTTATTACATGTTTTGTCTCAATACTTATGCCTTTTCTCTCTTATTTTACAAGGTTTACATGAAGAGGGAGAAAGCTCGCAGCTGGAATTCTGGGCTGGAAAAGGAGAAAACTCTGGAAACCTATTCTGCACAACTCCAAAAGCCACAAAACTTCACAGAACTATGTTTCAGAAAATATAAAAAATATCTGGCGAAAGAAGATCACGAGGGGGGCCACCTACTGTCCACGAGGGTGGGGGGCACGCCCCCTGTCTCGTGGGCCCCCCAAAGGCCCCCCGATGCCCATCTTCTCCTATATGAGGTGTTTTGACCTAGAAAAATCATAAGTAGGCTTTCGGGACCATACGCCACCGTCTCGAGGCGGAACCAAGGCGGAAGCCAATCTAGGGCTCCGGCAGAGCTGTTCTGCCGGGGATACTTCCCTCCGGGAGGGGGAAATCATCACCGCCGTCATCACAAACAACTCTCCCATCTTGGGGAGGGCTATCTTCATCAACATCTTCACCAGCACCATCTCCTCTCAAACCCTAGTTCATCTCTTGTATCCAATATTTGTACCCAAACCTCAGATTGGTACCTGTGGGTTGCTAGTAGTGTTGATTACTCCTTGTAGTTAATGCTAGTTGGTTTATTTGGTGGAAGATCATATGTTCAGATCCATTATGAACATTAATACCCCTATGATCATGAACAATATTATGTCTTGTGAGTAGTTAGTTTTGTTCCTGAGGACATGGGAGAAGTCTTGCTATTAGTAGTCATGTGAATTTGGTCTTCGTTCGATATTTTGATGAGATGTATGTTGTCTCTCCTCTAGTGGTGTCATGTGAACGTCGACTACATGACACTTCACCATTATTTGGGCCTATAGGAAGGCATTGGGAAGTAATAAGTAGATGATGGGTTGCTAGAGTGACAGAAGCTTAAACCCTAGTTTATGCGTTGCTTCGTAAGGGGCTGATTTGGATCCACTTGTTTCATGCTATGGTTAGGTTTACCTTAATACTTCTTTTGTAGTTGCGGATCCTTGCATTAGAGGTTAATCATAAGTGGGAGGTTTGTCCAAGTAAGGACAACACCCAACCACCGGTCCACCCACATACCAAATTATCAAAGTAACGAACGCGAATCAGATGATCGTGATGAAAACTAGCTTGACGATAATTCCCATGTGTCCTCGGGAGCGCTTTCCTTTATATAAGAGTTTGTCCAGGCTTGTCATTATCTACAAAAAGGATTGGGACACCTTGCTGCACCTTATTTACTTTTACCTTTTGTTACTTGCTACCAATTACCTTATCACAAAACTATCTGTTACATATAATTTCAGTGCTTGCAGTAAATACCTTACTGAAAACTGCCTATCATTTCCTTCTGCTCCTCGTTGGGTTCGACACTCTTACTTATCGAAAGGACTACGATAGATCCCCTACACTTGTGGGTCATCACCAGCAAAGGGTATCTTACATACTTGACAAAATTCATAGAACGACATCTCCTTAACCTCATCATATAAATGAAATTCCACTGAAGGTGGTGATTTCTTAGCATGAAAATGAAAGTTTTGCATGAAAATATTAGTGAGCAAGAGATACTGTTCACGCTGGTCGTGGAGGAAGTCGGTGAGGCCTGCATTCTCCGCCAAATAATAAAAGTCTTTATAAATCCCGGTGGCTTCCAAAAACTCATTGCACGGCCATTCACACGGCCGAACTTCCGCAGTGCGAGGAAGATTGTACTTGGGCTTCTTATTCAATTCCTTCTACTTATCCTTTGAACTTTGACTGGAAGAGCCTCTCAACAATCTCCTCATCATTTTCTTCCTCTGAAAATTTCTGAAATTTTTAGTGACTCGAAATAAAATTGAACCAAACTCAACAAGATTGATAGCAACTACTCCTATAAGTGCCTAGAGAGTATATCATGCATTAGAACTACTTTGAACCACATAAATTTGACATGCAAGCTCCAGAACAGTGTCACCTAAGCAGCAAAAATTTGCGATGAATAAAGCACTAGAACATAAACTACTTGGACCAATGGAGGAGTCACATACCAAAGAACAATCTCCCCAAATAGTTTTGTGAATGTAGCTTTGAGCAAGGAGATCGAAAATGGCAGCAAGATGAGCTAGAACTCGTGCTTGAGCTGGATAGTGAATTTTTGGGAGGAAGAAGGAGTGTGTGGGTGCTCGAGTAAGTGGAGGGGGGGCACGTGGGGCCCACGAGGTAGGGGTGCGCCCAGGGGGTGAGCGTGCCCTGCACCCTCGTGGCCAGGTGCTGGCTCCCCCTGCTGTGTTCTTAGTACCAAATATTCTCAAATATTCTAGAAAAAAACATATTTCAATTTCGGGGCATTTGGAGAACTTTTATTTTCGGGGTATATTTTTATTGCATGGATAACACTGAAAACGGGTAGAAAATACTATTTTTGCTTTATTGAATCCAATTAACAGAAAGTAAAAGGAGGGTACAGAAGGTTGTGCTTTCTAAATTCAACCATCTCATGCTCATCAAAAGGAACCCATTAACAAGGTTGATCAGGTCTTGTTAATAAACTCTTTCCGAATAACATGAAACCGGAGAATTTTCGAATAACACTAGGTTACCTCAATGGGGATATGCATGTCCCCAACAATAAGAATATCATATCTCTTCTTGACAGTAGGAAGAGGAAATTCAAAACCTCCAATAGTAATCGTTGAAAATTTTCCAATAGAATTGATACTGTGGACCTAAGGTTGTTTCCTCTGAAAGTGTACCATACGCTCATTACCATTGACATGAAAAGTAACATTGCCTTTGTTGCAATCAATAACAGCCCCTGCAGTATTCAAAAAGGGTCTACCAAGGATAGACATACTATCGTCCTCGGGAATATCAAGGATAATAAAGTCCGTTAAAATAGTAACATTTGCAACCACGACAGGCACATCCTCACTAATACCGACAGGTATAGCAGTTGATTTATCGGCCATTTGCAAACATATTTCAGTAGGTGTCAACTTATTCAAATCAAGTCTACGATATAAAGAGAGAGGCATGACACTAACACCGGCTCCAAGATCACATAAAACAGTTTTAACATAGTTTCTTTTAATGGAGCAAGGTATAGTGGGTACTCCTGGATCTCCTAGTTTCTTTGGTATTCCACCCTTAAAAGTGTAATTGGCAAGCATGGTGGAGATTTCGACTTCAGGTATCTTTCTTTTATTGGTAATAATATCTTTCATATACTTAGCATAAGTATTTGTTTTAAGCATGTCAGTCAAACGCATACGCAAACAGATAGGTCTAATCATTTCAGCAAAGCGCTCAAAATTCTCATCATCTTTTTTCTTGGATGGTATAGGAGGAAAAGGCATGGGTTTCTGAACCCATGGTTCTCTTTCCTTACCGTGCTTCCTAGCAACAAAGTTTCTTCTATCGTAACGTTGATTCTTTGATTGTGGATTATCAAGATCAACAGCAGGTTCAATCTCTACATCATTGTCATTGCTAGGTTGAGCATCATCATGAACATCATCATTAACATTATTACTGGGTTCATGTTCATTACCAGATTGTGTTTCAGCATCAGAGATAGAGATATCATTGGGATTCTCAGGTGTGTCAGCTTCAGGTTCACAAGAAGCATGCAAAGTCCTATCATTTTTCTTTTTCTTCTTCTTAGAAGGACTAGGTGCATCTACATTAGCTCTATGAGAATCTTGCTCAATTATCTTAGGGTGGCCTTTAGGATACAGAGGTTCCTGAGTCATTTTACCACCTCTAGTCATAACTCTAACAACATTATCATTTTTCTTACTATTTAATTCATTGAGCAAATCATTTTGTGCTTTAAGTACTTGTTCTACTTGAGTGGTAACCATAGAAGCATGTTTACTAATGAGTTTCAATTCACCTTTAACTCTAGACATATAATCACTCAAGTGTTCAATCATATAAGCATTACGTTGCAATTGTCTACCAACATAAGCATTGAAGTTTTCTTGTTTAACAATGAAGTTGTCAAACTCATTTAAGCATTGGCTAGCAGACTTATAGCGAGGAATATCACCTTCATCAAATCTATAAAGAGAATTTACCTTTACTACCTGTGTCGGGTTATCAAGACCATGTATTTCTTCAATAGGTGGTAAATTATTAACTTCTTCAGCTTTAATACCTTTTTCTGTCATAGATTTCTTTGCCTCTTGCATATCTTCAGGATTGAGAAATAGAACACCCCTTTTCTTCGGAGTTGGCTTAGGGGCTGGTTCAGGAAGTGTCCAATTATTTTCATTGGTCAACATATTATTCAATAGTAATTCAGCTTGATCAATTGTTCTTTCCCTGAAAACACAACCAGCACAACTATCCAGGTGGTCTCTGGAAGCATCGGTTAGTCCATTATAAAAGACATCAAGTATTTCATTCCTCTGAAGAGGATGGTCAGGCAAAGCATTAAGTAATTCGAGAAGCCTCCCCCGAGCTTGTGGGAGACTCTCTTCTTCAATTTGTACAAAATTATATATTTCTCGTAAGGAAGCTTGTTTCTTATGAGCAGAAAATATTTAGCAGAGAAGTAATAAATCATATCCTGTGGACTATGCACACAACCAGGATCAAGAGAATTGAACCATACTTTAGCATCACCCTTTAATGAGAACGGAAATAACTTAAGGATATAGTAGTAACGAATTTTTTCCTCGTTGGTGAATAGGGTGGCTATAACATTCAACTTAGTAAGATGTGCCACAATAGTTTCAGATTCATAGCCATGGAAAGGATCAGATTCAACCAAAGTAATTAACTCAGGATCGACAGAGAAATCATAATCATTATCAGTAACAAAGATAGGTGAGGTAGCAAAAGTAGGGTCATATTTCATTCTAGCATTCAAATATATTTTTTCTTTCGGCTTAGCTAATAATTTCTTAAGATCATATCTATCATTGCAAGCAAGAAATTCTCTAGCGGTTTCTTCATCCATAACATAACCCTCAGGAATAATAGGCAATTCATATCTAGGGGGAGAATCTTCATCATCACTTTCATCAATATTATCAGTTTCAATATTTGCATTCTCCCTAACCTTAGCAATTTGTTCATCAATAAATTCACCTAGTGGCACAGTATTATCAAGGATAGAAGTAGTTTCATCATACAACGCATAAGTGGCATCATCAAGAACATGCGACATATCAGATTCAATAGCAGGAGTAAGTGTCGCAAGTTTACTCATAACAGAGGGTGAATCAAGTGCAGAGCTAGATGGCAGTACCTCACCTCCCTCGTAGTTGAGGGATAGATCTTGGTTTTTGAGTCTTTCAAGTTCTTCATAGTGGTCAACAGATATAAATCCCAAGCGACTTAAAGAATATAGCTATGCTCCCCGGCAATGGCGCCAGAAAATAGTCTTGATAACCCACAAGTGTAGGGGATCGCAACAGTTTTCAAGGATAGAGTATTCAACCCAAATTTATTGATTCGACACAAGGGGAGCCAAAGAATACTCTCAAGTATTAGCAGTTGAGTTGTCAATTCAACCACACTTGGAAGACTTAATATCTGCAGCAAAGTATTTAGTAGCAAAGTAATATGAAAGTAACGGTAATAGTGGCAAAGGTAGCGATAGTAGTTTTGTAGTGATTGTAACAGTAGCAGCGGTAAAGTAAATAAGCAACAAGCAATATGTGAAAAGCTCGTAGGCATTGGATCAATGATGGATAATTATGTCAGATGTGATTCCTCATGTAATAGTTATAACATAGGGTAACACAGAACTAGCTCCAGTTCATCAATGTAATGTAGGCATGTATTCCGAATATAGTCATACGTGCTTATGGGAAAGAACTTGCATGACATCTTTTGTCCTACCCTCCCGTGGCAGCGGGGTCCTAGTGGAAACTAAGAGATATTAAGGCCTCCTTTTAATAGAGTACCAGACCAAAGCATTAACATATAGTAAATACATGAACTCCTCAAACTACGGTCATCACCGGGAGTGGTCCCGATTATTGTCACTTCGGGGTTGTCGGATCATAACACATAGTAGGTGACTATTGACTTGCAAGATAGGATCAAGAACTCACATATATTCATGAAAACATAATAGGTTCTGATCTGAAATCATGGCACTCGGGCCCTAGTGACAAGCATTAAGCATAGCAAAATCATAGCAACATCAATCTTAGAACATAATGGATACTAGGGATCAAACCCTAACAAAACTAACTCGATTACATGGTAAATCTCATGCAACCCATCACCGTCCAGCAAGCCTACGATGAGATTACTCACGTACGGTGGTGAGCATCATGGAATTGGTGATGAAGGGAGGTTGATGATGACGATGGAGACAATCTCCCCTCTTCGGAGCCCCGAACGGACTCCAGATCAGCCCTCCCGAGAGAGATTAGGGCTTGGCGGCGGCTCCGTATCGTAAAACGTGATAATTCCTTCTCTGTGATTTTTTTCTCCCCGAAACTTAATATATGGAGTTAAGGAAAACGTGATAATTACTGTACAGGGACTACTTTGCTCCCAAGAATGCTTTCCCGGATGATCCATGGTTTCATCGCAGTTTTCGCATGCTGAAACCATTGTTTTTGCGCATTGTGGAGGGAGTGAAGGCACACGGCGACTACTTCAAGCTCACAAGGGATTGTTGCAGACAACTCTCTTTGCAACAATGCAAGAAGCGGCTAGAAATGATGTGGAGAGGGCATTTGGTGTGCTTCAAGCTCGTTGCGGAATTGTGCGGAGCGCTGCTGTGACGCCCGAAGACCGACGTCCCAGAAGATACCAGAAGATTCCAGAAGATTCCCGAAGATTCCAGATGTTCCGGGTTCTCCCGTGTGTTTTATTTTGCTTGTGTTATTTTTTTATTTTGCATTGCATCATGTCATCATGCCATCGTGTTATTTATTTTTGCATCTCAACTCAAATAAATCGTGTGGACCTTCGGTCCATTTAAATCGAGGGAAGAATGACTTCTCTTTATAACATATAAAGCCTCTCAATATTATTAGGGAGCTATATTTAATAATATTCCATTTGTTGGAATTAACCAACACACTTGCAATATTCCCCATGCCTCTTAATTCAAGTTTCTACTTCTAAACCTTGCCTATAATTCTTTCCGTTGTTTCGAGGTTCCTCCAAAACCCCCCCAACTATTTTTATTTAATTCCTGACATTTTGTGTGACTCCAGAGATTTAACTCCGTGTTTAAATCTCTTCCCTAACCTTTTCTTTTCTTCCCTTTTCTTCTTCTTTCTTTTCTGTTTAAAAAAAACAGTTAAAAGGAGGCCTCCCAGCCGCCAGGCCTCCCTCTCCTCCTTCCGAGGCCTCTAGGCCCTCTCCAGCCGAAGCTGGCCCAGCCGCCCTTCTTCTCCTCCCTTCTAGGCCCTCCTCCCAGCAGGCCTGAGGCCCAGCTGGTTGTCTAGGCCGTGGCCCATCTGTCCCTGCTCCCTCAAGACCAAACCCTAAGCCAGTCCGCACCCAGAGCGCTCCTCCCTCTACCTTCCCCTCGCGCCGCCACCCCATCGTCCCAGCGCCCGACCGCTCGACCCCCCCTCGTCTCCCTCGCGACCCCGCTCCTTTCTTCCTCGATGCGCCGCAGCTCCCCTCGCTCACCCCATGCCGCCACCCGACTGCATCGCCCTGATTCCCCCATCGATCGATGCCTCCTCCTCTCGTTTTCTCCCTCGAACCCTCAGGCCTCTGCCCGCTTCCATCGCTCATCTCTCATCTCCAGTGCTAGGCCGCAGCGCCTCCAGGCAGCGCGCCCTGATTCACCCCCGAGCCTCTCATCTCCAGCGTGCGCCCGTCCTCAGCCGCGCCAGGAGACCAGCGCGCCATGCCTCCGTCTTCAACTCCGCGGCGACCACCGCGCAGGCCGCCCGAGCTCATCCCCGCCTCTGCTCCAGGGCCGGCCCCGAGCGCCCTGCCTGCAGGTCGCCTCCTCGCCAAGGCAAGATGGCCGAAGCCCGGCGCCCCGAGCCCAGCAGCGCGGCGCCCCCGAGCCTCCTTTTCAGCGCCTCGGGCCCCGCCTTGGTCGTCCAGCGCCTCCTCCGCCCAAGGCAGCAGCCCCGCGGCCACTCCATCGCCTCCTCGCCAAGTTGCCGCTGCCACGGCCTCGTCCCCGTGCTGCCTCTTTTGCTGCGAATGTTGTTCGCCAAGGCCAGCGCCGCTCCGTGTTGGTTGGGCATTTTTGCCTTCTGTCATGTGCCAAGACTTGTTGCTGCCATGTTTCTTTTTGCCAAGTGTTCCTTCCGGTGTGTCCAAGTTCGGCTATTCGGCGACCCATCAAGTTCGACTACTTCATGAACGCGACAAGTACCACGACCGCGACAAGTACCTCGACGAACCGAACAACTACGGAAAAACGAGCTCGTGAATGGCTACGGATCAAGTACCACTACCGTCGCGAGATCAAGAACCCCCAAGTACCACGACGACCGAACGGCTACGATGGCAAGTACCTCTCCGATGAACGTGAACAACTACATGGCGATGCGACAAGTACCCCTACGGAACGTGTACCACTACCGTCGCCCCGTGAACAACTACGAACGGAACGTCTACTTCCTCTCCGACCGCGAGTACCACTACTTCCTCTACGATCTCGAACCGCCACGTGAACGTTTGTCCCAAAGGTATAACCCGAGACGATGACCCGTGGAATGCATGCTTGTGTTGTATGAGATGTTTCCCTTGTGTGCTCCGTGCCCGTTTCGACCGTTTGTCATGTTCCTCGGTTGCCTCGTCGCCGACTCGTGGGAACCCGGTGACGGGATCAACCCACTATCATCTTGTTCCGCTCGCTCACGTCACCCTTATCTTTTGCACCGGTCTCTCAACGAGTTACCGGAACCGAGATGTTGCGTTGCATCATTTTCGGATCGTTGTCGTGGCACCCTTCTTCCACCACGGTGATAATACTTCATATCTTCTTCATGTCAACTTTTAATAAAACTTGCATAAAACTTGATCATGTCATCCGCATCATGTTAACAACATTTAATATGTGTGAATTGTTGTTGCTTTAATAATTACTAAACATACTCATGGGGATTTTCCGGATTTGTTGTTATCTTCCGGCCTCATTTAAAATGTCTAAATAGTGTAGTTTTATTATTGTTTCACCTCTTGCCATGTTAACAAACATTTAATATTGTCTTGTAAATAACGAGAGTTAATTAAATAATTATAATGTGGTGTTTCGTCAATATGCAACTCTTGCATATTGAGCTCCACTTAACTTGTAGTTTTGTTTGTGCACTTTGCCATGCCATGCATATTTAAACCGGACATGCATCATTTTTGGATGTGCATCGTAACCATGTTTATGCTTGTGTGTTTACCGTGTTGTTTGTTTCTTTCCGGTTTGCTTCTCTTGATAGCTTCGGTTTCGTTCCGGAGTTGTGAGGATTCGCTCGACTGTTGCTCCGTCTTCTTCATGGATCCGTTCTTCTTCCTTGCGGAATCCCAGGCAAGATGATCATACCCTAGGATACCTTTACTACCATTGCCATGCTTAGTTGTCTCGATGCTATCGTTACATGCCGCGCTACCCATCTTTATGTCAGCCTCTCCTTGTTGCCATGAAACCTCTAACCTTTGACACCTTCCTAGCAAAACCACTGTTTGGCTATGTTACCGCTTGCTCAGCCCCTCTTATAGCGTTGTTAGTTGCAGGTGAAGATGAAGATCGTTCCAGGAGGGAACTTGCTGTTGTTATATCACAATATCTATAATTATTATTAACACACCTATATACTGGGCATGGGTGGAAGGCTTGGCCTTTTGCTCGGTGTTTTGTTCCACTCATGCCACCTTAGGCGCCGATAAACCGGCATTATGTTCCTTGATTTTGCGTTCCTTACACGATGGGTGAAATGGGGACCCCTTGACAGTTCGACTTTGAATAAAACTCCTCCAGCAAGGCCCAACTTTGGTTTTAATTTGCTCATAATAACAACTTAATTAATTAATTAAAATTGCATAGGGAGTTAGCGCTACCCGAGGATTCTTAATTCTACATAGCAGGGGGGGCCAGTGCTGATGGTGTTGGTCCCAAACTAGAGTCGTGTGCGGGGGCCCCCTTGGCAACTTGGGTATTTCGGCCACTGTACGCTGTGCTCATCCGGTCGTGGCCTGAGACGAGATACGCGCGGCTACTATCAGGGTGTCGGCACGCCGGGAGGTCTTGCTGGACTTGTTTTACCATTGTCGAAATGACTTGTGCTACCGGGATGCCGAGCCTGATCGGATTTTCCCTAAGATAAGGAGTGGTGATATTATATTTATCACTTCAGCTAATCGTGAGAGCTTGTGATGGGCTAAGTTGGAACACCCCTGCAGGGTTATGATCTTTCGAAAGCCATGCCCACGGTTATGTGGCAGATTGGAATTTGTTAATGTCCGGTTGTAGAAAACTTGACAGATGATCCGAAGTAAAACACACAACTGTGTGAGTAACTGTGACTGTCTCTTTTCACTTTGAGAAGAGAACACGGTGGGGTTATGTTTGACTCGTATGTAGTCAGGATCTTTAGCGATCACTCCTTTTTGCGACCGTTTGCGTAGCTTCTCATCTTATTCTGGTACTTGTAAGTTAGCCACCATATTATGCTTAGCCGCTGCTGCAGCCTCACCACTTTACCTCTTCCTACCCACAAAGCTTTGCTAGTCTTGTTACCCATGGTTATGGGATTGCTGAGTCCTCGTGGCTCACAGTTACTACAACACGAGATGCAGGTTCAGCCGAGTTTGATGCAGGAGCTGGTCCAAGTGCTTCACTGGGAGCTCGATGAAGAGTTTGGCCGTATGCTTGTTACATTTCGACGATCAGTAGTGGTTTCTACTAGGATTCGATCCTGACCTGTGGCTTTATGTTGTTTTGGTATCTTTCTTTTGGATCTTCAACCGTAGTCGGGTTGTGATGTTTTGAATGATGTATGGCTTATGTACTGTATTGTGTGAAGTGGCGAGTGTAAGCCAACTATCTCCTTTTGCATTTTAATCCCTCTTTTACATGAGTCGTGCAAAGATACCAAACTTGAGATCATTCTAGGATGGGTTATACCTTTAAGTCGTGCCTCGACACGTAGGAGGTATAGTCCCATCCTGGGCATTACAAGTTGGTATTCAGAGCCTTCTCCGACCTAGAAGCCCCCACTGATTGATCAAATCGTTGACGGTTGAGTCTAGGCACACACTTGAAAACATTTTGAGTCCTATATTATATCGGAGAGTAGGATTTCTTTTCTTCTCATCCCCTTTCTCTCTGGTGAGGACTCCTGACGACTACTCTTGCCTCTCCTACTTTCAAAAATTGCACCAAATTTTTTTTTAGGATCACGCGAGTATTGTTTGGATTGTTCCGATGTCTTTGTGATGAGAACATTGTTCTCGATGCCTCCTGTCATTAGGGGTTGTGGCAGTGTCCCGGGGAGTTGAGCTCCGAGGTGTTGTCGTCACAAATCCATCGCGGCAGTACTAGAATACTTAAGACGGCCGACATCGAAAACTCTCCTATGCGGTTAGTGGCAAGATAACCCCGACATCACCCAGTACTGGGGAGGTAGTTCGAGAGTATTGCCATAGCTTGTATAGTGGATGTGTTTCGAAGGTCCGAGGTAAACGGTTTCCGAGAACAACTGGTTATGTGTTGAAGGATGGATACAGCTGGATGTAGGATTAGAGTTGAGTGCGCGGTGCTTCCCCTGTATCCCCAACACCTGATTGCATAACTGGAAACTTTCGGAAATCTATAGGTGGGTTCATCTAGTAGTTCTAGGCATTCTTCCAACGGATGCATGATATGAAGTTTGGGGTCCTACATTGAGTGAAGTGGTTTTATGGACTTGTTCCGATCGGGAGTTGCATCTTAAAGGGTCCTTGGCTATGCTGATCCGGGGATTGCAAGACCCTTTTGTAACACGTTCCATGAGCTTTCAGCACGAATATGTCGGACGAAGCTTCTATCTTGTGTTTGTTCCATCTGCTCTTTGTTCCTTTTATTTACCTTTTCTTCTCCCTAGTGGCTTCTCGACCAATTGATGTACCTGCGGAATTCATTCGTTCAATTCTCTGTTCGGATGATATTGTGAAGATCAGGCTGCATATCTATCCTTTGTTCTTGTTTTGATTCTGGTATTCGAGTTGCTTCGATGTCAAATGTTGATTCCATACCTTTCCTAATCGGTGTTCTCATATTTCTATGGGAGTGCTAATTCTTCTTGACCTTCGAGATCTTCATGTTAATCCTTTTCAACCGGTGTGCCTTCTCTTCAAGTTATTCCATACGGACGTCGTTGAGAAATCTGACGATTTGTCTGTTTCATTCATCCCAAGTTGTCTTTGTTTTCCCCACCCTCCCACCCTTCTTCTTCTAGGAAAAATTCTCAAATGAAATATCCATTTTATTCATGTGATGGTTCTTCATTCTTTCCTTCAATGTTCTTATCCGGTGTTTTATCGTGAAGATGCTCAAGAGCTTCAAGTTCATCATTCTTTTGTTCTCAATTCTGCCGGTGGATGTAATTCAAGATTTCGGTGTTGATCTTATCCTTTTTCCTCATTTCACAATGCTTTCTTATTCCGGTGCACCAATTAATCATTCTCCTCTTGCTATTCATATCCGGAGTGCTGAAGATTCATAATTCCATTCTTAATCCGTTCAAATTATTTTGTTGAGGATTGTCATCTTATTCAAGCCATTTAATTCAACCGGTGCTATATATCTTCAGCAATATTTTTTCCAACAGTGATTTCTTTTGAGTGGGCCCTAACCCACAGGTCTTTTCCCAGGATCTTACCTGACTCTTCTTTTTCTGGAGTGATTCTTAAATTATTTTTAAAAATGTGACGTAAGAATGATTCCCATCAGTCACATGCCTTCTCCAAGATCGTTTTCAAATTCTTGTTCATCATTGGTTCAACCTTTTAATTCTTCATTCCGGAGTGCTCAACAATTCTTTATGGCATTTCTCGTATTCATTCTCAACATTTGGAGACCGGAGAAGTGTTTCTCTTAAATCTTGGCCCGTTCTCTTGAAGATTCGTGTTTCTAGCTTCATGCCATCCTCATTATTGTTCCGTTGGTGAGGAATTCTTTTCATACCATCCGAAGCATTTCACGAATTCTTTTCTTTGTGATCCTCCGAAGGCCATCATTTCAGAAGATTTCTTCGTTCTCAGTTTTCAACTTCGCCCTCCCAATATTCTTCATTGATGCCTCTTCGTTCGTCTTCTATTCTTACGGTGGTTCTTTCAAGATTACCCTTCTGTTGTTATCGTTTTAATTCATTTGCTCTTTTCATAATCCTACCGGTGGTTCGTCGAAGATTTACCCAAGCTTGTGCGAGATCTCTCTTAATTCTTTGCAACGAGAGTAAGTAGTATGCCAAATCCTTTGGTTGTCATCAATTTAAATTGGTGAAGGATATGCATAACATAAACCTTATTCTAGTTTCTTCCAAGAGGGTAATCCCTTCCTTCGGAGCTTGTTCATCATATCATATTCTGGGTTCTAAGTTGTTCATCTTGTTTTCCGGAGCTCCAAGTCATTTCAATTATATCATTTCAAAGCTCCATCTAATTCATCGCAGGCCTTGAATCTTATTCTTTCATGTTTCACTTCTCATGCTTTTGTTACCGGAGTTCTCATGGTGGTTCATCATCATTTAATTCATCCTCGAAGTCTTCATCAAGATTCTTGTTGGAGCTCAAGCATTCTTCATCATGCTTCCGATTGCAATTCTTTCTCCCTTATCTTTTGAGATGGTGTTATGTCATTCTTGACAATTCCTTCATATTTTATGATTCACGAGTTATCAAGAATGAGATATTTAAAACCATCATTTTCTTTGTTCAGGAGATCTTTCCAACCATTCAATTTATTCGTTGGAGTAATCTTGGGTTTGTATTTCACCTAAAAGCTTTCCCTGAGGATTGTTGCTATTGTGGTGCTTATGAATGACCCAAGTTCTTCATTTATCCTTCTGGGGAGATAAGTTTTTCATCTCCTTGTTGATCTCAATCCAAGCAATTCGTTCTGTTAGTGGCTGGTTGTCACCGTATAATTTTGAGATGTTTTCCATAAGCCTACAACGAACTTATTCTTTTCGTTGTTGAATTCCAACAACTCTGTTCAACCCTTCTCCGTAAGGAGGATTTTCTAATTCATTCGTGGGAGAAGTTGTCATCTTCTTCTTCGATCTTTTCTTTCCAACGATCTAGCATCTATTCTTTCGTTCCGGAGGCTTGTAATGTTGCTCTCTCCAAACCATCATCTCGTTTTTATCGGGATCATGTTCTTTCCCTTGTTTATCATTTAACCGGAGTGTTGTATTTCTTCATTCAAGTTCCATCATCTTATCTAGTTTTGCCTCTCTTTTCAACCGGAGTGCTGTCTGAAGCCTTCCTTACACCTTGTGCCATTCTTTCAATTATTTCGGAGGCAATATGTTGTGTTTTCATCAAGTATCACTCCATCTCCTCAAGTTCTTGTTAATTCCTTCCATTTTTAGTCGAAGTGCTGTCCAAATCATGTCATTCTTATTCCTTGGCTATACCGTTGCAGTTTCTTATTCTTTTGGTTCGTAAGCTCTTGCTTCATGTCTTCTAACCTACAAGGTTCTCATAATGCTCCTTGTTCCTCCTTTTACCGGAGTGCTCTTAACTTCGTTCATCTCCGTTGCATTCTTTCTTTCAAGCTTGCTCAACCTCTCAAGGTTCTTTGGTTTCACTCGTCTGTCAACGAAGCAACTTTGTTTTACCTCTTCCTCTTCCGTTTTTACCCGGTGCTATCTTTAGGATCTCGGGTCGAGATCCTCTGTTAGTGTGGGAGAGTTGTGACGCCCGAAGACCGACGTCCCAGAAGATACCAGAAGATTCCAGAAGATTCCCGAAGATTCCAGATGTTCCGGGTTCTCCCGTGTGTTTTATTTTGCTTGTGTTATTTTTTTTTTTTGCATTGCATCATGTCATCATGCCATCGTGTTATTTATTTTTGCATCTCAACTCAAATAAATCGTGTGGACCTTCGGTCCATTTAAATCGAGGGAAGAATGACTTCTCTTTATAACATATAAAGCCTCTCAATATTATTAGGGAGCTATATTTAATAATATTCCATTTGTTGGAATTAACCAACACACTTGCAATATTCCCCATGCCTCTTAATTCAAGTTTCTACTTCTAAACCTTGCCTATAATTCTTTCCATTGTTTCGAGGTTCCTCCAAAACCCCCCCAACTATTTTTATTTAATTCCTGACATTTTGTGTGA
This sequence comes from Secale cereale, assembly GCA_902687465.1. Lineage (NCBI taxonomy): Eukaryota > Viridiplantae > Streptophyta > Magnoliopsida > Poales > Poaceae > Secale > Secale cereale. Next base: position 745,439,545 of record LR738710.1, read on the forward strand.
GTCCAGAGATTTAACTCCGTGTTTAAATCTCTTCCCTAACCTTTTCTTTTCTTCCCTTTTCTTCTTCTTTCTTTTCTGTTTTAAAAAAACAGTTAAAATGAGGCCTCCCAGCCGCCAGGCCTCCCTCTCCTCCTTCCCAGGCCTCTAGGCCCTCTCCAGCCGAAGCTGGCCCAGCCGCCCTTCTTCTCCTCCCTTCTAGGCCCTCCTCCCAGCAGGCCTGAGGCCCAGCTGGTTGTCTAGGCCGTGGCCCATCTGTCCCTGCTCCCTCAAGACCAAACCCTAAGCCAGTCCGCACCCAGAGCACTCCTCCCTCTGCCTTCCCCTCGCGCCGCCACCCCATCGTCCCAGCGCCCGACCGCTCGACCCCCCCTTGTCTCCCTCGCGACCCCGCTCCTTTCTTCCTCGATGCACCGCAGCTCCCCTCGCTCACCCCACGCCGCCACCCGACTGCATCGCCCCGATTCCCCCATCGATCGATGCCTCCTCCTCTCGTTTTCTCCCTCGAACCCTCTGGCCTCTGCCCGCTTCCATCGCTCATCTCTCATCTCCAGTGCTAGGCCGCAGCGCCTCCAGGCAGCGCGCCCCGATTCACCCCCGAGCCTCTCATCTCCAGCGTGCGCCCGTCCTCAGCCGCGCTAGGAGACCAGCGCGCCCTGCCTCCGTCTTCAACTCCGCGGCGACCACCGCGCAGGCCGCCCGAGCTCATCCCCGCCTCTGCTCCAGGGCCGGCCCCGAGCGCCCTGCCTGCAGGTCGCCTCCTCGCCAAGGCAAGATGGCCGAAGCCCGGCGCCCCGAGCCCAGCAGCGCGGCGCCCCCGAGCCTCCTCTTCAGCGCCTCGGGCCCCGCCTTGGTCGTCCAGCGCCTCCTCCGCCCAAGGCAGCAGCCCCGCGGCCACTCCATCGCCTCCTCGCCAAGTTGCCGCTGCCACGGCCTCGTCGCCGTGCTGCCTCTTTTGCTGCGAATGTTGTTCGCCAAGGCCAGCGCCGCTCTGTGTTGGTTGGGCATTTTTGCCTTCTGTCATGTGCCAAGACTTGTTGCTGCCATGTTTCTTTTTGCCAAGTGTTCCTTCCGGTGTGTCCAAGTTCGGCTATTCGGCGACCTGTCAAGTTCGACTACTTCATGGATGCGACAAGTACCACGACCGCGACAAGTACCTCGACGAACCGAACAACTACGGAAAAACGAGCTCGTGAACGGCTACGGATCAAGTACCACTACCGTCGCGAGATCGAGAACCCCCAAGTACCACGACGACCGAATGGCTACGATGGCGAGTACCTCTCCAATGAACGTGAACAACTACATGGCGATGCGACAAGTACCCCTACGGAACGTGTACCACTACCGTCGCCCCGTGTACAACTACGAACGGAACGTCTACTTCCTCTTCGACCGCGAGTACCACTACTTCCTCTACGATCTCGAACCGCCCCGTGAACGTTTGTCCCGAAGGTATAACCCGAGACGATGACCCGTGGAATGCATGCTTGTGTTGTATGAGATGTTTCCCTTGTGTGCTCCGTGCCCGTTTCGACCGTTTGTCATGTTCCTCGGTTGCCTCGTCGCCGACTCGTGGGAACCCGGTGACGGGATCAACCCACTATCATCTTGTTCCGCTCGCTCACGCCACCCTTATCTTTTGCACCGGTCTCTCAATGAGTTACCGGAACCGAGATGTTGCGTTGCATCATTTTCGGATCGTTGCCGTGGCACCCTTCTTCCACCACGGTGACAATACTTCATATCTTCTTCATGTCAACTTTTAATAAAACTTGCATAAAACTTGATCATGTCATCCGCATCATGTTAACAACATTTAATATGTGTGAGTTGTTGTTGCTTTAATAATTACTAAACATGCTCATGGGGATTTTCCGGATTTGTTGTTATCTTCCGGCCTCATTTAAAATGTATAAATAGTGTAGTTTTATTATTGTTTCACCTCTTGCCATGTTAACAAACATTTAATCTTGTCTTGTAAATAACGAGAGTTAATTAAATAATTATAATGTGGTGCTTCGTCAATATGCAACTCTTGCATATTGAGCTCCACTTAACTTGTAGTTTTGTTTGTGCACTTTGCCATGCCATGCATATTTAAACCGGACATGCATCATTTTTGGATGTGCATCGTATGCCATGTTTATGCTTGTGTGTTTACCATGTTGTTTGTTTCTTTCCGGTTTGCTTCTCTTGATAGCTTCGGTTTCGTTCCGGAGTTGTGAGGATTCGCTCGACTGTTGCTCCGTCTTCTTCATGGATCCGTTCTTCTTCCTTGCGGAATCCCAGGCAAGATGATCATACCCTTGGATACCTTTACTACCATTGCCATGCTTAGTTGTCTCGATGCTATCGTTACATGTCGCGCTACCCATCTTTATGTCAGCCTCTCCTTGTTGCCATGAAACCTCTAACCTTTGACACCTTCCTAGGAAAACCACTGTTTGGCTATGTTACTGCTTGCTCAGCCCCTCTTATAGCGTTGTTAGTTGCAGGTGAAGATGAAGATCGTTCCAGGAGGGAACTTGCTGTTGTTATATCACAATATCTATAATTATTATTAGCACACCTATATACTGGGCATGGGTGGAAGGCTTGGCCTTTTGCTCGGTGTTTTGTTCCACTCATGCCACCTTAGGCGCCGATAAACCGGCATTATGTTCCTTGATTTTGCGTTCCTTACACGATGGGTGAAATGGGGACCCCTTGATAGTTCGACTTTGAATAAAACTCCTCCAGCAAGGCCCAACTTTGGTTTTAATTTGCTCATAATAACAACTTAATTAATTAATTAAAATTGCGTAGGGAGTTAGCGCTACCCGAGGATTCTTAATTCTACATAGCAGGGGGGCCAGTGCTGATGGTGTTGGTCCCAAACTAGAGTCGTGTGCGGGGCCCCCCTTGGCAACTTGGGTATTTCGGCCACTATAAGCTGTGCTCATCCGGTCGTGGCCTGAGACGAGATACGCGCGGCTACTATCAGGGTGTCGGCACGCCGGGAGGTCTTGCTGGACTTGTTTTACCATTGTCGAAATGACTTGTGCTACCGGGATGCCGAGCCTGATCGGATTTTCCCTAAGATAAGGAGTGGTGATATTATATTTATCACTTCAGCTAATCGTGAGAGCTTGTGATGGGCTAAGTTGGAACACCCCTGCAGGGTTATGATCTTTCGAAAGCCATGCCTGCGGTTATGTGGCAGATTGGAATTTGTTAATGTCCGGTTGTAGAAAACTTGACAGATGATCCGAAGTAAAACACACAACTGTGTGAGTAACCGTGACTGTCTCATTTCACTTTGAGAAGAGAACACGGTGGGGTTATGTTTGACTCGTATGTAGTTAGGATCTTTAGCGATCACTCCTTTTTGCGACCGTTTGCGTAGCTTCTCATCTTATTCTGGTACTCGTAAGTTAGCCACCATATTATGCTTAGCCGCTGCTGCAGCCTCACCACTTTACCTCTTCCTACCCACAAAGCTTTGCTAGTCTTGTTACCCATGGTTATGGGATTGCTGAGTCCTCGTGGCTCACAGATACTACAACACCAGATGCAGGTTCAGCCGAGTTTGATGCAGGAGCTGGTCCAAGTGCTTCACTGGGAGCTCGATGAAGAGTTTGGCCGTATGCTTGTTACGTTTCGACAATCAGTAGTGGTTTCTACTAGGATTCGATCCTGACCTATGGCTTTATGTTGTTTTGGTATCTTTCTTTTGGATCTTCACCCGTAGTCGGGTTGTGATGTTTTGAATGATGTATGGCTTATGTACTGTATTGTGTGAAGTGGCGAGTGTAAGCCAACTATCTCCTTTTGCATTTTAATCCCTCTTTTACATGAGTCGCGCAAAGATACCAAACTTGAGATCATTCTGGGATGGGCTTATACCTTTAAGTCGTGCCTCGACACGTAGGAGGTATAGTCCCATCCTGGGCATTACAGCTGCAATGATGTGGGAATCAGAAACTTTGTGGCAGCTGATGACATGTTGTGTTATTATGCACAATATGATTGTCAAGGATGAGGGTGATGGTATAGCCCAAACCCATGATTTCGAAGCACCTGGAGAACAAGTTGAAATCCCGGAAGATTAAGATGCGGCTCAGCTGATGAACTTTCTGCAAATGCATGAGAATCTTTGAGATCAGCAGGTGCACACGCAACTACTCAATGATCTTGTGGAGCACATGTGGACCCACAATGGCAATCAAGAAGCCAATGGTTGAGTTTGGCACTTAAAATAAATTTTATGTAAACACTATCTATGCTTCATACCAAGATTTGATAGTTACGTGCGACATTGTCTTGTATGATCGACGCGCATGTATTTGCATGCATTTGAGAGTTCGGATTTAACATATGTGGATGTGGGGACGAAAATATGAGGGGCTGTCCGGATACGCCTGTGGGCGTGCCCGGGTACGTCCGCAGACGTATAGGGGATTGGGTTTATCAAGTCCGGATGTAAATGATCTTAGCGTACCAAAGTAATTTCACGTTGTCGTAGAATGTACTCCCTCTATAAATTAATATAAGACGTTTTAGATCATTATTTTAGTTTATTTTTAAAAAGAATGATAACCCCGGCCTCTCACGATGCATGCAACCATTTTATTAATTATTCACAAAGACCTTACAAAGTAATACAACGATAAGTCTGACGCCACCATCTTGGCAAAATTTATCGCTACTGTCATTCACTTGATTAAAGGGTGTTGATAGTCCGAGCCGAATACCAAACAGACCTCGCATCATAGCCTAACATCTAAATCGAGGCTCCAACCAAGCCGCATTGTCGGGTCTGAATCACCCACCGGTCCGGCGCACTCTCTGAGGCCATCACCGCCTTCCACAAATCATCTTCAGAGCAGGCACTGACGTATTGACATTGCTAGGCTTGCCGTTGACGCCATCACAGCGCCAGACAACGTCATCTCCCTGCACGTGTCCATCATCACATATTCGTTACCGAGACCCTGCCGCGCCACGCCGCCGAGACTCCACGTCGTCGATGCGTCACACCGGCCACTTCACCTCGATGATGTCTCTAAGAAGGAGGCGGGAACTTCACCTCGATGATGCCTCTAAGAAGGAAACAACCAAGGGTGTCCCCGTCACCAGCTCCGGTCACCGGCCGTAGACAAGGTTTTCACCCAGATTTTGTCCCACGAGCATCCATCTGACATCATGTTCCTCGGCCAGACCACCTTCAAAGCCCCAGACCCGGCGACGATCGTAGCAGCACTGCCATCGTGGGAGCCCTGGCACACCGGCCACTGCCTGCGTGTGCCACCACTGGAGTTCGGGGGAGGGCTGCCACCCAAACCTCGCCAAACCGCGAGAGCCGCCGAGAAGGATCTCGTGCGTGCTCGTCCCCGTCACTGATCCGATCTAATCCGGAGCCAAAGCCACTAGACTGCCGACGAAGTTCCGCCTTGGCCAGGGACATCACCACACCATGCCGCCACCATCCAGGGCCGCCGCCCCAGGATCCAGGACCAGGAGACGCACGCATGCACCCCACCTGGCCAACCAGGACCTCCACGACGCCCTCTCCACGCCGCCGTCCGGGGCACGCCATCACGCCGCCATGGATCAGATCGCGAGTGCGCCGTCGCGCGAGGAGGTCCCGCCCCACCCCCTCCTACGCAAGCGAGGGAGGAGAACCCCCGGCCCACCAACGTCATCGGACGCCGAACTTAGGACAGCGGCATCCTCCGGCGGAGGGAAGGGAGGAAGGCTGTATGATCTAAAACATCTTATATTACTTTACAGAGGTGGCATATGTCAATAATTCCAGGGATTATTCAGCCTGCCTCACTATCGGCTTCCTAGAAAGCAGCATGGATGCAGGCTAGCTGCACCAGCCAGCTACCTGCAGCTAATGGTTTAGCATGATTCTGGCAATGTGATCGAGCTAGTGAGATAGAATATGATTTATTTTGCTTTTGGGCGGGATAGTGAGATCTGATTTGGACATGCTAACAGCTGGATTTGCTGGTGTTAATAGTGTCTTGTATTGTATCTACCTTGCCAATAAACAAAGTAGCTAGTCGAAGACGAACGTCGCCGTAAGTGACACTCCAGATATAAAATGGTAGTATGTGACATTATTGGACCCGGACTTCTTCTGACAGTAGTTCTGTGCATGTGAGCACGACATTTTCTAGTTCTTCGAAAATAAAGCAAAAGACTGGGACAACTGTCCAACTATGTACCTTTGAAAGTAGAGAAGACTGTATGCGGTGTGTGTTAAATTGTGATCCAAATTATACCATGTTGGACTAGGCGTAGTACAACAGGTGTGGGCCTTTCCGTTGACGTCAACGTGTACGAGTACAACTCGTTTACTTGTCCTCCAAGGACTCTCATGTATTGCCCTCTTATATACCCCACGTAGTCGCACCTAAGACGGTCTGTCGTCTCGTGCTTGTAATACTCCTCCTCATAGTGATTGCGCCTTCGTGCGTCCGTGGTTTTCTCCCGCAAGGGTTTCCACGTAAAAATCTGTGTCTCTCGTGTCTCGTTTATTCTCGTTATTATCTAACAAGTGGTATACAGAGCCAAGTTCGCAGATACGAGATTTGAGATCGAGGAGGATTAGGGCTGCGTTCCGTGCGTCGCGGCCGGTCGTCGAGATCGATTCCGAGATCGAGACCAACAGGCGATTGATTCTTTTCAAAGCTACCGTACGGAGACCAACAGGCGATACGCTGCTGCTACTCTACGTACCGGCCACAAGTTACCGAGTTGTTTGCTGCTGCGTACGTACAAGCACAAGCCCCGAGGAGATTTGATCGCTGCTGCTACTCCTCATCCTGAAGGAAACCAGCGATCGTTGAGCCCAGTAGTACTTCTATACTACATCTCACGTGCAGGCCAGTACTCTAATTGAGTACTAGATCAGATTTTTCAACTTTGATTGCTACATCCACACAAAGAGCTACCAGGTGCTATCTGTTCTAGTTTTTTGCTCCGCATATTAAATTCTATCAAGAATTTTTCTACCGGCTTGTACTACTTTGTGTACACAGTTTTATCTACTCATGGCTTCCATGAAGTACGATCTTCCGCTGCTGGACCGTGACACAAGGTTTACCCTATGGCAAGTCAAGATGCGGGCGTTGTTGGCACAGGCCGACTATGATGATGCACTGGATAGTTTTGGGAAGGACCGAATTCAGGACTGGACTGCTGATGAGAAAAGAAGGGATCGTAAGGCTTTGTCACAAATTCAACTCCATTTGCATAACAATATTTTGCAGGAAGTTTTGAGCGAGAAAACTGCTGCCGCTCTATGGTTAAAGCTGGAAAGCATTTGCATGACAAAAGATCTTACCAGCAAGATGCATCTGAAGCAAAAATTATTCCTGCACAGGTTACCCGAGGGAGGTAATGTTTTGAATCATATTTCTGAATTTAAAGAGATCATATCCGATCTAGCTGCAATGGAGGTTAAGTATGAAGAGGAAGATACTGCTTTAATGTTACTTTGCTCACTGCCAAGTTCTTATACCAATTTTAGAGACACCATATTATATAGTCGTGATACTCTCACACTTAATGAAGTTTATGAAGCTTTGAACTCTAAGGAGAAGATGAAATTAATGGTGCCTCATGATGGTTCGAGTTCATCCCAAGCCGAGGGATTATCTGTTCGTGGCAGGACAAAGGAGAAGAACTCCAATAATGAAAACAGAGGCAAAAGTAAGAACGGCCACAGGGGCCGGTCGCAATCCAGAGACAAGAAGTATTGCAGATATTGCAAAAGAGACGGGCATGACATCTCCGAGTGTTTCAAGTTGCAGAACAAGGAAAAGAGAAAAGGTAACAAACAAGGTGAAAATTCTGCTAACGTTGCTCGTGATGATAGTTCCGATGATGCTCTTGTCGTTACTGCTGGATGTGCTGAGACCAATGATGAGTGGGTACTTGACACTGCATGTACTTTTCATATGTGCCCGCATAGAGATTGGTTTACTACTTTTGATTCCACTACTGCTGCTGGTTCCGTTTTGGGTTTTGATAATTCACCATGCAAGATTGAAGGCATAGGTTCCGTTCGAATCAAGATGTTTGATGGCACAATCAGAACTTTGACAGACGTTCGGTATATTCCGAAGATGAAGAGAAATCTTATCTCTATGAGCGCCCTTGATGCAAAGGGCTACAAGTATTCAGGTGGAGATAGTGTTTTGAAGGTCACCAGAGGTTCCCTTATTGTGATGAAAGGTGACTTAAGTTCGACCAATGGTCTTTATTACCTTCGAGGTTCTACCGTTTCAGGTAACGCTACTCCAGTTATTTCAAAGAATTCTGATTGTGATGCTGCTAACCTTTGGCATATGCGTCTTGGACATATGAGTGAACTTGGTTTGGCAGAGTTATATAAGAGAGGTCTTCTTAAAGGATACGAAACTGGTAAATTGAAATTTTGTGAGCATTGTATCTTCGGCAAGCACAAGAGGGTGAAGTTCAATACTTCGACTCATACAACTGAAGGTATTCTTGATTATGTGCATTCTGATTTATGGGGACCATCTCGCAAGAAGTCATTAGGTGGTGCTAGTTACATGCTGACCATAATTGATGATTATTCAAGAAAAGTTTGGCCTTATTTCTTGAAGCATAAATGGCAAGCATTCTCAGCATTTAAGGAGTGGAAGATTATGATTGAAAGACAAACTGAAAGTAAGGTAAAAATACTTCGCACTGATAATGGTATGGAATTCTGTTCTAAGCAATTTAATAATTATTGCAAGTCTGAAGGCATTGTCAGACACTACACCGTTCCTTATACTCCTCAACAAAACGGTGTTGCTGAGCGTATGAACAGGACCATTATTTCCAGAGCCCGTTGCATGTTGTCAAATGCAGGTTTGCATAAGCGTTTTTGGGCTGAGGCCGCTTCTACTGCTTGTTATCTCATTAACCGTTCACCATCTATTGCTCTAAATAAGAAAACTCCAATTGAGGTATGGTCTGGTTCACCTGCTGATTATTCACAGTTGAGAGTTTTTGGTTGCACTGCTTATGCTCATGTTGATAATGGAAAATTGGAGCCTAGGGCTGTTAAGTGCATCTTTCTTGGTTATAAGTCTGGTGTTAAAGGTTTTAAATTGTGGAATCCTGAAACCCAGAAGGTTGTTATTAGCAGAAACGTTATCTTTAATGAATCTGCTATGTTTCATGATGTTTCATCTACTAATGTTCCTGTTGAGAGTGAACAACAGGCTACTCTTCAGCATCCTACTGTTCAGGTGGAGCATGTTATTGATTCAGATGATACATCCGGTAATGAAAATGTTGATGCACATGATGATCCCGTCATTGATGATGAACATGTCACTCCCACTCCAAATCAGCCTATTGTTCCACCCGGTTGGAATCTTGCACGTGACAGAGTTAGGCGGGGTATTGATAAACCTAAAAGGTTAATTGAAGAGTGCAATATTGTTTCTTTTGCTTTATCTGTTGCAGAGGAAATTGAAGGTAATGCTGAGCCTTCTTCATATTCCGAGGCTATTATTTCTGGTGATAGTAATAAGTGGATGACCGCTATGCATGATGAGATGGAATCACTTGAAAAGAATGGCACTTGGGATTTAGTAAAATTGCCTAGAGAGAAGAAACCTATTCGTTGCAAGTGGGTTTTCAAGAGGAAAGAAGGTGTTTCTCCTAATGATGAGACAAGATATAAAGCAAGGTTAGTTGCTAAAGGTTATAGTCAGATTCCAGGTATTGACTATAATGAAGTCTTTTCTCCTGTCGTGAAGCATAGCTCTATTCGCACTTTACTTAGTATTGTTGCCATAAATGATTTTGAGCTTGAACAATTGGATGTTAAAACTGCATTCTTACATGGAGAATTAGAAGAGGATATTTATATGGAACAACCTGAAGGTTTTGTTATTCCTGGAAAAGAAAAGCTTGTCTGCAAGTTAAAGAAATCTCTTTATGGATTGAAGCAATCCCCTAGACAGTGGTACAAGAGATTTGACACCTTTATGCTCTCTCAAGGTTTCAAAAGGTCTAAATATGATAGTTGTGTTTATTTGAAAACTGTCAAAGGTTCAACTATTTATTTGCTCCTTTATGTTGATGATATGCTTATTGCTGCAAAGAGTATGTCAGATGTTGATGAACTAAAGAAGCAATTGAGTAATGAATTTGAGATGAAGGATTTGGGTGCAGCAAAGAAAATTCTTGGCATGGAAATATCCAGAGATAGACCGTCTGGAAAGGTATATCTAAGTCAGAAAGGATATATTGATAAAGTTCTTCGTCGTTTTAATATGCATAATGCCAAGCCAGTAAGTACTCCGTTAGCTGCACACTTCAAATTATCATCAGCTTTATGTCCTAAGTCAGATGCAGATATTGAGTACATGTCTAGAGTTCCCTATTCGAGTGCAGTTGGTTCACTTATGTATGCCATGGTTTGTTCCCGTCCGGATTTATCATATGCATTGAGTGTCGTCAGTAGATACATGGCTAATCCTGGAAAAGAGCATTGGAAAGCAGTTCAGTTATATACCCCACGTAGTCGCACCTAAGACGGTCTGTCGTCTCGTGCTTGTAATACTCCTCCTCATAGTGATTGCGCCTTCGTGCGTCCGTGGTTTTCTCCCGCAAGGGTTTCCACGTAAAAATCCGTGTCTCTCGTGTCTCGTTTATTCTCGTTATTATCTAACAGTGTGCACGCACGAGCTTTCGCATCCGTAATTCCTAACCTAGTCGTGCCAATGTGGAAGAAGAATTTTACACAACAAATGTGCAGAAAGAATTACGCAACCAAAATTTCATGACTGGCGTTTTGGTGTATCGTTAACGCTGATTATTCCTTCAACGAGAGGCGATATAGCAAGATGTCCGTGGTGACTTTGAGACCGCTCGGTATCTCCCCACTTTGGAGTTCCACTGCGGAGCGGAACTGCATTCACTGCAATTTTGGAGAGCGGCCAAATGGGTGCTCCGCCCGCTCCACTCCCTCGCGAAGGAGCGAAGTATTGCCCAATACAGCCTTCGTCAATCTAGAAACTCCACAACTTCAATTTGGTGTGTAGTAGGCATTGTGTGAGTGAGTATGATGCTTTGCGGTGGTGTGAGTACATGTTTAAGTTTTTTTTCACGAGAACTCCTCGAGAAGGGCAGGGATTCCTGCATTTCAATAAGAAGAAGAGAGTTGGTCCAGATTATAAGAAAAAAAAATGGACACCAAAACCTAACATTCTCGCCTAATCAAGAAAAACCGAATGAAAACCCGCAAAGAAAGAAAAAAGAAAACGAGAAAAAGAGACACAAGTACATGTTTACGTTGTAATAGGTGTTTCTCAAATAAGCAAGCATTGCTAACATGAGTAACAGGTCTGGCACTGCCAATGGCGGCAAAGTAATGAGCCTTCGCAAAAGTAGGAGGATTGGTTTTTACAAAGGCCAGCTGATACCAAGCACAAATAGTCTCTTCAACAACACAATATCATGAGCTAGTTGATACGCCGAAAACACGCACAACCCAAATTATTACGCAAAAAGGAGAATGTGTTTGATGTTCATACGAACAATGTTATTAACCGGGCAATTCAACCATGGTAGCCAGCCGCCGCCTATCCAAAAAATAGGATTTCTCTGCCTCCCGCCGGCGCCGGTCCACCCCGTCTCCCGTGGCCTTAGGGCCATGGGGGCGGAGTGGATCCCGACCCTTGCCGTGGGGAGAACTTCGTTTTTAGATATTTTTTCGAGATTTGTTAGGGTTTGCATCCTATTCAGGAAGACGAGACAGCGACAGCTCTCAAGATGATATAAAGTTCTCCCCGCTAGCCCCCGTTCCGGTGATGTTTCTAACATCGCCGGTGGGCGTGTGGAGGTGTGTCTCCGGTTGATCTGTCTTTGGTGGGTTTGCTCGGATCGGTTCGTCGTTCGTCTTTATTCGTGTGTCTTCGGGTTGGATCCTTCTTATCTACAATTTTCATTGGCGGCAGTTGTTGTTCTGGTGCGTTGGTTTTATGGGGCCTTATCACGATGGCTTCCCGACTGTCTACTACAACAAGGTTTACCCGACTCCAGCGAGGGAGGGGCGATAACAGCGACGCGCCTTCGGCTCGCTTCGGTGCTTGTAGTCGTCGCTAGATGGTCTACGGATTTTTATGTAATTTTTATTATTTCTAGTGTTCCTTGTACTATCATGATTGAAAATGAATAGAGCGGAAGTTTATCTCGCAAAAAAAACAATATTTTTAACCAATTAACGCTAAACAATGTGCAATTCGTTGTCAAACCACGCATATATAACTCTCTTTGCATGCCGCTCCTTTATGGACTGCCAAAAGGAGTATACTCCAAAAAGTACCATTCCCTTTTTCTTTATAGCAAGCAAAAAGTAACTATCCCTTTTCACCTTCCCGTCGCGCTTCCTTTGAAACAACTTCATCGTGCCGGTTTCATACTACCCACGCAAACCGGTTTACCCATTCGCAAGCAGTGATGCACTCAAGCACATGCAGCCATGCACGGTGCGGCGCTTTTGGCTGCGGTTTTCTACGGTCAATATTCACCGTTGCCCTGTCAAAGGCCTCCACGGCATGCATTCCGTATCGATCCATCACAAGATAGTCTTTGGCACTGCGCGAAGTTTGTCCAATGCACCTTTGCCTTCGTCGCGAGGGGTAGCTCAGTGGTGCCTGTCAGCACGATCCCGTTGATCAATCGAGCACCTTTCGGTGATGATCGGTCGAACGTGTGCAAAAGTTGACGGCACGTGTACACGCGTGCTCGAGCGTCTGTACCACTGAAACTTGACCACACGCGCATGCGCATGCATGCAATGCAAAGCCAGCCGAGAAGCAGCGACCGACTGTACGGAGCCCGTCTGCTGAACGTGGATTTCTCGGAGAACCGGTGGATGCACGGTCGTCGTCGTCGTCGTCGGAGTACACGTGCCACGCTCGTCGACCGGTCGCCAGCTCTGAATCGACAAGGAAAAGGAAAAGGAAAAGGTCATGTCCATTATCCATGGTGAGAGATGAGATGAGATGAGATCAGTCCTCTCCATTTTTGGCGAGTCAGATACTCAGATAGGGTCACAAAGTCGCATGGTTTTCACCTCTACACGCCGAGATCGTCCACAAAAGTCTCCACAACTGTGCGCGCCGGAGACAAAACGAGCGGACGCACGCCGTACCAAAACTATGTGCGAGCACAGCGGCAACAGCACTGGCGCTTGCTTGACTCGCCGTCCCATCAACGACGACATATGTGTCCCCGCGGTTCACACACGCCAGACGGAAAATATCGGACCAGCGGTGTGCTTGATTCACAAGCAAGCTAGCCGCGGCCGTACCGTCTTCTGGAGTACTCTCAGTGTATCAGTCAGTGGCTCAGTGTCACAGAGCGTGCGTACGTAGTAACGTACACGTAGCACGCCCCACAGAACTCCATGTGACCTTCGTCACGTACGGACGGTTGCCAGTCGCCACCATGCGTCTCGCCCGGGCTCTCGGTTTCACACCGTCCGTACACCCATCGGCACTCGGCTGGCATGGCCGGGGCATGATCTCCCGTGCTCTCCCCGGCGGTTTCGGGGCGCCGGTCTCGGCCCCACGCCACGCCACAAACGACAGCAACGGAGATATCGATATCGCGCTGTGACCGGCGCGTGGTCACCGCGGCGCAGCATGAACGCGTCTGGCCGCGGGCGAGACGAGACGAGACGAGAGACCAGGATGGATGCCAGCTAGTACTATAACCTACGAGCTCGCAAACGGATCGATGTCGTTCCAGAATCATGGCGGACGCGCTCTAGTTGATGTGAGCGTGTAACGGGACCGAGCGGACCGGCCACGCAAGTGGCATTGACGCAATAAATGGCATAGTGTACCACTGCCGTATGGCACTGCTCACCGGCCTCCAGAAAAACTGGACACATGTGTATGTGCAGTGCCGACCTGGCGACCCATGCGTGGAGTAGCCAGTAGATAGACGATGATGGTGGACCTGCAAGCATCTACTGGTACTACGTGTGTGGCTGTGGCCTGTGTGCCCATGTTGACCGGTATGCCTGGCTTGTTTATCCTCAGGACTGAAAGCTGATTATGTACTTTCTCGCACAAAAAAACTACCCAATGATGTAGTAGGAGCACTTGTATTTTGCTATCAAATCAAACCGATCATAGACCATATGCATATGCACCAGCCCAACCCTTCGGCTGCTAAATGCCAAAAAGGAGTCTCCTTACTAAAAAGATGCTGCGCCGTACACCTCTTCTGGTAATCTAGCGAGCAGCTCACCTGCCGATTTGTGCCTAATGATGTGTTACGCTGATGGGAGGGCGACCGCTTCTCATCTCTGTTAGTTAATTAGTAGCACCAGACCTATTCCACTAAAACTTTCAAAGATTCGCTTATACTACCTTCCTCCTGGGTTATTGGTCCCCATTACAATTTGTGCCAAACTTTGACCATAATTTTAACTAACAATACATTCATGCATGCCATTAAAAATTGTATCACTAAAAAGTATGTTCAAATACGAATCCAACGATATAATTTTTTATTGACATGCATTAACTTTTGTTAGTTACTGCCTCGGTTCTGGTTTATTAACCCTCATTGTAATATGTGTCAAATTTTAATCACAAATTTAACTAACAAGTTGTTTATACATGTCAAAAAAACATTGAAAACTATGTTTTAAATACGAATCCATTGATATATTTTTTATTGATATGCACTAACATTTTATCAGTTAAATCTTTGATCAAAATTTAACATAAATTATAAAGAATGTCAATAAACCAAGACGGAGGTAATAAATATTTAGTTAAAACTTAGCACGGATTATAAAGGAGGCTAATAAATCAGGACAAAGGTAGTACTTATGAAGAACTGACACAACCTCATCCAATGCACCAAGATCTTGTATCGATCACATACACGACCTTTTGTAACTTTCCGTAAAGTACCTTTGCCGAATGCATGACCAGGGTGCATAAACATCCGGCTAGGATTAATTATTCTTGGTGCTCTCTTTTAGCATGCGTGCTCCAAGCACTAACTATTCTTCTATTTACCAAATATATGCATCATAAGAGCAATTTCAACGGGTCGATCCAAACGAACGGTGATTTTGTCCGTTTTTTTGTTCGTTAGGCGGACACCGATGTCCGCTTCCGCGTTTGAGTCGTTGCGTGCGCCCAACGCTGACCTGATCCATTTTCACGACGCTAGAAAAAAACGCATGCATATTTAAACAAAACTACATTAATTAAACATTAAAGCCGGCCACGAAGGCTCGCGAGAGTCACATTTGCATTGAAGAAAAATAAAAACAACCTAAACTACAAGGTGCTGCGCTGCCCTAGGCATTGTCGTCGTCATCCTCGGGTCCGTGAGGTCATTGAGCGTCGGCGCCGGGCCGGCTCAGGGGAACGCCTTGTTCCAGAGGGCGTTCATGTCCGGCGCGGGCAGTGCTGCCGCCTGGGCCGCCGCGGCCCGGCGCGCCTCCTCCTCGGCCTCGTGCTGCTCGTCCTCGGCGTCGCATTCGAGCATCTCGAGGTACTCGCCGTCGCCGTCGCGACGCTCTTCGGTCAGCCGGATCTGGCGCCGGTGCTCGAGTTACGCCGCCTCCCGAGCCGACGTCGCCCCCATCCAAATCGGTGGCTCGGAGACCCACTCGCGCACTCCGGCTCGGGCTCTGGCTCGCCTTTGACGCGGCGTTGGGGAGGGGACAGCGGGGCCACCGGCGGCACCACGCAGTCGCCCGTCGCGGAAAGGGCAATAGCCTCCGCCAGTGCCGCCTCGTACTGAGCCTCCTCTTCCTCCACCGCCTCCGCCCCTGCGCCGCTCGTCCTCCTCGATCTCCCGGTAGACGGGCGCAAGGGCCGCCTGGTAGGCGTCCTCTGCCGCCTGGTCCTCCTCGCGGACGACGATCGGCGGCGGCGGCATGCTGCGGTCGACCTCGCGCACGCCCCGTCGCCTCGCCTCCTCGTGCTCGAAGGCGAACCACCTCGCTCACTTGGGCGAGTCGGTTGCGTAGGCGAGGTCGCGGCGCTGCTCCGGCGTTAGCAGCGCCCGCCAGCACCGCACCTCCTCCGCGTGAGCCCGAGCCGACCGCGGCGCCGCCGGCACTGGGATCCTCTCCGGATCCAGATGTCAGTCATGCGGCAGGGTGGCGTCGGGGTACGGGAGAACCACACCACATCTCCTCATGATGTGTGGAGCGCTCACACGTTCGTCCGCGGGGCCGCCGTTCCAGGTTCCCATCACCACCGTCGGATCTGACGCATGGGTGCGCTGCCACCTTGGGAGTAGTGGCCCGTCACCACCACAACTACCGCCGATGGCATCGGTGGAAGGGCGAGGTTGGATTGGCCCTCCTATGGCTCCACCGCGGCCATCACCAGTGACGAAGAATATATAACGAAAATGCTAACCGACAAACGTCCACTGGCAGAGGGTGGCAAATCAACCCTTTTTTATGGCAAGTTATATTGTGGCGATGATGAAGACTTTAGTTCGCAAGCACGGCAAATTTTGGCATTTTTTTTAATGAAGCGGATTTACCTTGCTCATCAACTAAACTTGCCATTGTCGAGAAACATAAATTGCTATGTAAGTGGTTCACTATTTGCCATGATTCCCACCTACGTTCGCCGGATAAAAGGGTCTGCATATTACTAGTCCCTGGACGGAGGGGGTATTTTAGACCCACTTCAAATGAGATGGCAATATTCTAGTACTACTAGTATTAACAATGCTCTTGGTGTTTCTTCCAATCAATTGCGCGCATCGTTGATGTATAATTACTTCATGACAGTTGTCAACCCCATTGACTAACATTAGTTTAGTGTTTGACCACATAGTATGTCAGACAAGAAAATTCATCAAACCTCCGCATTTAAGACAGCCGCAGCAGACGGGCGAAATAGTCTTGGCAAAAGTCAGTCGTCGCGAGGTGGCCAAAACCGTCACGATTTAAGTTTTCTTGACCCGTCATGGGTGGATCGTTTACTGGTGCGTTTGAATGTTTGATCGTTCTCACAGTTACGAACTGCTGCCACTGTAAAGTTTTTTCTTACGGAGCACTGTAGATTTAGTATCATCCACATACTACGTGGTTCATCTATCATAACATAGAAGGTCGCTTTTGCGTGTCCCTGTACTAGCACCGCCACGATGTTTCGGCACATGCGTGGTGCCGGTATTGTGCACGATCACAATGTTTAGCACCTTTTACTTGGCTTGGCGCGCAAACAATGTGGTCACGGTAGTGCCCAAATTGGCCACGAATTGCTTTGGGCAACCACCACGTAGCAGTACGAGCATAGCCATCAAGCTGTTTCGGCCAGTTGACTACTCGTGTCATGTGAAAATAAAGATCGAACCTACCTCGGCGACTTCCATGCCAAGTTGTCGGCCTGAAAATCTCCTTTCTTGCATTCGTGATCGAGGAGAAACAACCGTTACACCAAACAAGGTACGTAGTAAAATGCAGATGCATCATCGCAACTCTTGGAGATCTTGGCCACCGCCACACGGAAGTACAAATGTGACAAAAAACGTAGCATCACTTTCTCTTTGATTGATTGGAGGGAACAACAAACCTACGCGCACCGCCACACGACCAAAACTCTGCCTCTGCGCTGTGTTGTGCGCCTCCGTCCGTGCACGTATATTCGGTTCGGTTGGTGTGCGACCACTCAAGTATAGTTTATTTGTACACAAGCTAGCAGCCGGATTAGTTCATTCAGGACGCGACGGTGCGATCTGCTTCCAGTTTATTGTTGCAAAAAGAGTTGAAAAAAGGTCGACCAAACGTACAGACAAAACACGGGAAAATGGACAGGTAGATCAAATTCGAGTTTATTGTCTTCCCACAAAAAAAAAAAATCGAGTTTATTGTCGCTAGAGCTTGGAGGAGGGGTAGTTTGATCGTTGCGGCCAAATTGCAGACCAGTTTCGAGGCAAATTCAATCCTGCAAGCATACGTTCCACGGCAAAAATCAACTCCCGTTTTCTCGAACCTTTGGCGGTTGAGCCGAATTCCACCCTTCCTGCCGGTGCTAGTCAGTCCCCTCCCCGTCCAACACGAGCTCAGACCGCCGGTGGGGCTTGCACCGGCCGCCGGCTAGCTCTCTCACTCTCTCTCTCTATCCATCCAGCTTTGACCAGCTCAACCATCGAGCCGACGACACTGCCGTCGGCATCCAACGTCCCGCCAAGTTCAGAACCCCGCAGGCGGGAGATCGGATCGCCGGCGACGGGACGGCGTTTTTCTCCGAGCCCCCACGTGGGCGCGCTCACCTGTTACTGTGCGAGCTTCGGAAATTACGACCGCACGTCCATCGTCAAGTCACGTCGCTCGCCTTGGATCGCATGTATCCTTCGCAGATCAATTAGCCAATTGATTATCGCCATTGTCAGCTGGTCGGGCCGGGGCCGGGGTGGTAGAAAGGAAGGGAGGACGGGCGGGGCCTGAGAGGTCGCCATCTGGCCCAGCTAGCGGCTGGCTGCATCTTCGGCTCCACCCGCTCTCCCTTTCATGGAAGTTTCGCCACCATTCGCGCATATGCCAAGAACCGCTGTCCCTTTTTTTTCTTGCGAGGTAGAGTGCTGTCCCTTGACCTGCGTCTGCTGCACCATGGGCCGCGAATCTATAAATAGGCACCAACCAGCAGCCTACCCATTCATCTCCCTCCCTCCCTCCCTCGCTAGCTCAAGCTCGAGAAGCTCCATCAATCTCCCGAGCAAGCTCAAGAAGCTCCATCACCTAGATTAGATTAGCGCATAGCATTCTTGGCCTCTCCCCTCCTCTGCCTCTGTCTCTACTGAGCTAGATAAGCACCGATGGCAAGCAAATCCGCGGAGCTTCTGTCGAGGATGGCCGCCGGCGACGGCCACGGCGAGAACTCGTCCTACTTCGACGGGTGGAAGGCGTACGACATGAACCCCTTCCACCCGCAGGACAACCGCGGGGGCGTCATCCAGATGGGCCTCGCCGAGAACCAAGTGCGTGCTCTTCTTGTCCCTTGTTTAACACAGCACAGCAGTAATATTATTTGCTGTTCATCTTTCGCCATTAGTAGTAAGCATGAAGCTAACCATGGGTGAGTGGGTGCTGCAGCTCTCGCTGGACCTGATCGAGGAGTGGAGCAAGGCCCACCCGGAGGCGTCCATTTGCACGGCGGAGGGCGCCTCGCAGTTCAAGAGGATCGCCAACTTCCAGGACTACCACGGCCTCCCGGAGTTCAGACAGGTGAGCTTTCCCCCCGCCAAATAAGACAAACTAGCCGGTGATTTTATTGGACAAGATCAATGATAAGATAGCCGCTGACGAGCGCGAGAGCGACGGAGCAGCGCCCTGACGGATCATTTTTGCTAACCAATATGCGATTTTGTGTCTGATGTTGCAGGCGATGGCCCAGTTCATGGGGCAGGTGAGGGGATGGAAGGCCAGGTTTGACCCGGATCGCGTCGTGATGAGCGGCGGCGCCACCGGCGCGCAGGAGACGCTCGCCTTCTGCCTTGCCAACCCCGGCGAGGCCTTCCTCGTGCCCACGCCTTACTACCCAGGGTACGTTCCCTTCATTCGTCAACCCGTTGACAGCAACTGAATTCGGTGCATGTCCACCTCTCCTGCATGTACAAGTCATTCACAGGCCCTGAAAATCGGGTCAAAACTTAGACAATATGTAGGTAGTTGTCAGGAAAATCCTTTTGGGCCCCGAGACTAATCTAGTGTCAACGAGGAATAACTAACCTTCCAGATGAAAAGGCGGGCAGCTTTTCAGTCTACGTGATGAAAATCAAATCCAAGTTTTTGGCTTCATGTCCTCAAGTTGAATCGTGCAACCTAGCATGCCATTCAGCGAGACGCATGCACACGATGTCTTAGTCTTACGGCAGCCGGTCTGGTCTTTGGTGACTTTTTGGTTGATGCATGTTAACATCTCCGACCCATGCACGGTCAATTCATGACCAATAAAATTCAAAAAGCCTACGTAGTAATAAATATACATATATAGCGCAACGTAAACATGCATGTGCACGCAACGAGCTGTTTCATCAGGCCTGACGTATGTATGTGCTCTCGTTCGTGATTACAGATTCGACCGCGACTGCTGCTGGAGGTCGGGAGTGAAGCTGCTGCCGATCGAGTGCCACAGCTCCAACGACTTCAGGATCACCAGGGAGGCCGTGGCGGCCGCGTACGAGAGCGCGACGAGCAACGGCGTCCGCGTCAAGGGCATCCTCATCACCAACCCGTCCAACCCGCTGGGGACGACCGCGGACCGGGCCACGCTGGCCATGCTCGCCACCTTCGCCACGGAGCACCGCGTCCACCTCATCTGCGACGAGATCTACGCGGGCTCCGTGTTCGCCAAGCCGGAGTACGTGAGCATCGCCGAGGTGATCGAGCACGACGCCCCCGGCGCCGACCGGGACCTCATCCACATCGCCTACAGCCTCTCCAAGGACTTCGGCCTCCCGGGGTTCCGCGTCGGCGTCGTCTACTCGTACAACGACGCCGTCGTGGCCTGCGCGCGCAAGATGTCCAGCTTCGGCCTCGTGTCGTCGCAGACGCAGCTCTTCCTGGCCAAGATGCTCGGGGACGAGGAGTTCATGGCCCGGTTCCTGCGCGAGAGCGCGCGGCGGCTGGCGGCGCGGCACGAGCTGTTCACGTCGGGGCTCCGCGAGGTCGGCATCGGGTGCCTGGGCGGCAACGCCGGGCTCTTCTCGTGGATGGACCTGCGGGGCATGCTCCCGGAGAAGACGGCGGAGGCGGAGCTGGAGCTGTGGCGGGTGATCATCCGCAAGGTGAAGCTCAACGTGTCGCCGGGGACGTCGTTCCACTGCCGCGAGCCCGGGTGGTTCCGCGTCTGCCACGCCAACATGGACGACGAGACCATGGAGGTGGCGCTGAGCCGGATCCGGGAGTTCGTGCGCCAGCACCAGCAGCAGAAGGCCAAGGCCCAGCGCTGGGCCGCCAGGGGGCACCTCCACCTCAGCCTCCAGCGCCATGGCGCCATGGCCTCGCAGTTCCACGCGCTCTCCAGCCCCATGGCCGCGCTGCTATCCCCCCAGTCTCCGCTGGTCCACGCCGCCAGCTAAGTCACCGGAGACGGTCGGTCAAGTGAGCCGTACGTACGTACATTTGGTATACGTACACACTTTTTTCGATCGCATGCATGCATGCATGGCATGGTGCACGCATGGGGCCTGGATGGATGCATGTGATTGTTTTGGAAAGGTTTAGACATGCAAGATGCGGCATGTAGCTAGGGTAACGTTTTACGGAGGTTGCAATGGCGCCCGATGTAGGGTAAGCCGTGTGTGACCACGCATGGTATTACAATCCTCTTGTTTTGTTTATTGTAGTTTGGTTCGGTCTGATCGGATCAAGGCTTCTCGATCAGATCCTGTAATAAACTTGTACCGAGGTACTCCATCCGTCCCAAAATTTTTGTCTTAGATTCATCTAGATAAAGAAGTATCTAACACTAAAACGTGACTAGATACATTTATATTTAGACAAATCAAAGACAAGAATTTTGAGACTGAGGGAGTACAAGATTAATGTTTTATATCACCTTCAAAAGAGGGTCCATGTTGTACCACACACCGCATGAGTGATGGGTCTATACTTAAAGGTTCATCTACATTTGTTATTAGAAAACACAGTCTGGTTTCTGAGCTGTTAAAATTTGTTGTCGTCCACGCACGACGACGACGACCACCACCACCACTTCTTCTTCTTATTCTTCTTGTACTTAGGGCCTGTTCGGAACTCCTCCCACTCCACACTTCTCCAATTTCACGCGCGGAGCCGGACCGAACGGCTGAGCTCCACGGAGTGAGCTTCGCGAAGCGCTGCATTCCGCTAGTGCAAAATATTGAAGCAGCTTTTGCCCAGCTTCAGGAAAAGGAGAAGCGAGGAGTTCGGCACAATTACAAGGAGATGCCACCGACAAGTCACAAAAAACGATTCGGCCGACTGGTCCTGTGCCCGTTCCCTGAATCAGTACGAACCAACCCATCTCTCCCTTAACAATTCTTCCGCTCGTAACCTACCTAGCGCCGCCGCTCGCCGCCGTCGCGCCCTATTCCACACATTCGCCAGCCAACGAGCCTCTCCGCCGGTAGATCCGATCATTCCAGTGTTGGGGAACGTAGTATTTTAAAAAAAATCCTACGATCACGCAAGATCTATCTACTAGATGCATAGCAACGAGAGGGGAGAGTGTGTCTACGTACCCTCGTAGACCGGGAGCGGAAGCGTCAAGTGACGCGGTTGATGTAGTCGAACTTCTTCGCGATCCAACCGATCAAGCACCGAACGTACGGCACCTCCGCGTTCAGCACACGTTCAGCTTGATGACGTCCCATGAGCTCTTGATCCAGTTGAGCTTCATGGGAGAGTTTCGTCAGCACGACGGCGGGGTGACGGATATGATGTATCTACCGGCGCAGGGCTTCGCCTAAGCGCTGCAACGGTATGACCGATGTGTGTTTCTGTGGAGGGGGGCACCACACACGGCTAAAACAATTCAACTTGTGTGTCCTAGGGTGCCCCCTGCCCCCGTATATAAAGGAGCAAGGGGAGGAGCCGGCCGGCCCTTCTATGGCGCGCCAGGGAGGCAATCCTACTAGGAATACCACCAAGAAGGAAGAGATGGAAAGGGAGGAAAGGGAGAGGTGGCGCCCCCCAATCCTAGTCCAACTAGGATTCCCTGGTGGGGCGCTGGCCAGCCTCTATGGCCTGCCTCTCTTCTTTCCTCACGGCCCACTATGGACCATCCCCTCTCGTGGGGGGTTCCGGTTGTTGGGGAACGTAGTATTTTAAAATTTTCCTACAATCACACAAGATCTATCTACCAGATGCATAGCAACGAGAGGGAAGAGTGTGTCTACGTACCCTCGTAGACCGGAAGCGGAAGCGTCAAGTGACGCGGTTGATGTAGTCGAACTTCTTCGCGATTCAACCGATCAAGAGACGAACGTACGGCACCTCCGCGTTCAGCACACGTTCAGCTTGATGACGTCCCACGAGCTCTTCATCCAGTTGAGCTTCACGGGAGAGTTTCGTCAGCACGACGGCGTGGTGACGGATATGATGTATTTACCGGCACAGGGCTTCGCCTAAGCACTGCAACGGTATGACCGAGGTGTGTTTCTGTGGAGGGGGGGGGCACCGCACACGGCTGGAACAATTCAACTTGTGTGTCTTTGGGTGCCCCCCTGCCCCCGTATATAAAGGAGCAAGAGGGGAGGGCCGGCCGGCCTCCTATGGTGCGGCTAGGGAAATCCTACTAGGAATAGGATTGCAATCCTATTCCTAGTAGGAGTCCACCAAGAAGGAAGAGAGGGAAAGGAAAAGAGGGAGAGGTGGCGCCCCCCAATCCTAGTCCAACTAGGATCCCTAGGTGGGGCGCCGCCAGCCTCTATGGGCTGCCTCTCTCCTTTCCTCAAGGCCCACTATGGACCATCCCCCCTCGTAGGGGCTTCCGGTAACCCCCTCCGGCAATCCAGTTAAATCCGAAACTTTTTCGGAACACTTCCGGTGTCCGAATATAGTCGTCCAATATATCAATCTTTATGTCTCGGACATTCCGAGACCCCTCGTCATGTCCGTGATATCATCCGGGAGTCCGAACTACCTTCGGTACATCAAAACTCATAAACTCATAATACCGATCGTCATCAAACGTTAAGCGTGCGGACCCTACGGGTTCGAGAACTATGTAGACATGACCGAGACTCATCTCCGGTCAATAACCAATAGCGGAACCTGGATGCTCATATTGGCTCCTACATATTCTACGAAGATCTTTATCGGTCAAACCGCATAACAACATACGTTGTTCCTTTTGTCATCGGTATGTTACTTGCCCGAGATTCGATCGTCGGTATCTCTATACCTAGTTCAATCTCGTTACCGGAAAGTCTCTTTACTCGTTTCGTAACACATCATCTCGTGACTAACTCATTAGTCTTTTGCTTGCAAGGCTTATTATGATGTGTGTTACCGAGAGGGCCCAGAGATACCTCTCCGACACTCGGAGTGACAAATCCTAATCTTGATCTATGCCAACACCACGAATACTTTCGGAGACACCTGTAGAGCATCTTTATGATCACCCAGTTACGTTGTGACTTTTGATAGCACACAAGGTGATCCTACGGTATTCGGGAGTTGCATAATCTCACAGTCATAGGAACATGTATAAGTCATGAAGAAAGCAGTAGCAGTAAAACTAAACGATCATAGTGCTATGCTAACGGATGGGTCTTGTCCATCACATCATTCTCCTAATGATGTGATCCCGTTGATCAAATGACAACTCATGTCTATGGTTAGGAAACATAACCATCTTTGATAAATGAGCTAGTCTAGTAGAGGCATACTAGTGACACTCTGTTTTGTCTATGTATTCACACATGTACTAAGTTTCCGGTTAATACAATTCTAGCATGAATAATAAACATTTATCATGATATAAGGAAATATAAATAACAACTTTATTATTGCCTCTAGGGCATATTTCCTTCAGTCTCCCACTTGCACTAGAGTCAATAATCTAGCTCACATCGCCATGTGATTTAATACCGATAGTTCACATCGTTATGTGAATAACACCCGTAGTTCACATCGCCATGTGACCAACACCCAAAGGGTTTACTTGAGTCAATAATCTAGTTCACATCGCTATGTGATTAATACCCAAGAGTAATAAGGTGTGATCATGTTTTGCTTGTGAGAGAAGTTTAGTCAACGGGTCTGTCACGTTCAGATCCGTATGTATTTAGCAAATTTCTATGTCTACAATGCTCTGCATAGAGCTACTCTAGCTAATTGCTCCCACTTTCAATATGCATCCAGATTGATACTTAGAGTCATCTGGATTTAGTGTCAAAGCTTTCATCGGCGTAACCCTTTACGACGAACTCTTTATCACCTCCATAATCGAGAAACATTTCCTTAGTCATCCAGTTACTAAGGATAATTTTGACCGATGTACAGTGATATACTCCTGGATCACTATTGTACCCCCTTGACAAACTCATGGCAAGGTACACAACATGTTTGGTACATAGCATGGCATACTTTATAGAACCTATGGCTGAGGCATAGGGAATGACTTTCATTCTCTCTATATTTTTCTGCCGTGGTCTGGCTTTGAGTCTTACTCAACTTCACACCTTACAAGTCACGCAAGAACTCCTTCTTTGACTGATCCATTTTGAACTACTTCAAAATCTTATCAAGGTATGTACTCATCGAAAGTCTTGTCAAGCGTCTTGATCTATCTCTATAGATCTTGATGCCCAATATGTAAGCAGCTTCACCAAGGTCTTTCTTTGAAAAACTACTTTCAAACACTCCTTTATGCTTTCCAGAAAATTCTACATCATTTCCGATCGACAATATGTCATTCACATATACTTATCACAAAGGTTGTAGTGCTCCCACTCACTTCTTGTAAATACAGGCTTCACCGTAAGTCTGTATGAATCTATATGCTTTGATCAACTTATCAAAGCGTATATTCCAACTCCGAGATACTTGCACCAGTCCATAGATGGATCGCTGGAGCTTGCACATTTTGTTAGCACCTTTAGGATTGACAAAACCTTCTGGTTGCATCATATACAAGTCTTCTTTAATAAATCCATTAAAGAATGCAGTTTTGTTATCCATTTGCCAGATTTCATAAAATGCGGCAATTGCTAACATGATTCGGACAGACTTAAGCATCGCTACGGGTGAGAAAGTCTCATCGTAGTCAACTCCTTGAACTTGTTGAAAAACTTTCGCAACAAGTCGAGCTTTGTAAACAGTAACATTACCGTCAGCTTCAGTCTTCCTCTTGAAGATCCATTTATTTTCGATGGCTTGCCGATCATCGGGCAAGTCAACCAAAGTCCACACTTTGTTCTCATACATGGATCCCATCTCAGATTTCATGGCCTCAAGCCATTTTGCGGAATCTGGGCTCATCATCGCTTCCTCATAGTTTGTAGGTTCATCACGGTCGAGTAACATGACTTCCAGAACCGGGTTGCCGTACCACTCTGATGTGGAACGAACTCTGGTTGATCTACGAAGTTCAGCAGAAACTTGATCTGAAGTTTCATGATCATCATCATTAGCTTCCTCACTAATTGGTGTAGGAATCACTTGGAACTAGTTTCTGTGATGTTCCACTTTCCAATTTGGGAGAAGGTACAATTACCTCATCAAGTTCTACTTTCCTCCCACTCACTTCTTTCGAGAGAAACTCCTTCTCTAGAAAGGATCCACTCTTAGCAACAAAGACCTTGCCTTCGGATCTGTGGTAGAAGGTGTACCCAACAGTTTCTTTTGGGTATCCTATGAAGATTTACTTCTCCGATTTGGGTTCGAGCTTATCATGTTGAAACTTTTTCACATAAGCATCGCAGTCCCAAACTTAAAGAAACGACAACTTTGGTTTCTTGCCAAACCACAGTTCATAAGGTGTCGTATCAACGGATTTAGATGGTGCCCTATTTAACGTGAATGTAGCTGTCTCTAATGCATAACCCCAAAAGCGATAGTGGTAGATTGGTAAGAGACATCATCGATCGCACCATATCTAATAAAGTACGGTTATGATGTTCGGACACACCATTACACTATGGTGTTCCAGATGGCGTGAGTAGTGAAACTATTTCACATTGTTTTTACTGAAGGCCAAACTCGCTAACTCAAATATTTTACCTCTACGATCATATCGTAGAAACTCTTATTTTCTTGTTACGATGATTCTCCACTTCACTCTGAAATTCTTTGAACTTTTCAAATGTTTCAGACTTGTGCTTCATTAAGTAGATATACCCATAACTGCTCAAATCATCAGTGAAGGTCAGAAAATAACGATACCCGCCGCGAGCTTCAACACTCATTGGTCCACATGTTGGGGAACGTAGTATTTTAAAATTTTCCTACGATCACGCAAGATCTATCTACCAGATGCATAGCAACGAGAGGGGAGAGTGTGTCTACGTACCCTCGTAGACCGGGAGCGGAAGCGTCAAGTGACGCAGTTGATGTTGTCGAACTTCTTCGCGATCCAACCGATCAAGCACCGAACGTACGGCACCTCCGCGTTCAGCACACGTTCAGCTTCATGACGTCCCACGAGCTCTTGATCCAGTTGAGCTTCACGGGAGAGTTTCGTCAGCACGACAGCGTGGTGACGGATATGATGTGTTCACCGGCGCAGGGCTTCGCCTAAGCTCCGCGACGGTATGACCGAGGTGTGATTCTGTGGAGGGGGGCACCGCACACGGCTAAAACAATTCAACTTGTGTGTCTTTGGGTGCCCCCCTGCCCCCGTATATAAAGGAGCAAGGGAGGAGGGCCGGCCAACTCCCTATGGTGCGGCTAGGGAAGGAATCCTACTAGGAATAGGATTGCAATCCTATTCCTAGTAGGAATCACCAAAGAAGGAAGAGATGGAGTAGGAAAAGGAAGAGGTGGCGCCTCCCACCAATCCTAGTCCAACTAGGAACTAGGTGGGCGCCGGCCAGCCCTATGGGCTGCCTCTCTCCTTTCCACAAGGCCCACTATGGACCATCCCCTTTCGTAGGAGGTTCCGGTAACCCCCTTCGGCAATCCCGATAAATCCGAAACTTTTCCGGTATACTTCCGGTGTCCGAATATAGCCGTCCAATATATCAATCTTTATGTCTCGGACATTCCGAGACTCCTCGTCATGTCCGTGATCTCATCCGGGACTCCTAACTACCTTCGGTACATCAATACTCATAAACTCATAATACCGATCGTCATCAAACGTTAAGCGTGCGGACCCTACGGGTTCGAGAACTATGTAGACATGACCGAGACTCATCTCCGGTCAATAACCAATAGCGGAACCTGGATGTTCATATTGGCTCCTACACATTCTACGAAGATCTTTTATCGGTCAGAACCGCATAACAACATACGTTGTTCCTTTTGTCAAACGGTATGTTACTTGCCCGAGATTCGATCGTCGGTATCTTTATACCTAGTTCAATCTCGTTACCGGCAAGTCTCTTTACTCGTTCCGTAACACATCATCTCATGACTAACTCATTAGTCTTTTGCTTGCAAGGCTTATTATGATGTGTGTTACCGAGAGGGCCCAGAGATACCTCTCCGACACTCGGAGTGACAAATCCTAATCTTGATCTATGCCAACACCACGAATACTTTCGGAGACACCTGTAGAGCATCTTTATGATCACCCAGTTACGTTGTGACGTTTGATAGCACACAAGGTGTTCCTACAGTATTCGGGAGTTGCATAATCTCATAGTCATAGGAACATGTATAAGTCATGAAGAAAGCAATAGCAGTAAAACTAAACGATCAAAGTGCTATGCTAACGGATGGGTCTTGTCCATCACATCATTCTCCTAATGATGTGATCCCGTTGATCAAATGACAACTCATGTCTATGGCTAGGAAACATAACCATCTTTGATCAATGAGCTAGTCTAGTAGAGGCATACTAGGGACACTTTGTTTTGTCTATGTATTCACACATGTACTAAGTTTCCGGTTAATACAATTATAGCATGAATAATAAACATTTATCATGATATAAGGAAATATAAATAACATCTTTATTATTGCCTCTAGGGCATATTTCCTTCAGTCTCCCACTTGCACTAGAGTCAATAATCTAGCTCACATCGCCATGTGATTTAATACCGATAGTTCACATCGTTATGTGAATAACACCCATAGTTCACATCGCCATGTGACCAACACCCAAAGGGTTTACTAGAGTCAATAATCTAGTTCACATTGCTATGTGATTAATACCCAAGAGTAATAAGGTGTGATCATGTTTTGCTTGTGAGAGAAGTTTAGTCAACGGGTCTGTCACATTCAGATCCGTATGTATTTTGCAAATTTCTATGTCTACAATGCTCTGCATAGAGCTACTCTAGCTAATTGCTCCCACTTTCAATACGCATCCAGATTGATACTTAGAGTCATCTGGATTTAGTGCCAAAGCTTGCATCGGCGTAACCCTTTACGACGAACTCTTTATCACCTCCATAATCGAGAAATATTTCCTTAGTCATCCAATTACTAAGGATAATTTTGACCGTTGTACAGTGATCTACTCCTGGATCACTATTGTACCTCCCTGTCAAACTCTTGGCAAGGTACACAACGTGTTTTGTACACAGCATGGCATACTTTATAGAACCTATGGCTGAGGCATAGTGAATGACTTTCATTCTCTCTATATTTTTCTGCCGTGGTCTGGCTTTGAGTCTTACTCAACTTCACACCTTACAAGTCAGGCAAGAATTTCTTCTTTGACTGATCCATTTTGAACTACTTCAAAATCTTATCAAGGTATGTACTCATTGAAAGTCTTATCAAGCGTCTTGATCTATCTATATAGATCTTGATGCTCAATATGTAAGCAGCTTCACCGAGGTCTTTCTTTGAAAAACTCCTTTCAAACACTCCTTTATGCTTTCCAGAAAATTCTACATCATTTCCGATCGACAATATGTCATTCACATATACTTATCAGAAAGGTTGTAGTGCTCCCACTCACTTCTTGTAAATACAGGCTTCTCCAAAAGTCTGTATAAAACCATATGCTTTGATCACCTCATCAAAGAGTATATTCCAACTCCGAGATGCTTGCACCACTCCATAGATGGATCGCTGGAGCTTGCACAATTTGCTAGCACCTTTAGGATTGACAAAACCTTCTGGTTGCATCATATACAACTCTTCTTTAATAATTCCATTAAAGAATGCTGTTTCGTTATCCATTTGCCAGATTTCATAAAATGTGGCAATTGCTAACATGATTCGGACAGACTTAAGCATCGTTACAGGTGAGAAAGTCTCATCGTACTCAACTCCTTGAACTTGTCGAAAACTTTTCGCAACAAGTCGAGCTTTGTAAACAGTAATATTACCGTCTGCGTCAGTCTTCCTCTTGAAGATCCATTTATTTTCGATGGCCTGCCGATCATCGGGCAAGTCAACCAAAGTCCATACTTTGTTCTCATACATGGATCCCATCTCAGATTTCATGGCTTCAAGCCATTTTGCGGAATCTGGGCTCATCATCGCTTCCTCATAGTTCGTAGGTTCATCATGGTCTAGTAACATGATTTCCAGAACTGGGTTGCCGTACCACTCTGGTGCGGAACGTACTCTGGTTGAACTACGACGTTCAGCAGAAACTTGATCCGAAGTTTCATGATCATTATCATTAACTTCCTCACTAATTGGTGTAGGAATCACTGGAACAATTTCCTGTGATGTACTACTTTCCAATCCGGGAGAAGGTACAATTACCTCATCAAGTTCTACTTTCCTCCCACTCACTTCTTTCGAGAGAAACTCCTTCTCTAGAAAGGATCCATTTTTAGCAATGAATATCTTGCCTTCGGATCTGTGATAGAAGGTGTACCCAACAGTCTCTTTTGGGTATCCTACGAAGATTTACTTCTCCGGTTTGGGTTCGAGCTTATCATGTTGAAAAAATTTCACATAAGCATCGCAGTCCCAAACTTTTAAGAAACAACAACTTTGGTTTCTTGCCAAACCACAGTTCTTAAGGCGTTGTCTCAACGGATTCAGATGAGGCCCTTATTTAACGTGAATGCAGCTGTCTCTAATGCATGACCCAAAACGATAGTGGTAAATCGGTAAGAGACATCATAGATCGCACCATATCCAATAAAGTACGGTTACGACGTTCGGACACACCATTATGCTGTGGTGTTCCGGGTGGCGTGAGCTGTGAAACTATTCCACATTGTTTCAAATGAAGACCAAACTCGTAACTCAAATATTCTCCTCCACGATCAGATCGTAGAAACTTTATTTTCTTGTTACGATGATTCTCTACTTCACTCTGAAATTCTTTGAACTTTTCAAATGTTTCAGACTTGTGCTTTATTAAGTAGATATACCCATATCTGCTCAAATCATCAGTGAAGGTCAGAAAATAACGATACCCGCCGCGAGCTTCAACACTCATTAGTCCGCATACATCAATATGTATGATTTCCAACAAATATGTTGCTCGCTCCATAGTTCCGGAGAACGGAGTTTTAGTCATCTTGCCCATGAGGCATGGTTCGCAAGCACCAAGTGATTCATAATCAAGTGATTCCAAAAGTCCATCATTATGGAGTTTCTTCATGCGTTTTACACCAATATGACTTAAACGGCAGTGCCACAAATAAGTTGCACTATCATTATTAACCTTGCATCTTTTGGCTTCAATATTATGAATATGTGTATCACACGATCGAGATCCAACAAACTATTTTCATTGGGTGTATGACCATAGAAGGTTTTATTCATGTAAACAGAACAACAATTATTCTCTAACTTACATGAATAACCGTATTGCAATAAACATGATCAAATCACATTCATGCTCAACACAAACACCAAATAACAGTTATTTAGGTTCAACACTAATCCCGAAAGTATAGGGAGTGTACGATGATGATCATATCAATCTTGGAACTACTTCCAATACACATCGTCACTTCATCCTTTAACTAGTTTCTGTTCATTATGCAACTCCCATTTTGAGTTACTACTCGTTAGCAACTGAACCAGTATCAAATACCTGAGGGGTTGCTATGAACACTA
Organism: Secale cereale; assembly: GCA_902687465.1. Taxonomy (NCBI): domain Eukaryota; kingdom Viridiplantae; phylum Streptophyta; class Magnoliopsida; order Poales; family Poaceae; genus Secale; species Secale cereale. The sequence continues at coordinate 745,471,202 of LR738710.1, forward strand.
GTAAAATACACATCAATAATCTGTATATCAAATATACCTTTGTTCACTTTGCCATCCTTCTTATCCGCCAAATATCTACGGCAGTTCCACTTTTAGTGACCATTTCCTTTGCAGTATAAGCACTTGTTTCAGGCTTGAGTTTAGCTTTGGGTTTCTTCACGGGAGTGACAACTTGCTTGTCATTCTTCTTGAAGTTCCCCTTCTATCCCTTTGCCCTTTACTTGAAACAAGTGGTCTTGTTAACCATCAACACTTGATGCTTTTTCATGATTTCTACCTTCGCCTACTTCAGTATCGCGAAGAGCTAGGAATTCCTTTCGTCATCCCTTGCATATTATAGTTCATCACGAAGTTCTACTAACTTGGTGATAGTGACTAGAGTCAATTACTATCTTATCTGGAAGATTAACTCCCACTTGATTAAAGTAATTGTAGTACCCAGACAATCTGAGCACATGCTCAATGGTTGAGCTATTCTCCTCCATCTTGTAGGCAAAGTACTGTCAGAGGTCTTATACTTCTCGACACGGGCATGAGTATGAAATACTAATTTCAACTCTTGGAACATCTTATATGCTCCATGGCGTTCAAAACATTTTTGAAGTCCCGGTTCTAAGCCGTAAAGCATGGTGCACTTAAACTATCAAGTAGTCATCATATCGAGCTTTTGTCAAAACGTTCATAACGTCTACATCTGCTCCTGCAATAGGTCTGTCAGCTAGCGGTGCATCAAGGACATAATTCTTCTGTGCAGCAATGAGGATAATCCTCAGATCACGGAACAATTCCGCATCATTGCTACTAACATCTTTCAATCTTGGTTTTCTCTAGGAACATATGAAAAATAAACGGGGAGCAACATCGCGAGCTATTGATCTACAACATAGATATGCTAATACTACCAGGACTAACTTCATGATAAATTAAAGTTCAATTTAATCATATTACTTAAGAACTCCCACTTAGATAGACATCCCTCCGGTCATCTAAATGATCACGTGATCCAAATCAACTAAACCATGTCCGATCATCACGTGAGATGGAGTAGTTTCAATGGTGAACATCTTATGTTGATCATATCTACTATATGATTCACGCTCGACCTTTCGGTCTCCAGTGTTCCGAGGCCATATCTATATATGCTAGGCTCGTCAAGTTTAACCCGAGTATTCTGCGTGTGCAAAACTGGCTTACACCCGTTGTATTTGAACGTAGAGCTTATCACACCCGATCATCACGTGGTGTCTCGGCACGACGAACTTTCGCAACGGTGCATACTCAGGGAGAACACTTATACCTTGAAATTTAGTAAGGGATCATCTTATAATGCTACCGTCGTTCTAAGCAAAATAAGAAGCATAATAAGATAAACATCACATGCAATCAAAATGTGTGACATGATATGGCCATCATCATCTTGTGCTTTTGATCTCTATCTCCAAAGCACCGTCATGATCACCTTCGTCACCGGCTTGACACCTTGATCTTCATCGTAGCATCATTGTCGTCTCGCCAACTATTACTTCTACGACTATCGCTACCGCTTAGTGATAAAGTAAAGCAATTACATGGCGATTGCATTTCATACAATAAAGCGACAACCATATGGCTCCTGCCAGTTGCCGATAGCTTTACAAAACATGATCATCTCATACAAAACCATATAACTCATCATGTCTTGACCATATCACATCACAACATGCCCTGCAAAAACAAGTTAGACGTCCTCTACTTTGTTGTTGCAAGTTTTACGTGGCTGCTACGGGCTTAGCAAGAACCGTTCTTACCTACGCATACAAAACCACAACGATGTTTCGTCAAGTATGTGCTGTTTTAACCTTCACAAGGACCGGGCGTAGCCACACTTGATTCAACTAAAGTGAGAGAGACAGACACCCGCCAGTCACCTTTAAGCAACGAGTGCTCGTAACGGTGAAACCAGTCTCGCGTAAGCGTACGCGTAATGTCGGTCCGGTCCGCTTCATCTCACAATACCGCCGAAGCAAAGTATGACATGCTGGTAAGCAGTATGACTAGTATCGTCCACAATCTCATTGTTCTACTCGTGCATATCATCTACGCATAGACCTGGCTCATGATGCCACTGTTGGGGAACGTAGTATTTTAAAATTTTCCTACGATCACGCAAGATCTATCTACCAGATGCATAGCAACGAGAGGGGAGAGTGTGTCTACGTACCCTCGTAGACCGGGAGCGGAAGCGTCAAGTGACGCAGTTGATGTTGTCGAACTTCTTCGCGATCCAACCGATCAAGCACCGAACGTACGGCACCTCCGCGTTCAGCACACGTTCAGCTTGATGACGTCCCACGAGCTCTTGATCCAGTTGAGCTTCACGGGAGAGTTTCGTCAGCACGACGGCGTGGTGACGGATATGATGTGTTCACCGGCGCAGGGCTTCGCCTAAGCTCCGCGACGGTATGACCGAGGTGTGATTCTGTGGAGGGGGGCACCGCACACGGCTAAAACAATTCAACTTGTGTGTCTTTGGGTGCCCCCCTGCCCCCGTATATAAAGGAGCAAGGGAGGAGGGCCGGCCAACTCCCTATGGTGCGGCTAGGGAAGGAATCCTACTAGGAATAGGATTGCAATCCTATTCCTAGTAGGAATCACCAAAGAAGGAAGAGATGGAGTAGGAAAAGGAAGAGGTGGCGCCTCCCACCAATCCTAGTCCAACTAGGAACTAGGTGGGGCACCGGCCAGCCCTATGGGCTGCCTCTCTCCTTTCCACAAGGCCCACTATGGACCATCCCCTTTCGTAGGAGGTTCCGGTAACCCCCTTCGGCAATCCCGATAAATCCGAAACTTTTCCGGTATACTTCCGGTGTCCGAATATAGCCGTCCAATATATCAATCTTTATGTCTCGGACATTCCGAGACTCCTCGTCATGTCCGTGATCTCATCCGGGACCCCTAACTACCTTCGGTACATCAATACTCATAAACTCATAATCCGATCGTCATCAAACGTTAAGCGTGCGGACCCTACGGGTTCGAGAACTATGTAGACATGACCGAGACTCATCTCCGGTCAATAACCAATAGCGGAACCTGGATGTTCATATTGGCTCCTACACATTCTACGAAGATCTTTTATCGGTCAGAACCGCATAACAACATACGTTGTTCCTTTTGTCAAACGGTATGTTACTTGCCCGAGATTCGATCGTCGGTATCTTTATACCTAGTTCAATCTCGTTACCGGCAAGTCTCTTTACTCGTTCCGTAACACATCATCTCGTGACTAACTCATTAGTCTTTTGCTTGCAAGGCTTATTATGATGTGTGTTACCGAGAGGGCCCAGAGATACCTCTCCGACACTCGGAGTGACAAATCCTAATCTTGATCTATGCCAACACCACGAATACTTTCGGAGACACCTGTAGAGCATCTTTATGATCACCCAGTTACGTTGTGACGTTTGATAGCACACAAGGTGTTCCTACAGTATTCGGGAGTTGCATAATCTCATAGTCATAGGAACATGTATAAGTCATGAAGAAAGCAATAGCAGTAAAACTAAACGATCAAAGTGCTATGCTAACGGATGGGTCTTGTCCATCACATCATTCTCCTAATGATGTGATCCCGTTGATCAAATGACAACTCATGTCTATGGCTAGGAAACATAACCATCTTTGATCAATGAGCTAGTCTAGTAGAGGCATACTAGGGACACTTTGTTTTGTCTATGTATTCACACATGTACTAAGTTTCCGGTTAATACAATTATAGCATGAATAATAAACATTTATCATGATATAAGGAAATATAAATAACATCTTTATTATTGCCTCTAGGGCATATTTCCTTCACCACATACATCTGTATGTATGATCTCCAACAAATCTGTTGTTCGCTCCACAGTTCCGGAGAACGGAGTTTTAGTCATCTTGCCCATGAGGCATGGTTCGCAAGCACCAAGTGATTCATAATCAAGTGATTCCAAAAGTTCATCACTATGGAGTTTCTTCATGCGCTTTACACCAATATGAGCTAAACGGCAGTGCCACAAATAAGTTGCACTATCATTATTAACCTTGCATCTTTTGGCTTCAATATTATGAATATGTGTATCACCACGATCGAGATCCAACAAACCATTTTCATTGGGTGTATGACCATAGAAGGTTTTATTCATGTAAACAGAACAACAATTATTCTCTAACTTACATGAATAACCGTATTGCAATAAACATGATCAAATCATATTCATGCTCAACACCAAATAACACTTGTTTAGGTTCAACACTAATCCCGAAAGTATAGGGAGTGTGCGATGATGATCATATCAATCTTGGAACTACTTCCAATACACATCGTCACTTCATCCTTTAACTAGTTTCTGTTCATTATGCAACTCCCATTTCGAGTTACTACTCTTTAGCAACTGAACCAATATCAAATACCGAGGGGTTGCTATGAACACTAGTAAAATACACATCAATAATCTGTATGTCAAATATACCTTTGTTCACTTTGCCATCCTTCTTATCCGCCAAATATCTAGGGCAGTTCCACTTCTAGTGACCATTTCCTTTGCAGTAGAAGCACTTGTTTCAGGCTTGAGTTTAGCTTTGGGTTTCTTCACGGGAGTGACAACTTGCTTGTCATTCTTCTTGAAGTTCCCCTTCTATCCCTTTGCCCTTTACTTGGAACAAGTGGTCTGGTTAACCATCAACACTTGATGCTCTTTCTTGATTTCTACCTTCGCCGATTTCAGCATCGTGAAGAGCTCGGGAATTACTTTCGTCATCCCTTGCATATTATAGTTCATCACGAAGTTCTACTAACTTGGTGATAGTGTCTAGAGAACTTTGTCAATTACTATCTTATCTGGAAGATTAACTCCCACTTGATTCAAGCAATTGTACTACCCAGACAATCTGAGCACATGCTCACTGGTTGAGCTATTCTCCTACATCTTGTAGGCAAAGTACTGTCAGAGGTCTTATACCTCTCGACACGGGCATGAGTATGAAATACTAATTTCAACTCTTGGAACATCTCATATGCTCCGTGGCGTTTCAAAACGTTTTTGAAGTCTCGGTTATAAGCCGTAAAGCATGGTGCACTTAAACTATCAAGTAGTCATCATATCGAGCTTTTGTCAAAACGTTCATAACGTCTACATCTGCTCCTGCAATAGGTCTGTCACCTAACGGTGCATCAAGGACATAATTCTTCTGTGTAACAATGAGGATAATCCTCAGATCACGGAACAATTCCGCATCATTGCTACTAACATCTTTCAACTTGGTTTTCTCTAGGAACATATGAAAAATAAACGGGGAGCAACATCACGAGCTATTGATCTACAACATAGATATGCTAATACTACCAGGACTAACTTCATGATAAATTAAAGTTCAATTTAATCATATTACTTAAGAACTCCCACTTAGATAGACATCCCTCCGGTCATCTAAATGATCACGTGATCCAAATCAACTAAACCATGTCCGATCATCACGTGAGATGGAGTAGTTTCAATGGTGAACATCTTATGTTGATCATATCTACTATATGATTCACGCTCGACCTTTCGGTCTCCAGTGTTCTGAGGCCATATCTGCATATGCTAGGCTCGTCAAGTTTAACCCGAGTATTCTGCGTGTGCAAAACTGGCTTACACCCGTTGTATTTGAACGTAGAGCTTATCACACCCGATCATCACGTGGTGTCTCGGCACGACGAACTTTCGCAACGGTGCATACTCAGGGAGAACACTTATACCTTGAAATTTAGTAAGGGATCGTCTTATAATGCTACCGTCGTTCTAAGCAAAATAAGAAGCATAATAAGATAAACATCACATGCAATCAAAATATGTGACATGATATGGCCATCATCATCTTGTGCTTTTGATCTCCATCTCCAAAGCACCGTCATGATCACCTTCGTCACCGGCGCGACACCTTGATCTCCATCGTAGCATCGTTGTCGTCTCGCCAACTATTGCTTCTACGACTATCGCTACCGCTTAGTGATAAAGTAACGCAATTACATGGCAATTGCATTTCATACAATAAAGCGACAACCATATGGCTCCTGCCAGTTGCCGATAACATTACAAAACATGATCATCTCATACAAAACCGTATAACTCATCATGTCTTGACCATATCACATCACAACATGCCCTGCAAAAACAAGTTAGACGTCCTCTACTTTGTTGTTGCAAGTTTTACGTGGCTGCTACAGGCTTAGCAAGAACCATTCTTACCTACGCATACAAAACCACAACGATGTTTCGTCAAGTATGTGCTGTTTTAACCTTCACAAGGACCGGGCGTAGCCACACTTGATTCAGCTAAAGCGAGAGAGACAGACACCCGCCAGTCACCTTTAAGCAACGAGTGCTCATAACGGTGAAACCAGTCTCGCGTAAGCGTACGCGTAATGTCGGTCCGGGCCGCTTCATCTCACAATACCGCCGATGCAAAGTATGACATGCTGGTAAGCAGTATGACTAGTATCGCCCACAACTCATTGTGTTCTACTCGTGCATATCATCTACGCATAGACCTGGCTCATGATGCCACTGTTGGGGAACGTAGTATTTTAAAATTTTCCTACGATCACACAAGATCTATCTACCAGATGCATAGCAACGAGAGGGAAGAGTGTGTCTACGTACCCTCGTAGACCGGAAGCGGAAGCGTCAAGTGACGCGGTTGATGTAGTCGAACTTCTTCGCGATTCAACCGATCAAGCACCGAACGTACGACACCTCCGCGTTCAGCACACGTTCAGCTTGATGACGTCCCACGAGCTCTTGATCCAGTTGAGCTTCACGGGAGAGTTTCGTCAGCACGACGGCGTGGTGACGGATATGATGTATTTACCGGCACAGGGCTTCGCCTAAGCACTGCAACGGTATGACCGAGGTGTGTTTTTGTGGAGGGGGGGGGGGGGCACCGCACATGGCTGGAACAATTCAACTTGTGTGTCTTTGGGTGCCCCCCTGCCCCCGTATATAAAGGAGCAAGAGGGGAGGGCCGACCGGCCTCCTATGGTGCGGCTAGGGAAATCCTACTATGAATAAGATTGCAATCCTATTCCTAGTAGGAGTCCACCAAGAAGGAAGAGAGGGAAAGGAAAAGAGGGAGAGGTGGCGGCCCCCCAATCCTAGTCCAACTAGGATCCCTAGGTGGGGCGCCGCCAGCCTCTATGGGCTGCCTCTCTCCTTTCCTCAAGGCCCACTATGGACCATCCCCCCTCGTAGGGGGTTCCGGTAACCCCCTCCGGCAATCCAGTTAAATCCGAAACTTTTCCGGAACACTTCCGGTGTCCGAATATAGTCGTCCAATATATCAATCTTTATGTCTCGGACATTCCGAGACCCATCGTCATGTCCGTGATATCATCCGGGAGTCCGAACTACCTTCGGTACATCAAAACTCATAAACTCATAATAGCGACCGTCATCAAACGTTAAGCGTGCGGACCCTACGGGTTTGAGAACTATGTAGACATGACCGAGACTCATCTCCAGTCAATAACCAATAGCGGAACCTGGATGCTCATATTGGCTCCTACATATTCTACGAAGATCTTTATCGATCAAACCGCATAACAACATACGTTGTTCCTTTTGTCATCGGTATGTTACTTGCCCGAGATTCGATCGTCGGTATCTCTATACCTAGTTCAATCTCGTTACCGGCAAGTCTCTTTACTCGTTTCGTAACACATCATCTCGTGACTAACTCATTAGTCTTTTGCTTGCAAGGCTTATTATGATGTGTGTTACCGAGAGGGCCCAGAGATACCTCTCCGACACTCGGAGTGACAAATCCTAATCTTGATCTATGCCAACACCACGAATACTTTCGGAGACACCTGTAGAGCATATTTATGATCACCCAGTTACGTTGTGACGTTTGATAGCACACAAGGTGATCCTACGGTATTCGGGAGTTGCATAATCTCATAGCCATAGGAACATGTATAAGTCATGAAGAAAGCAATAGCAGTAAAACTAAACGATCATAGTGCTATGCTAACGGATGGGTCTTGTCCATCACATCATTCTCCTAATGATGTGATCCCGTTGATCAAATGACAACTCATGTCTATGGTTAGGAAACATAACCATCTTTGATCAATGCGCTAGTCTAGTAGAGGCATACTAGGGACACTCTGTTTTGTCTATGTATTCACACATGTACTAAGTTTCCGGTTAATACAATTCTAGCATGAATAATAAACATTTATCATGATATAAGGAAATATAAATAACAACTTTATTATTGCCTCTAGGGCATATTTCCTTCACCGGTAACCCCCTCCGGCAATCCGGTTAAACCCGAAACTTTTCCGGAACACTTCCGGTGTCTGAATATAGTCGTCCAATATATCAATATTTATGTCTCGGACATTCCGAGACTCCTCGTCATGTCCGTGATCTCATCCGGGACTCCGAACTTCCTTCGGTACATCAAAACTCATGAACTCATAATACCGATCGTCATCAAACGTTAAGCGTGCGGACCCTACGGGTTCGAGAACTATGTAGACATGACCGAGACTCATCTCCGGTCAATAACCAATAGCGGAACCTGGATGCTCATATTGGCTCCTACATATTCTACGAAGATCTTTATCGGTCAAACCGCATAACAACATACGTTGTTCCTTTTGTCATCGGTATGTTACAAATGACAACTCATGTCTATGGCTAGGAAACATAACCATCTTTGACCAGTGAGCTAGTCTAGTAGAGGCATACTAGGGACACTCTGTTTTGTCTATGTATTCACACATGTACTAAGTTTCCGGTTAACAATTCTAGCATGAATAATAAACAGTTATCATGATATAAGGAAATATAAATAACAACTTTATTATTGCCTCTAGGGCATATTTCCTTCATCCAGCCCGTTCCCCGCCCGAATCCCAACAATGAAGTAGCGCTTCCCCCGCCGCCAGCCAGGAGCAGCAACCGCATCGGCAGGAGACGCCCACCTTTGACGCCATTGATGCCTGTGCTCACCATGTCGTCCAGCCAGCTTCCTCGCCCTCGCCCCTCTCCCCAAACCAAGGTGAGCTCGCTTTTGCTTTTTCCATATGGCAGTTATGGTGATGCTACTGTAACATGTGCCAGGAGAAGCTGCCAAGCGAGCCGAATGCGTTTGGAATAACCAGGTGAAGTGACAAGCTAGCCTAAGAAGCTGGATTTTTGGAGTTTTGAGAAGCTAGAGAGTTTCAGAACACGCCCTTAAGCCGCAATAACAGTCGGGGAACGTAGCAGAATTCAAAAAAAATCTACGCTTCATCAAGATCAATCTAAGGAGTTCATCTAGCAACGAGCATAAAGGAGTGCATCTACATACCCTTTGTAGATCGCGTGCGGAAGCGTTCGAAGGAACGTGGATGATGGAGTCGTACTCGTCGTGATCCTCATCACCGATGATCCCAGGGCCGAACGGACGGCACCTCCGCGTTCAACACACGTACGGTACAACGACGTCTCCTCCTTCTTGATCCAGCAAGGGGGAAGGAGAGGTTGATGGAGATCCAGCAGCACGACAGCGTCGTGGTGGATGCAACGGGAAAAGCTGCAGGGCTTCGCCGAGTCCCTGCGGGAAGAGTTGGAGGTGTAACGGGGGGGGGGGGAGGCGCCAGGGGCTGAGGTGCGGCTGCCCTCTCTCCCCCCCAGTATATATAGGGGGACAAGGGGGCGCCAGCCCTAGGAGATCCAATCTCCTAGGGGGGCGGCGGCCTGGGGGGATATCTTGCCCCCCCAAGCCAAAGGGAGGCGCCCCCACCCCTAGGGTTTCAACCCTAGGCGCATGGGGGGTGGCCCATGTGGGGTGCGCCAGCCCACTAGGGGCTGGTCCCCCTCCCCCTACGGCCCACGGGGCCCTCCGGGATGGGTGGCCCCACCTGGTGGACCCCCGGGACCCTTCCGGTGGTCCCGGTACACTACCGGTGACCCCCGGAATTCTCCCGATGGCCGAAACTGGACTTCCTATATATCATTCTTTACCTCCGGACCATTCCGGAACTCCTCGTGACGTCCGGGATCTCATCCGGGACTCCGAACAACATTCGGGTTTCCGTGTGCATATATCTCTACAACCCTAGCGTCACCGAACCTTAAGTGTGTAGACCCTGCGGGTTCGGGAGACACGCAGACATGACAGAGACGACTCTCCGGTCAATAACCAACAGCGGGATCTGGATACCCATGTTGGTTCCCACGTGTTCCTCGATGATCTCATCGGATGAACCACTGTGTCAAGGATTCACTTAATAACGTATGTAATTCCCTTTGTCTATCGGTACGGTACTGCCCGAGATTCGATCGTCGGTATGCCCGATACCCTGTTCAATCTCGTCATGGCAAGTCTCTTTACTCGTTCCATAATCCATCATCCCGTGACTAACTCCTTAATCACATTGAGCTCATTATGATGATGTCTTACCGAGTGGGCCCAGAGATACCTCTCCGTCATACGGAGTGACAAATCCCAGTCTCGGTTCGTACCAACTCAACAAACACTTTCGGAGATACCCGTTGCGTACCTTTATAGTCACCCAGTTACGTTGTGACGTTTGGCACACCCAAAGTATTCCTACGATATCCATGAGTTGCACAACCTCATGGTCTAAGGAACAAATACTTGACACTGAAAAAGCTTAAGCATTACGAACTATACGATCTCGTGCTAGGCTCAGGATTGGGTCTTGTCCATCACATCATTCTCCTAATGATGTGATCCCGTTATCAATGACATCCAATGTCCATGGTCAGGAAACCGTGACCATCTGTTGATCAACGAGCTAGTAACTAGAGGCTTACCAGGGACACGTTGTGGTCTATGTATTTACACATGTATCGCTGTTTCCGTACAATACAATTCAAGAATGAATAATAGACAATTATCATGAACAAGGAAATATAATAATCCTTTTATTATTGCCTCTAGGGCATATTTCCAACAGTCTCCCACTTGCACTAGAGTCAATAATCTAGTTACATTGTGATGAATCGAACACCCATAGAGTTCTGGTGTTGATCATGTTTTGCCCGTGGAAGAGGTTTAGTCAACGGATCTGCGACATTCAGATCCGTATGCACTTTACAAATATCTATGTCTCCATCTTGAACATAATTCTGGATGGAGTTGAAACGGCGCTTGATGTGCCTGGTCTTCTTGTGAAACCTGGGCTCCTTGGCAATGGCAATAGCTCCAGTGTTGTCACAGAAGAGAGTCATCGGGCTTGACGCGCTTGGAATGACTCCTAGGTCGGTGATGAACTCCTTCATCCAGACTCCTTCTTGGGCTGCTTCGCAAGCAGCTATGTACTCCGCTTCACATGTAGAATGAGCCACGACGCTCTGCTTGCAACTGCACCAGCTGACTGCTCCTCCATTCAAAATATACACGTATCCGGTTTGTGACTTGGAGTCATCCAGATATGTGTCGAAGCTAGCATCGACGTAACCCGTTACGACGAGCTCTTCGTCACCTCCATAAACGAGAAACATATCCTTAGTCCTTTTCAGGTACTTCGGGATGTTCTTGACCGTTGTCCAGTGTTCCATACCGGGATCACTTTGGTACCTCCCTACCAAACTTATGGCAAGGTTCACATCAGGTCTGGTACACAGCATGGCATACATAATTGAGCCTATGGCCGAGGCATAGGGGATGACACTCATCTTCTCTCTATCTTCTACCGTGGTCGGGGACTGAGCCGTGCTCAATCTCATACCTTGCAAAACAGGCAAGAACCGCTTCTTGGACTGATCCATATTGAGCTTCTTCAATATCTTGTCAAGGTATGTGCTTTGTGAAAGACCAATGAGGCGTCTTGATCTATATCTATAGATTTTGATGCCTAATATGTAAGCAGCTTCTCCAAGGTCCTTCATTGAAAAACTCTTATTCAAGTAGGCCTTTATGCTCTCCAAGAATTCTATATCATTTCCCATCAGCAATATGTCATCCACATATAATATGAGAAATGCTACAGAGCTCCCACTCACTTTCTTGTAGATACAGGCTTCACCCCAAGTCTGTATAAAGCCAAACGCTTTGATCACATCATTAAAGTGAATATTCCAACTCCGAGATGCTTGCACCAGCCCGTAGATTGAGCGCTGGAGCTTGCATACCTTGTCAGCATTCTCTGGATCGACAAAACCTTCCGGCTGCATCACATACAGCTCTTCCTTGAGGAAGCCATTAAGGAATGCCGTTTTGACACCCATTTGCCATATCTCATAATCATAGAATGCAACAATTGCTAACATGATTCAGACTGACTTCAGCATCGCTACGGGAGAGAAAGTCTCGTCGTAGTCAATCCCTTGAACTTGTCGATAACCCTTAGCGACAAGCCGAGCCTTATAGATGGTCACATTACCATCCGCATCTGTCTTCTTCTTGAATATCCATTTATTTTCTATGGCGTGCCTATCATCGGGCAAGTCCACCAAAGTCCATACTTTGTTTTCATACATGGATTATATCTCGGATTTCATGGCTCCAAGCCATTTATTGGAATCCGGGCCCGCCATCGCTTCTTCATAGTTCGAAGGTTCACCGTTGTCCAACAACATGATTTCCAGGACAGGGTTGCCGTACCACTCTGGCGCGGAACGTGTCCTTGTGGACCTTCGAAGTTCAGTAGTAACTTGATCTGTATCTTCATGATCATCAGCATTAACTTCCTCCCTTGTCGGTGCAGGCACCTCGGGAACAACTTCCCGCGCTGCGGTACTTTCCGGTTCGGGAAGGGTGACTGTCACCTCATCAAGTTCTACTTTCCTCCCACTTACTTCTTTCGAGAGAAACTCTTTCTCCAGAAAGGATCCATTCTTGGCAACAAAAATCTTGCCTTCAGATCTTAGGTAGAAGGTGTACCCAATTGTTTCCTTTGGGTATCCTATGAAGACGCATTTTTCCGATTTGGGTTCGAGCTTTTCAGGTTGAAGTTTCTTGACATAAGCATCGCAACCCCAAACTTTCAGAAATGACAGCTTAGGTTTCTTGCGAAACCAAAGTTCATACGGTGTCGTCTCGATGGATTTTGACGGAGCCCTATTTAAAGTGAATGCGGCAGTCTCTAAAGCAAATCCCCAAAACGATAGCGGTAAGTCGGTGAGAGACATCATAGATCGCACCATGTCCAACAAAGTACGATTTCGACGTTCGGACACACCATTACGCTGAGGTGTTCCTGGCGGTGTCAATTGTGAAACAATTCCACAGTTCCTTAGGTGCGTGCCAAATTCATGACTCAAATATTCACCCCCACGATCTGATCGTAAGAACTTTATTTTCTGTCACGTTGATTCTCAACCTCTTTCTGAAATTCCTTGAACTTTTCAAAGGTCTCTGACTTGTGCTTCATCAAGTAGACATACCCATATCTACTCAAGTCATCTGTGAAGGTGAGAACATAAGGATAGCCTCCGTGAGCTTCAACACTCATTGGATGGCACACATCGGTATGTATTATTTCCAACAAGTTGGTTGCTCGCTCCATTGTTCCGGAGAACGGAGTCTTGGTCATCTTGCCCAAAAGGCATGGTTCGCACGTGTTAAATGATTCATAATCAAGAGACTCCAGAAGCCCATCTGCATGGAGCTTCTTCATACGCTTGACACCAATATGACCAAGGCGGCAATGCCACAAGTATGTGGGACTATCATTATCAACTTTGCATCTTTTGGCATCCACACTATGAATATGTGTATCATCACATTCGAGATTCATCAAAAATAAACCATTGACCAGCGGGGCATGACCATAAAACATATCTTTGATATAAATAGAACAACCATTATTCTCGGATTTAAATGAGTAGCCATCTCGTATCAAACGAGATCCAGATACAATGTTCATGCTCAAAGCTGGTACTAAATAACAATTATTAAGGTTTAAAACTAATCCCGAGGGTAGATGTAGAGGCAGCGTGCCGACGGCGATCACATCGACCTTGGAACCATTCCCCACGCGCATCGTCACCTCATCCTTTGCTAGTCTCCGCTTATTTCGCAGCTCCTGCTTTGAGTTACAAATGTGAGCAACTGCACCGGTATCAAATACCCAGGAGCTACTATGAGCGCTGGTAAGGTACACATCAATAACATGTATATCACATATACCTTTGACGTTGCCGGCCTTCTTATCTGCTAAGTATTTGGGGCAGTTCCGCTTCCAGTGACCCGTTCCCTTGCAATGAAAACACTCAGTTTCAGGCTTGGGTCCATTCTTTGGCTTCTTCCCGGCAACTGGCTTACCGGGCGCGACAACTCCTTTGTCGTCCTTCTTGAAGTTCTTCTTACCCTTGCCTTTCTTGAACTTAGTGGTTTTATTGACCATCAACACTTGATGTTCTTTCTTGATATCCACCTCCGCTGATTTCAGCATTGAATATACCTCGGGAATGGACCTCTCCATCCCCTGCATATTGAAATTTAACACGAAGCTCTTGTAGCTAGGTGGGAGCGACTGAAGGATTCTGTCAACGACCGCTTCATCTGGGAGATTCATTCCCAACTAAGACAAGCGATTGTGCAACCCAGACAACTTGAGTATGTGCTCGCTGACAGAACTATTCTCCTCCATCTTGCAACTGTAGAATGCGTCGGAGACGTCATATCTCTCAACTCGGGCATGAGCTTGGAAAACCATTTTCAGCTCTTGGAACATCTCATATGCTCCGTGGTGCTCAAAACGCTTTTGGAGCCCCGACTCTAAGCTGTAAAGCATGCCGCACTGAACCAGGGAGTAATCATCACAACGCGACTGCCACGTTGATACGTCTCAAACGTATCTACTTTTCCAAACACTTTTGATATTGTTTTGACCTCATTCTTGCATGATTTGGACTAAACTAACCCGGACTGACACTGTTTTCAGCAGAGCTGCCTGTATGGTTTATTTGTGTGCAGGAAAACGGATTTTTAAGCATCTCAAAAAAATCCACGAAAAATCACGAAAAATCCACGCACCCGAAGAAACCAAATGCCAGAAGTGGGGCCAGAGGGGGACCAGGGGGTGCCCAGGCACCCTGTGGGCGCCCCCCCTGGGCCGCGCCGGGGGGCGCCTGGGTGGGGCCCACACCCCCTGGTGCCCTACTTTAGCCCGTATTTTTCCTCGCGATGCAGAAACCCCAGATCGGAAGTCCTTTCGCTGTTTTTCGTCGCGGAGCCGCTGCCACCCTCTGTTCTTCTTCGGGAGGGCTAATCTGGAGGCTGATTTGGCCTCCGGAGAGGGGAGATCATCGCCATCGTCATCATCATCACCACTCCATCATCCTTCCATGACTTCCCCCTTCATGTGTGAGTAATTCCCCTGCTGTAGGCGAAGGGGATGGTAGGGATTGGATGAGTTAGATCATGTAATAGTTCGTCAGATTGTTGGGGGCATGTTGCCTATCATCTAGTATGGTGTTTATCATCTTTGCTACAACTTGTTATTCTTAATGCTTGACACTTAGGGCCCGAGTGCCATGATTTCAGATCTGAACCATATGTGTTTGCATGAATATATTTGTGTTCTTGATCCTATCTATGAGTTGTATGCACCTGTTACGGTTCGGAACCGGCGATCCCAAAAGTGACAGCTTGGGACACCAAAGGGGATGGTCCGTAGTTTGAGGATTACATGTATCCATTGAGTTCATTGCTTTGTTCCGGTGCTCTTTGACAGGAGCACCTTAATATCCATTAGTTCCTTTTGGCCCCGTTCGTAGCGGGATGGTAGGACAAAAGATGTTGTGCAAGTTCTTATTGCAAGCACGTACAACTACCTACGGGATACATGCCTAATGTTTGATATTTGCCTAGATGATCATTACTTTTCCGTGTGCCGTGCCCCGAGTTAGAAACTATCTCATCCATGCAGCGCCCAACCATCCATCTCCCTAGCCTACAGTATTTTAAACCTTGCCTGTCACTAGTTGCTATTTCTGCCATTTACTACTGCTATTCACTTTTGCTGTTTACTTTTACTATTACTATCATCACTATCATATCACTGTTACCACTTATCTTTTGTTGCAAGTTAGTATATTTCAGGTGCGGTTGAATTGACAACTCAACTGTTAAAGCTTATAAATACTCTTTGGCTCCCCGTGTGTCGAATCAATAAATTGGGTTATTCTTACCCGCGAAGACTATCTCGATCCCTTACGGTTGAGGGTTATCACACGCGTTCATAACGTCTTGGGTCGTCGGGAGAACGGGTGCATCACCTAGCGGTGCTTCAAGGACATATGATCTCTTAGCAGCTATGAGGATAATCCTCAGGTTACGGACCCAATCTGTATAGTTGCTACCATCGTCTTTCAGCTTGGTTTTCTCTAGGAACGCGTTGAAGTTGAGGGCAACTTGAGCGTGGGCCATTTGATCTATAAGACATATTGTAAATATTTTTAGACTAAGTTCATGACAATTAAGTTCATCTAATCAAATTTTAATGAACTCCCACTCAGATTGACATCTCTCTAGTCATCTAAGTGATACATGATCCGAATCGACTAGCACGTGTTCGATCATCACGTGAGACGGACTAGTCATCAACTGTGAACATCTTCATGTTGATCGTCATCCCTCCATTTTTGTATACAAGGACATAAACCCATATTACAGGTACCAAGGCAAAAGTAGATGTGTGCTTAAGCCAATATTGCAAGCTAGCTTGTCTTCTAGTTTGTAATGTTAATTAATGCATATTTTTCTGTTCCACCCACAACAAGCCAATGCTATCACTCCATTTAGTTGATTAATGAGGCGCATGCAAGCTAAACTTATTACACCCACATGCATGCAAGAGATAATTAATGTCCTCCTTTGCTAGCACGAGGCAAACACCATCAATTTTGTCTCGATTAGTGTTAGTGGCCTTGTATAGCTGCAAATTGTAATTTTGATAGTGGCCTTGTATATAAAAATGGAGGGAGTATCTTCTATACGACTCATGTTCGACCTTTCGGTCTTCCATGTTCCGAGGCCATGTCTGTACATGCTAGGCTCGTCAAGTGAATCCTAAGTGTATTGCGTGTGTAAATCTGCCTTACACCCGTTGTATGCGAACGTTAGAGCCTATCACACCCGATCATCACGTGGTGCTTCGGAACAACGATCCTTAGCAACGGTGCACAGTTAGGGGGAACACAATTCTTGAGATTTTTAGTGAGAGATCATCTTATTTACTACCGTCGTTCTAAGTAAACAAGATGCATAAACATGATAAACATCACATGCAATCAAATAAAGTGACATGATATGGCCAATATCATTTTGCTCCTTTGATCTCCATCTTCGGGGCACCATGATCATCTTTGTCACCGGCATGACACCATGATCTCCATCATCGTGTCTTCATGAAGTCGTCTCGCCAAATATTAGTTCTACCACTATGGGTAACGTTTAGCAATAAAGTAAAGTATTTACATGGCGTTATTCAGTGACACGCAGGTCATACAATAAATAAGACAACTCCTATGGCTACTGCCCGTTGTCATTATCATCGACATGCAAGTCGTGATTCCCTATTACAAGAAAATGATCAATCTCATACATCACATATATCATTCATCACATCTTCTTGTCCATATCACATCACATAGCACCTGCTGCAAAAACAAGTTAGACGTCCTCTAATTGTTGTTGCAAGTTTTTACGTGGCTTCTATAGGTTTCTAGCAAGAACGTTTCTTACCTACGCCAAAACCACAACGTGATATGTCAATTTCTATTTACCCTTCATAAGGACCCTTTTCATCGAATCGATCCGACTAAAGTGGGAGAGACAGACACCCGCCAGCCACCTTATGCCACTAGTGCATGTCAGTCGGTGGAACCAGTCTCACGTAAGCGTACGTGTAAGGTCGGTCCGGGCAGCTTCATCCCACGATGCCGCAGAATCAAGATTGGACTAGTGGCGGCAAGAGAATTGAACGAAATCAACGTCCACAACTTGATTGTGTTCTACTCGTGCAAGATGCTACGCAAAGACCTAGCTTAGATGCCACTGTTGGGGAACGTAGCAGAATTCAAAAAAATTCTACGCTTCACCAAGATCAATCTAAGGAGTTCATCTAGCAATGAGCATAAAGGAGTGCATCTACATACCTTTTGTAGATCGCGTGCGGAAGCATTCGAAGGAACGTGGATGATGGAGTCGTACTCGTCGTGATCCTCGTCACCGATGATCCCAGCGCCGAACGGACGGCACCTCCGCATTCAACACACGTACGGTACAGCGACGTCTCCTCCTTGTTGATCCAGCAAGGGGGAAGGAGATGTTGATGGAGATCCAGCAGCACGACGGCGTGGTGGTGGTTGCAACGGGAAAAGCTGCAGGGCTTCGCCGAGTCCGTGCGGGAGGAGTTGGAGGTGCAACG
>LR738710.1:745489657-745540589 GCA_902687465.1 Secale cereale
GCCAGGGGCTGAGGTGCGGCTGCCCTCTCTCCCCCCCACTATATATAGGGGGCGAGGGGGCGCCGGCCCTAGGAGATCCAATCTCCTAGGGGGCGCCGGCCAGGGGGGGTATCTTGCCCCCCAAGCCAAAGGGAGGCGCCCCCACCCCTAGGGTTTCAACCCTAGGCGCATGGGGGTGGCCCATGTGGGGTCCGCCAGCCCACTAGGGGCTGGTCCCCCTCCCCCTATGGCCTACGGGGCCCTCCGGGATGGGTGGCCCCACCCGGTGGACCCCCGGGACCCTTCCGGTGGTCCCGGTACACTACCGGTGACCCCCGGAATTCTCCCGATGGCCGAAACTGGACTTCCTACATATCATTCTTTACCTCCGGACCATTCCGGAACTCCTCATGACATCCGAGATCTCATCCGGGACTCCGAACAACATTCGGGTTTCCGTGTGCATATATCTCTACAACCCTAGCGTCACCGAACCTTAAGTGTGTAGACCCTACGGGTTCGGGAGACACGCAGACATGACCAAGACGACTCTCCGATCAATAACCAACAGCGGGATTTGGATACCCATGTTGGTTCCCACGTGTTCCTCGATAGGCTCTAACGTCGGATGAACCACTGTGTCAAGGATTCACTTAATCCCGTATGTAATTCCCTTTGTCTATCGGTACGGTACTTCCCCGAGATTCGATCGTGGTATGCCCGATACCTTGTTCAATCTCGTCATGGCAAGTCTCTTTACTCGTTCCGTAATCCATCATCCCGTGACTAACTCCTTAATCACATTGAGCTCATTATGATGATGTCTTACCGAGTGGGCCCAGAGATACCTCTCCGTCATACGGAGTGACAAATCCCAGTCTCGGTTCGTACCAACTCAACAAACACTTTCGGAGATACCCGTTGCGTACCTTTATAGTCACCCAGTTACGTTGTGGCGTTTGGCACACCCAAAGTATTCCTACGATATCCGGGAGTTGCACAACCTCATGGTCTAAGGAACAAATACTTGACACTGAAAAAGCTTAAGCATTACGAACTATACGATCTCGTGCTAGGCTCAGGATTGGGTCTTGTCCATCACATCATTCTCCTAATGATGTGATCCCGTTATCAATGACATCCAATGTCCATGGTCAGGAAACCGTGACCATCTGTTGATCAACGAGCTAGTAACTAGAGGCTTACCAGGGACACGTTGTGGTCTATGTATTCACACATGTATCGCTGTTTCCATACAATACAATTCAAGCATGAATAACAGACAATTATCATGAACAAGGAAATATAATAATAATCCTTTTATTATTGCCTCTAGGGCATATTTCCAACAATAACCTCCTAACACCGATGTTCGCTCCAACCCATCCGGCCCCACCTTTGCACGCATTCATGCTCTCGTTGCTTTCCAACTCTTCGTGTCCGGCGAACCTCTAAATCCCTCCCGCCTTGTGCACCCTCTTACTCCCTCCATTTTTGTATACAAGGCCGCAAAGCCATATTACAGGTACCAAGGCAAAAGTAAATGTGTGCTTAAGCAAATATTGCAAGCAAGCTTATCTCCTTGTTTGTCATGTTAATTAATGCATATTTTCTATTCCACCTACAACAAGCCAATGCTATCACCCCTTTTAGTTCATTAATGAGGCACATGCAAGCCAAACTTATCAAGCTGCCCATAAGGGCCCTCCCAATGCTCCACCTTGTACAGGTGCTAAGCCTTCCACATAGGCAGAAAATCTGATGTGGCATGTTGTTTAAGAGGAGAGAGCTGAGTGTGGTGACCCCAGTAAGAAACAATGCTAAGCGCGTGAACCTAGTCAAAACATTTAAAGCGAGGAAGCCCACCAATACATGAAAAACTTTAATTGATAAATCATTAAATGAAGCAAGCTTAGCAACCATATGTCAGGCCCAAGATGCGATTCTATCCCGATCACGTGACACTTACGTGATTGGGGCACAAACGCATTTCGGGCGCTTAGCAAGATGGATATCATTACATCGTACCATCTCATACATACATAGGGGATACAACAATTCATACAAGTCACATGAATACAACAACATCAATACAAAGAATCCGACTACGGATGCAAACATAAAAAGGGACAACGACATCCATCTGCTATCCCAGGCTGCCGACCCGGAACCTAACCCAAGACTGAAGAAGTAGAAGTAGAAATATCTCCAAACAACGAACAACGCTCTCACGTCGGAACATCGGAAACCTGCACCTGCAACTGTTGTTGTAGTATCTGTGAGCCACGAGGACTCAGCAATCCCATAACCATGGGTAACAAGACTATCAAAGCTTAATAGGTAGGAAGAGGTAAAGTGGTGAGGTTGCAGCAGCGGCTAAGAAAACATATGGTGGCTAACTTACGAGTACAAGAATAAGATGAGCATCTACGCAAGCGGCCGCAAACTAGTAATGATCGCTAAAGATCCTGAATTACCTACGAGTCAAACATTACCCCACCGTGTTCTCTTCTCAAACTGAAAAGAGACAGTCACGGTTACTCACGTAGTTGTGCGTTTTACTTCGGATCCTCTGTCAAGTTTTCTACAAGCGGACATTCACAAATTCCAATCTGCCACATAACCGCGGGCATGGCTTTCGAAAGATCATAACCCTGCAGGGGTGTCCCAACTTAGCCCATCACAAGCTCTCATGATCAGCTGAAGTGATAAATATAATATCATCACCCCTTATCTTAGGGAAATCCGATCAGGCTCGGCATCCCGGTGCACAAGACATTTCGACAATGGTAAAACAAGTCCAGCAAGACCTCCCAGCGTGCCGACACCCTGATAGTAGCCGCGCGTATCTCGTCTCAGGCCACGACCGGATGGGTGATCCTACAGGAAAAACCAATCCTCGAGTTTCCCCGTGGTGGCCCCGCATAACCCCCATTTGGGACCAACACCATCAGCACTGGCCCCCACTACTATGTAGAAAAATACCCGGGGATGCGACCCCCTATGCAATTTTAATTAATTAATTAAGTTGTTATTATGAGGCAAATTAAAACCAATTTTGGGCCTTGCTGGAGGAGTTTTATTCAAAGACGAAGTGTCAAGGGGTCCCCATATACCCAACCGTGTAAGGAACGCAAAATCAAGGAACATAATGCCGGTTTATCGGTGCCTAAGGTGTCATGAGTGGAACAATACACCGAGCAAAAGGCCAAGCCTTCCACCCATGCCCAGTGTATAGGTGTGTTAATAATAATAATAGATATTGTGATATTCCAACAACAAGATCCGACATGGATCAATCTTCATCTTCACCTGCAACTAACAACGCTATAAGAGGGGCTGAGCAAGCGGGTAACTTAGCCAAACAATGGTTTTTGCTAGGAAGGTGTCAAAGGTTAGAGGTTTCACGGCAACAAGGAGAGGGGCTGACAATAGATGGGTAGCGCGACACATAACGATAGCATTGAGACAACTAAGCAAAGGCAATGATAGTAAAGGTATCCAAGGGTATGGTCATCTTGCCTGAGATCCCGCAAGGAAGAAGAACAGATCCATGAAGAAGACGAAGAAGAAGCCTTGAAGAAGAACCACGGGTAGACGACCGAATCCTCACAAACGCAACGGAACAAGCACTAACGAGAAGAAGCAAGCAACACGGTAAACACACCACACGAGACAAGACAATATGCTCAACCAAGTATGATGCAAGACAGTCTATATATGATGCACAACAAGTCTGTACAGGAAGCAAAACATGGCAAGGAGGAAGCACAGAAAAACAACACAAGTCTATATATGATGCAATACATGGCAAGGTATGATGCATGACAAATCTATACAGGAAGCAATACATGACAAGGTAGGAAGCACAGAAAAACAACACAAGAACATGACAATATGCTCAAGCAAGTATGGTGCAAGACAATTCTATATATGATGCAAAACATGGCAAGGCAGGATGCACACGCAAGCAGATGACATGGCAAAGGCAACGAATATCTAGCTGACACCTGGCGCACCAGTCTCGGGGTGTCACAACACTCCCCTGCTAACAAGAGATCTCGTCCCGAGATCTTAGGAACGAGACGGAAGAGAAAAAGGAAGAACAAAGTTCTTCGAGGACAAAAGAGTGAAACCAAGAATCTCGAGAGGTTGAGCCACTGAAAAAGAAGAATACAACGAAGAAGAACGGAGTTGCAAGGACTTCGTTAAATAAGAGGAACAAGGAAAAGCGACGATAATCAAGGAGGTTGAAAGGCACGAAACAAGAGCTGAAGGAATAAGACTGAATTCGAAACCACTCCGGTCAATAAGAGATAGAAAGGAATCCGAACAAAAGAATTCAGGGTAGCACTCCGGCTGAAACTGAAAGAAATAGCACACCGGTAGACATGAGTGGAATGGAACAAGAACTTGAAAAGATGGAACGATCCATGACGAGGTGAACAAGAAAATTTAGCTATCACTCCGGTTGAATATGAATTGAAAGAAGAATAACTTGAGAGATGGAATAATATTTAACGCGAGGAACAACACAATGCCTCCGAAAAGAATTGAAAGGATGGAATGAATGGAACGGAAAGAAGAATACGACTTCGAGCACGAATGAATTCAAAGCATCCTTGCGAAGAAAGGATGAACGGAGTTGTTGAAAAATCAGCAACGAAAAGAATAAGCTTGTTGTGGACTTATTTAAACATCTCAAGACTTGAGGTGAATTATGCCGCAACCAAAAGAATGAATAGACGAGAATGAAGACATGCAAAACTCCATTTCGAAGAATACGGAGAATTATTTGCACTCAAGAGGCAAAAGAATAAGAATGCTTGAGCTGCTCCAGAAGAATTAGTTGAATATTAGAAGAATGAATTATCTCCTGAAAAATCGCCATGAGGAACTCCGGTAGCAAAATAAAAGGTTGATGAAATAGAAATGACGGACAAAAAGAATAAGATTAAAGCCTTGCAGTGATTTGACGGGGGTACCGACGAGAAAACCGAGAAATTTGAACTCCGGAAAGAAAAGATAAAGACACTTGAAACTAGAATTTATTCCTTGAGAATAAACTCCGAAGGAAGGAATTAAATGAACTTGATGAAAAGAATAAGAATTATGTTATGCTTATGCTCCACCAATTAAATTGACGCGAAGCAATGGATTAGAATATCACTTATTTGCGATGAAATTGATTAAAGAAGGATATATCGCGAACTTGCGAAATTCTTCATGAACCACCGGTAGGATTGAAACAAAATAATGGATTGATATGATAACACCGTAAAAGAATTGTTGAACGAACCACCGTAATAATTGAAGCCGAGTGAAGAAAAGAAATGAACCACCACGAAGAATTAAAATCGAGTGAAGAACGAGAATGACCACCGTAAGGAATGAAATTGAACGATGCGAGAGGACAAGCCACCGTGAAGAATTGAGATTGAGTGAACACAAGAGAATGAATCTCCGGGAAGAATAAGCACTTGAGAAAAAATTGGATGACGAGAACGAAGAGATCGCGAACTGATTAAAGAATACTTGAACGAAGCACCGGAAGAATATGAGACGAACAAAGAGGCATCGATGAAGAATATTTGGAGGACGAAGTTGAAAACTGAGAACGAATAAATCTTCTGAAATGATGGCCTTCGGAAGAACACAAGGAAAGAATTCACGAAATACTCCGGAAGAATGACAAGAAGAAAAGTTGAATCAGTGATGAAAAGAATTTGAAAGCGATCTTGGAGAAGGCAGATGACTGATGGAATCCATACTTATGTCACACTTGAAAAGAATTTCGGAACACTCCAGAAAAATAAAAGAGTCAGGTAAGATCCTAGGAATAAACGTGTGGGTTATGAGCCCACCGAAGAGAAAACACCGTTGGAAAGGATCGAAAGGAGATAATGCACCGAAACGATTAAAAGACTCAAATGAGGTGACAACCTCGAATTAGCTGGAAGACAGATGCATCCCCTGAGATGTCTTCGGAACTCCGGAATAATTAAATGGCGAGAGGTAAACGAGCAAGGGGGAAAACACTTGAGCAGAGGGAAAAGAATATGAAGAACACCGAATGCTTGAATTGAATCCACCGGAAATGAAAAAGAGGTGAAGAATATCGAATCGAGAGGAGAATTCACCGGAGAAGGAAAAAATAAGAAGGATGACGAACTAGACGAGAATTCACCAGTTGGAATAACTGAGGAAAGAATGCAAAGGATTCAAACATGTAGGATGGATACACGATTACGGACTCCGGCTCCGAGAAGCAAAAGGGTGGGCGGGTGGGAAAAAGAAAGACCACCACGGATGGGGAAACAACATTGGTTGGAAAGAACCGAGGACGAACTTGCAAAGAAGAAGAGGGTCGAATCCACTTGACAAGAGATGCACCAGATTAAAGAACTAACAACGCAACGAATGAAAACTATCCACGTGATCCTAAAAAAATTTGAAGGGGAAGAGGAGTAATTCAAAACACCTACGTCAAGATTCCTCACCAGAGCGACGAAGGGGCAGGGGAGTAAAAAGAATTCCTACTCTCCGATATAACTAGACTCCGAAAAAGTTTTCTGGTAGACTCAACAACGGCCAAGCTATGATCAATCAAGGGGGATCCTATGGTCGGTCGAGGCTTTGATACCAACTTATCAGGCCCAAGATGCAATTCTATCCCGATCACGTGACACTTACGTTATTGGGGCACAACCACATTTCGGGCGCTTAGCAAGATGGATATCATTACATCATACCATCTCATACATACATAGGGGATACAACAATTCATACAAGTCACATGAATACAACAACATCAATACAAAGCATCCGACTACAGATACAAACATAAAAAGGCACAACGACATCCATCTGCTATCCCAGGCTGCCGACCCGGAACCTAACCCAAGACTAAAGAAGCAGAAGTAGAAAGATCTCCAAACAACGAACAATGCTCTCACGTCGGAACATCGGAAACCTGCACCTGCAACTGTTGTTGTAGTATCTGTGAGCCACGAGGACTCAACAATCCCATAACCATGGGTGACAAGACTATCAAAGCTTAATAGGTAGGAAGAGGTAAAGTGGTGAGGTTGCAGCAGCGGCTAAGCAAATATATGGTGGCTAACTTACGAGTACAAGAATAAGATGAGCATCTACGCAAGCGTCCGCAAACTAGTAATGATCGCTAAAGATCCTGAACTACCTATGAGTCAAACATTACCCCACCGTGTTCTCTTCTCAAAATGAAAAGAGATAGTCACGGTTACTCACACAGTTGTGCGTTTTACTTCGGATCCTCTGTCAAGTTTTCTACAACCGGACATTAACAAATTCCAATCTGCCACATAACCGCGGGCGCGGCTTTTGAAAGATCATAACCCTGCAGGAGTGTCCCAACTTAGCCCATCACAAGCTCTCACGATCAGCTGAAGTGATAAATATAATATCATCACCCCTTATCTTAGGGAAATCCGATCAGGCTCGGCATCCCGGTGCACAAGACATTTCGATAATGGTAAAACAAGTCCAGCAAGACCTCACGGTGTGCCGACACCCTGATAGTAGCCGCGCGTATATCGTCTCAGGCCACGACAGGATGGGAGATCCTACAGGTAAAACCAATCCTCGAGTTTCCCCGTGGTGGCCCCGCATAACCCTCGTTTGGGACCAACACCATCAGCACTGGCCCCTTGCTATGTAGAAAAATACCCAGGGACGCGACTGTTGGAAATATGCCCTAGAGGCAATAATAAAAGGATTATTATTATATTTCCTTGTTCATGATAATTGTCTGTTATTCATGCTTGAATTGTATTGTACGGAAACAGCGATACATGTGTGAATACACAGACCACAACGTGTCCCTGGTAAGCCTCTAGTTACTAGCTCGTTGATCAACAGATGGTCACGGTTTCCTGACCATGGACATTGGATGTCGTTGATAACGGGATCACATCATTAGGAGAATGATGTGATGGACGAGACCCAATCCTAAGCCTAGCACGAGATCGTATAGTTCGTAATGCTTAAAGATTTTTCAGTGTCAAGTATTTGTTCCTTAGACCATGAGGTTGTGAAACTCCCGGATACCGTAGGAATACTTTGGGTGTGCCAAACATCCCAACGTAACTGGGTGGGTATAAAGGTACGCAACGGGTATATCCGCAAGTGTGTGTTGGGTTGGCATGAACCAAGACTAGGATTTGTCACTTCGTATGATGGAGAGGTATCTCAGGGCCCACTCGGTAAGACATCATCATAATGAGCTCAAAGTGACTAAGGAGTTAGTCACGGCATGATGGATTACGGAACGAGTAAAGAGACTTGCCATGACGAGATTGAACAAGGTATCGGTATACCGACGATCGAATCTCGGGCAAGTACCGTACCGATAGACAAAGGGAATACCATACGGGATTAAGTGAATCCTTGACATCGTGGTTCATCCGATGAGATCATCGAGGAACACGTGGGAACTAACATGGGTATCCAGATCCCGCTGTTGGTTATTGACCGGAGAATCATCTCGGTCATGTCTGCGTGTCTCCCGAACCCGTAGGGTCTACAAACTTAAGGTTCGGTGACGCTAGGGTTGTAGAGATATATGCACACGGAAACCCCGAATGTTGTTCGGAGTCCCGGATGAGATCCCGGATGTCACGAGGAGTTCCGGAATGGTCCGGAGGTAAAGAATAATATATAGGAAGTCCAGTTTCGGCCATCGGGAGAGTTCCGGGGGTCATCGGGAGTGTACCGGGACCACCGGAAGGGTCCCGGGGGTCCACCGGGTGGGGCCACCCATCCCGGAGGGCCCCGTGCGCCGTAGGGGGAGGGGGACCAGCCCCTAGTGGGCTGGCGCTTCCCTCATGGGCTCCCCTCCATGCGCCTAGGGTTAAAACCCTAGGGGTGGGGGCGCCCCCTTTGGCTTGGGGGGTAAGAAACCCCCCTGGCCGCCGCCCCCCTGGCCCCCTATATATAGTGGGGGGAGAGAGGGAAGCCGCACCTCAGCCCCTGGCGCCTCCCCCCCCCCGTTACACCTCCTTCTCCTCCCGTAGGGTCTCGGCGAAGCCCTGCAGCTTTTCAAGTTGCATCCACCACCACGCCGTCGTGCTGCTGGATCTCCGTCAACCTCTCCTCCCCCCTTGCTGGATCAAGAAGGAGGAGACGTCACTGTACCGTACGTGTGTTGAACGTGGAGGTGCCGTTCGTTCGGCGCTGGGATCATCGGTGACGAGGATCACGACGAGTACGACTCCATCATCCACGTTCCTTCGAACGCTTGCGCACGCGATCTACAAAGGGTATGTAGATGCACTCCTTTATGCTCGTTGCTAGATGACTCCTTAGATTGATTTTGGTGAAGCATAGGAATTTTTTTGAATTCTGCTACGTTCCCTAACAGTGGCATCTGAGCTAGGTCTTTGCGTAGCATCTTGAACGAGTAGAACACAAACAAGTTGTGGGCGTTGATTTTGTTCAATTCTCTTGCCGTTACTAGTCCAATTTTGATTCGGCGGCATCGTGGGATGAAGCGGCCCGGACCGACCTTACACGTACGCTTACGTGAGACTGGTTCCACCGACTGACATGCACTAGTTGCATAAGGTGGCTGGCGGGTGTCTGTCTCTCCCACTTTAGTCGGATCGGATTCGATGAAAAGGGTCCTTATGAAGGGTAAATAGAAATTGACATATCACGTTGTGGTTTTGGCGTAGGTAAGAAACGTTCTTGCTAGAAACCTATAGAAGCAACGTAAAAACTTGCAACAACAATTAGAGGACGTCTAACTTGTTTTTGCAGCACGTGCTATGTGATGTGATATGGCCAAGAAGATGTGATGAATGATATATGTGATGTATGAGATTGATCATGTTCTTGTAATAGGGAATCACGACTTGCATGTCAATGAAAATGACAACCGGCAGGAGCCATAGGAGTTGTCTTAATTATTGTATGACCTGCGTGTCACTGAATGACGCCATGTAATTACTTTACTTTATTGCTAAACGTTAGCCGTAGTAGTAGAAGTAATAGTTGGCGTGACGACTTCATGAAGACACGATGATGGAGATCATGGTGTCACGCCGGTGACAAAGATGATCATGGTGCCCCGAAGATGGAGATCAAAGGAGCAAAATGATATTGGCCATATCATGTCACTTTATTTGATTGCATGTGATGTTTATCATGTTTATGCATCTTGTTTACTTAGAACGACGATAGTAAATAAGATGATCTCTCACTGAAAATTTCAAGAATTGTGTTACCCCTAACTGTGCACCGTTGCTAAGGATCGTTGTTCCGAAGCTCCACGTGATGATCGGGTGTGATAGGCTCTAACGTTCGCATACAACGGGTGTAAGCCAGATTTACACACGCAATACACTTAGGGTTCACTTGACGAGCCTAGCATGTACAGACATGGCCTCGGAACACGAAAGACCGAAAGGTCGAACATGAGTCGTATAGAAGATACGATCAACATGAAGATGTTCACCGTTGATGACTAGTCCGTCTCACGTGATGATCGGACACGGGCTAGTCGATTCGGATCATGTATCACTTAGATGACTAGAGAGATGTCAATCTGAGTGGGAGTTCATTAAATTTGATTAGATGAACTTAATTGTCATGAACTTAGTCTAAATTCTTTACAATATGTCTTGTAGATCAAATGGCCCACGCTCATGTCACCCTCAACTTCAACGCGTTCCTAGAGAAATCCAAGCTGAAAGACGATGGTAGCAACTATACGGACTGGGTCCGTAACGTGAGGATCATCCTCATAGCTGCCAAGAAAAGTTATGTCCTAGAAGCACCGCTAGGTGACGCTCCCGCCCTGGCAAACCAAGATGTTATGAACGCTTGGCAGTCGCGTTGTGACGATTACTCCCTAGTTCAATGCGGCATGCTCTACAGCTTAGAATCGGGGCTCCAAAAGCATTTTGAGCACCACGGAGCATATGAGATGTTCCAAGAGGTGAAAATGGTTTTCCAGGCTCATGCCCGAGTTGAGAGATATGATGTCTCCAACGCATTCTACAGCTGTAAGATGGAGGAAAATAGTTCTGTCAGTGAGCACATACTCAAGTTGTCTGGGTTGCACAACCGCTTGTCTCAGTTGGGAATGAATCTCCCCGACGAAGCGGTCGTTGACAGTATCCTCCAGTCGCTCCCACCTAGCTACAAGAGCTTCGTGTTGAACTTCAATATGCAAGGGATGGAGAAGTCCATTCCCGAGGTGTATTCAATGCTGAAATCAGCGGAGGTGGAGATCAAGAAAGAGCATCAAGTGTTGATGGTGAATAAAACCACTAAGTTCAAGAAGGGCAAGGGTAAGAAGAACTTCAAGAAGGACGGCAAAGGAGTTGCCGCGCCCGGTAAACCAGTTGCCGGGAAGAAGCCAAAGAATGGACCCAAGCCTGAGACTGAGTGCTTTTATTGCAAGGGAACGGGTCACTGGAAGCGGAACTGCCCCAAATACTTAGCAGACAAGAAGGCCGGCAACGTCAAAGGTATATGTGATATACATGTTATTGATGTGTACCTTACCGGCGCTCGTAGTAGCTCCTGGGTATTTGATACCAGTGCAGTTGCTCACATTTATAACTCAAAGCAGGAGCTGCGGAATAAGCGGAGACTGGCGAAGGACGAGGTGACGATGCGCGTCGGGAATGGTTCCAAGGTCGATGTGATTGCCGTCGGCACGCTGCCTCTACATCTACCCTCGGGATTAGTTTTAAACCATAATAATTGTTATTTAGTACCAGCTTTGAGCATGAACATTGTATCTGGATCTCGTTTGATGCGAGATGGCTACTCATTTAAATCCGAGAATAATGGTTGTTCTATTTATTTGAGAGATATGTTTTATGGTCATGCCCCGCTGGTCAATGGTTTATTTTTTATGAATCTCGAACGTGATGATACACATATTCATAGTGTGAATGCCGAAAGAAGTAAAGTTGACAATGATAGTCCCACATACTTGTGGCATTGCCGCCTTGGTCATATTGGTGTCAAACGTATGAAGAAGCTCCATGCAGATGGACTTCTGGAGTCTCTTGATTATGAATCATTTGACATGTGCGAACCATGCCTCTTGGGCAATATGACCAAGACTCCGTTCTCCAGAACAATGGAGCGAGCAACCAACTTATTGGAAATCATACATACCGATGTGTGCGGTCCAATGAGTGTTGAGGCTCGCGAAGGCTATCGTTATGTTCTCACCCTCACAGATGACTTGAGTAGATATGGGTATGTCTACTTGATGAAGCACAAGTCTGAGACCTTTGAAAAGTTCAAGGAATTTCAGAATGAGGTTGAGAATCAACGTGATAGAAAAATAAATTTCTTGCGATCGGATCGTGGGGGTGAATATTTAAGTCATGAATTTGACATGCACCTTAGGAACTGTGGAATTGTTTCACAATTGACACCGCCCGGAACACCTCAGCGCAATGGTGTGTCCGAACGTCGAAATCGTACCCTGTTGGACATGGTGCGATCTATGATGTCTCTCACCGACTTACCGCTATCTTTTTGGGGATTTGCTTTAGAGACTGCCGCATTCACTTTATGAACTTTGAGACGACACCGTATGAACTTTGGTTTGGCAAGAAACCTAAGTGTTGGGGAACGTAGTATTTTAAAATTTTCCTACGATCACGCAAGATCTATCTACTAGATGCATAGCAGCGAGAGGGGAGAGTGTGTCTACGTACCCTCGTAGACCGGGAGCGGAAGCGTCAAGTGACGCGGTTGATATTGTCGAACTTCTTCACGATCCAACCGATCAAGCACCGAACGTACGGCACCTCCACGTTCAGCACACGTTCAGCTTGATGACGTCCCACGAGCTCTTGATCCAGTTGAGCTTCATGGGAGAGTTTCGTCAGCACGACGGCGTGGTGACGGATATGATGTATTCACCGGCGCAGGGCTTCGCCTAAGCACCGCGACGGTATGACCGAGGTGTGTTTCTGTGGAGGGGACACCGCACACAGCTGGAACAATTCAACTTGTGTGTCTTTGGGTGCCCCCTGCCCCCGTATATAAAGTAGAAAGAGGGGAGGGCCGGCCGGCCTCCTATGGTGCGGCTAGGGCAATCCTACTAGGACTAGGATTGCAATCCTATTCCTAGTAGGAGTCCACCAAGAAGGAAGAGAGGGAAAGGAAAAGAGGGAGAGGTGGCGCCCCCCAATCCTAGTCCAACTAGGAACCTTAGGTGGGGCGCCGGCCAGCCCCTATGGGCTGCCTCTCTCTTTTCCATAAGGCCCACTATGGACCATCCCCCCTCGTAGGGGGTTCCGGTAACCCCCTCCGGCAATCCCGTTAAATCCGAAACTTTTCCGGAACACTTCCGGTGTCCGAATATAGTCGTCCAATATATCAATCTTTATGCCTCGGACATTCCGAGACTCCTCGTCATGTCCGTGATCTCATCCGGGACCCCGAACTACCTTCGGTACATCAAAACTCATAAACTCATAATACCGATCGTCATCAAACGTTAAGCGTGCGGACTCTACGGGTTCGAGAACTATGTAGACATGACCGAGACTCATCTCCGGTCAATAACCAATAGCGGAACCTGGATGTTCATATTGGCTCCTACATATTCTATGAAGATCTTTTATCGGTCAAAACCGCATAACAACATACGTTGTTCCTTTTGTCATCGGTATGTTACTTGCCCGAGATTCGATCGTCGGTATCTCTATACCTAGTTCAATCTCGTTACCGACAAGTCTCTTTACTCGTTCCGTAACACATCATCTCATGACTAACTCATTAGTCTTTTGCTTGCAAGGCTTATTGTGATGTGTGTTGCCGAGAGGGCCCAGAGATACCTCTCCGACACTCGGAGTGACAAATCCTAATCTTGATCTATGCCAACACCACGAATACTTTCGGAGACACCTGTAGAGTATCTTTATGATCACCCAGTTACGTTGTGACGTTTGATAGCACACAAGGTGTTCCTACGGTATTCGGGAGTTGCATAATCTCATAGTCATAGGAACATGTATAAGTCATGAAGAAAGCAATAGCAGTAAAACTAAACGATCATAGTGCTATGCTAACGGATGGGTCTTGTCCATCACATCATTCTCCTAATGATGTGATCCCGTTGATCAAATGACAACTCATGTCTATGGCTAGGAAACGTAACCATCTTTGATCAATGAGCTAGTCTAGTAGAGGCATACTAGGGACACACTGTTTTGTCTATGTATTCACACGTGTACTAAGTTTCCGGTTAATACAATTCTAGCATGAATAATAAACATTTATCATGATATAAGGAAATATAAATAACAACTTTATTATTGCCTCTAGGGCATATTTCCTTCAGTCTCCCACTTGCACTAGAGTCAATAATCTAGCTCACATCGCCATGTGATTTAATACCGATAGTTCACATCGTTATGTGATTAACACCCATAGTTCACATCGCCATGTGACCAACACCCAAAGGGTTTACTAGAGTCAATAATCTAGTTCGCATCGCTATGTGATTAATACCCAAGAGTAATAAGGTGTGATCATGTTTTGCTTGTGAGAGAAGTTTAGTCAACGGGTCTGTCACATTCAGATCCGTATGTATTTCGCAAATTTCTATGTCTACAATGCTCTGCATAGAACTACTCTAGCTAATTGCTCCCACTTTCAATACGCATCCAGATTGATACTTAGAGTCATCTGGATTTAGTGTCAAAGCTTGCATCGGCGTAACCCTTTACGACGAACTCTTTATCACCTCCATAATCGAGAAACATTTCCTTAGTCATCCAGTAACTAAGGATAATTTTGACCGTTGTACAGTGATCTACTCCTGGATCACTATTGTACCCCCTTGACAAACTCATGGCAAGGTACACAACATGTTTGGTACACAGCATGGCATACTTTATAGAACCTATGGCTGAGGCATAGGGAATGACTTTCATTCTCTCTATATTTTTCTGCCGTGGTCTGGCTTTGAGTCTTACTCAACTTCACACCTTACAAGTCAGGCAAGAACTCCTTCTTTGACTGATCCATTTTGAACTACTTCAAAATCTTATCAAGGTATGTACTCATCGAAAGTCTTATCAAGCGTCTTGATCTATCTCTATAGATCTTGATGCCCAATATGTAAGCAGCTTCACCAAGGTCTTTCTTTGAAAAACTCCTTTCAAACACTCCTTTATGCTTTCCAGAAAATTCTACATCATTTCTGATCGACAATATGTCATTCACATATACTTATCAGAAAGGTTGTAGTGCTCCCACTCACTTCTTGTAAATACAGGCTTCACCGCAAGTCTGTATAAATCTATATGCTTTGATCAACTTATCAAAGCGTATATTCCAACTCCGAGATGCTTGCACCAGTCCATAGATGGATCGCTGGAGCTTGCACATTTTGTTAGTACCTTTAGGATTGACAAAACCTTCTGGTTGCATCATATACAAGTCCTCTTTAATAAATCCATTAAAGAATGCAGTTTTGTTATCCATTTGCCAAATTTCATAAAATGCGGCAATTGCTAACATGATTCGGATAGACTTAAGCATCGCTACAGGTGAGAAAGTCTCATCGTAGTCAACTCCTTGAACTTGTAGAAACTCTTTCGCAACAAGTCGAGCTTTGTAAACAGTAACATTACCGTCTGCGTCGGTCTTCCTCTTGAAGATCCATTTATTTTCGATGGCCTGCCGATCATCGGGCAAGTCAACCAAAGTCCACACTTTGTTCTCATACATGGATCCCATCTTAGATTTCATAGCTTCAAGCCATTTTTGCGGAATCTGGGCTCATCATCGCTTCCTCATAGTTCGTAGGTTCATCATGGTCTAGTAACATGATTTCCAGAACTGGGTTGCCGTACCACTCTGATGCGGAACGAACTCTGGTTGATCTATGAAGTTCAGCAAAAACTTGATCTGAAGTTACATGATCATCATCATTAGCTTCCTCACTAATTGGTGTAGGAATCACTGGAACTAGTTTCTGTGATGTTCCACTTTCCAATTCGGGAGAAGGTACAATTACCTCATCAAGTTCTACTTTCCTCCCACTCACTTCTTTCGAGAGAAACTCCTTCTCTAGAAAGGATCCATTCTTAGCAACGAATATCTTGTCTTCGGATCTGTGATAGAAGGTGTACCCAACAGTTTCTTTTGGGTATCCTATGAAGATTTACTTCTCCGATTTGGGTTCGAGCTTATCATGTTGAAACTTTTTCACATAAGCATCGCAATCCCAAACTTAAAGAAATGACAGCTTAGGTTTCTCGTCAAACCACAGTTCATACGGTGTCTTCTCCACGGATTTAGATGGTGCCCTATTTAACGTGAATGTAGCTGTCTCTAATGCATAACCCCAAAAGCGATAGTGGTAGATCGGTAAGAGACATCATCGATCGCACCATATCTAATAAAGTACGGTTATGATGTTCGGACACACCATTACACTATGGTGTTCCACGTGGCGTGAGTAGTGAAAATATTTCACATTGTTTTTACTGAAGGCCAAACTCGCTAACTCAAATATTTTACCTCTACGATCATATCGTAGAAACTCTTATTTTCTTGTTACGATGATTCTCCACTTCACTCTGAAATTCTTTGAACTTTTCAAATGTTTCAGACCTGTGCTTCATTAAGTAGATATACCCATATCTGCTCAAATCATCAGTGAAGGTCAGAAAATAACGATACCCGCCGCGAGCTTCAACACTCATTGGTCCACATACATCTGTATGTATGATCTCCAACAAATCTGTTGCTCGCTCCATTGTTCCGGAGAACAGAGTTTTAGTCATCTTGCCCATGAGGCGTGGTTCGCAAGCACCAAGTGATTCATAATCAAGTGATTCCAAAAAGTCCATCACTATGGAGTTTCTTCATGCGCTTTACACCATTATGACCTAAACGGCAGTGCCACAAATAAGTTGCACTATCATTATTAACCTTGCATCTTTTGGCTTCAATATTATGAATATGTGTATCACCACGATCGAGATCCAACAAACCATTTTCATTGGGTGTATGACCATAGAAGGTTTTATTCATGTAAACAGAACAACAATTATTCTCTAACTTACATGAATAACCGTATTGTAATAAACATGATCAAATCATATTCATGTTCAACACAAACACCAAATAACACTTATTTAGGTTCAACCCTAATCCCGAAAGTATAGGGAGTGTGCGATGATGATCATATCAATCTTGGAACTACTTCCAATACACATCGTCACTTCATCCTTTAACTAGTTTCTGTTCATTATGCAACTCCCATTTTGAGTTACTACTCTTTAGCAACTAAACCAGTATCAAATACCGAGGGGTTGCTATGAACACTAGTAAAATACACATCAATAATCTGTATATCAAATATACCGTTGTTCACTTTGCCATCCTTCTTATCCGCCAAGTATCTAGGGCAGTTCCACTTCCAGTGACCATTTCCTTTGCAGTAGAAGCACTTAGTTTCAGGCTTGAGTTTAGCTTTGGGTTTCTTCATGGGAGTGACAACTTGCTTGTCATTCTTCTTGAAGTTCTCCTTCTATCCTTTTGCCCTTTACTTGAAACAAGTGGTTTCGTTAACCATCAACACTTGATGTTGTTTCTTGATTTCTACCTTCACCGATTTCAGCATCGCGAAGAGCTCGGGAATTACTTTCGTCATCCCTTGCATATTATAGTTCATCACGAAGTTCTACTAACTTGGTGATAGTGTCTAGAGAACTTTGTCAATTACTATCTTATCTGGAAGATTAACTCCCACTTGATTCAAGCAATTGTAGTACCCAGACAATCTGAGCATATGCTCACTGGTTGAGCAATTCTCCTCCATCTTGTAGGCAAAGTAATGTCAGAAGTCTCATACCTCTTGACACGGGCATGAGTATGAAATACTAATTTCAACTCTTGGAACATCTTACATGTTCCGTGGCGTTCAAAACAATTTTTGAAGTCCCGGTTCTAAGCCGTAAAGCATGGTGCACTTAAACTATCAAGTAGTCATCATATCGAGCTTTTGTCAAAACGTTCATAACGTTTACATCTGCTCCTGCAATAGGTCTGTCACCTAGCGGTGCATCAAGGACATAATTCTTCTGTGCAGCAATGAGGATAATCCTCAGATCACGGAACAATTCCGCATCATTGCTACTAACATCTTTCAACTTGGTTTTTCTCTAGGAACATATGAAAAATAAACGGGGAGCAACATCGCGAGCTATTGATCTACAACATAGATATGCTAATACTATCAGGACTAAGTTCATGATAAATTAAAGTTCAATTTAATCATATTAATTAAAGAACTCCCACTTAGATAGACATCCCTCCGGTCATCTAAATGATCACGTGATCCAAATCAACTAAACCATGTCCGATCATCACGTGAGATGGAGTAGTATCAATGGTGAACATCTAATGTTGATCATATCTACTATATGATTCACGCTCGACCTTTCGATCTCCAGTGTTCTGAAGCCATATCTGCATATGCTAGGCTCGTCAAGTTTAAACCGAGTATTCTGCGTGTGCAAAACTGGCTTACACCCGTTGTATTTGAACGTAGAGCTTATCACACCCGATCATCACGTGGTGTCTCGGCATGACGAACTTTCGCAACGGTGCATACTCAGGGAGAACACTTATACCTTGAAATTTAGTAAGGGATCATCTTATAATGCTACTGTCGTTCTAAGCAAAATAAGAAGCATAATAAGATAAACATCACATGCAATCAAAATATGTGACATGATATGGCCATCATCATCTTGTGCTTTTGATCTCCATCTCCAAAGCACCTTCATGATCACCTTCGTCACCGGCGCGACACCTTGATCTCCATTGTAGCATCGCTGTCGTCTCGCCAACTATTGCTTCTACGACTATCGCTACCGCTTAGTGATAAAGTAAAGCAATTACATGGCGATTGCATTTCATACAATAAAGCGACAACCATATGGCTCCTGCCAGTTGCCGATAACATTACAAAACATGATAATCTCATACAAAACCGTATAACTCATGTCTTGACCATATCACATCACAACATGCCCTGCAAAAACAAGTTAGACGTCCTCTACTTTGTTGTTGCAAGTTTTACGTGGCTGTTACGGGCTTAGCAAGAACCGTTCTTACCTACGCATACAAAACCACAACGATGTTTCGTCAAGTATGTGCTGTTTTAACCTTCACAAGGACCGGGCGTAGCCACACTTGATTCAGGTAAAGTGAGAGAGACAGACACCCGCCAGTCACCTTTAAGCAACGAGTGCTCGTAACGGTGAAACCAGTCTCGCGTAAGCGTACGCGTAATGTCGGTCCGGGCCGCTTCATCTCACAATACCGCCGAAGCAAAGTATGACATGCTGGTAAGCAGTATGACTAGTATCGCCCACAACTCATTGTGTTCTACTCGTGCATATCATCTACGCATAGACCTGGCTCATGATGCCACTGTTGGGGAACGTAGTATTTTAAAATTTTCCTACGATCACGCAAGATCTATCTACTAGATGCATAGCAACGAGAGGGGAGAGTGTGTCTACGTACCCTCGTAGACCGGGAGCGGAAGCGTCAAGTGACGCGGTTGATGTTGTCGAACTTCTTCGCGATCCAACCGATCAAGCACCGAACGTACGGCACCTCCGCGTTCAGCACACGTTCAGCTTGATGACGTCCCATGAGCTCTTGATCCAGTTGAGCTTCACGGGAGAGTTTCGTCAGCACAACGGCGTGGTGACGAATATGATGTATTCACCGACGCAGGGCTTCGCCTAAGCACCGCGACGGTATGACCGAGGTGTGTTTCTGTGGAGGAGGGCACCGCACACGGCTGGAACAATTCAACTTGTCTGTCTTTGGGTGCCCCCCAGCCCCCGTATATAAAGGAGCAAGAGGGGAGGGCCGGCCGGCCTCCTATGGTGCGGCTAGGGCAATCCTACTAGGAATAGGATTGCAGTCCTATTCATAGTAGGAGTCCACCAAGAAGGAAGAGAGGGAAAGGAAAAGAGGGAGAGGTGGCGCCCCCCAATCCTAGTCCAACTAGGAACCCTAGGTGGGGCGCCGGCCAGCCCCTATGGGCTGCCTCTCTCTTTTCCATAAGGCCCACTATGGACCATCCCCCCTCGTAGGGGGTTCCAGTAACCCCCTCCGGCAATCCCGTTAAATCCGAAACTTTTCCGGAACACTTCCGGTGTCCGAATATAGTCGTCCAATATATCAATCTTTATGTCTCGGACATTCCGAGACTCCTCGTCATGTCCGTGATCTCATCCGGGACCCCAAACTACCTTCGGTACATCAAAACTCATAAACTCATAATACCGATCGTCATCAAACGTTAAGCGTGCGGACCCTACGGGTTCGAGAACTATGTAGACATGACCGAGACTCATCTCCGGTCAATAACCAATAGCGGAACCTGGATGTTCATATTGGCTCCTACATATTCTACGAAGATCTTTTATCGGTCAAAACCGCATAACAACATACGTTGTTCCTTTTGTCATCGCTATGTTACTTGCCCGAGATTCGATCGTCGGTATCTCTATACCTAGTTCAATCTCGTTACCGGCAAGTCTCTTTACTCGTTCCGTAACACATCATCTCGTGACTAACTCATTAGTCTTTTGCTTGCAAGGCTTATTGTGATGTGTGTTACCGAGAGGGCCCAGAGATACCTCTCCGACACTCGGAGTGACAAATCCTAATCTTGATCTATGCCAACACCACGAATACTTTCGGAGACACCTGTAGAGTATCTTTATGATCACCCAGTTACGTTGTGATGTTTGATAGCACACAAGGTGTTCCTACGGTATTCGGGAGTTGCATAATCTCATAGTCATAGGAACATGTATAAGTCATGAAGAAAGCAATAGCAGTAAAACTAAACGATCATAGTGCTATGCTAACGGATGGGTCTTGTCCATCACATCATTCTCCTAATGATGTGATCCCGTTGATCAAATGACAACTCATGTCTATGGCTAGGAAACATAACCATCTTTGATCAATGAGCTAGTCTAGTAGAGGCATACTAGGGACACACTGTTTTGTCTATGTATTCACACTTGTACTAAGTTTCCGGTTAATAAAATTCTAGCATGAATAATAAACATTTATCATGATATAAGGAAATATAAATAACAACTTTATTATTGCCTCTAGGGCATATTTCCTTCACTAAGCTGGCGTTTCTGAAAGTTTGGGGTTGTGATGCTTATGTCAAGAAACTTCAACCTGAGAAGCTCGAACCCAAATCGGAAAAATGCGTCTTCATAGGATACCCAAAGGAAACGATTGGGTATACCTTCTACCTCAGATCTGAAGGCAAGGTCTTTGTTGCTAAGAATGGATCCTTTCTGGAGAAAGAGTTTCTCTCGAAAGAAGTGAGTGGGAGGAAAGTAGAACTTGATGAGGTGACAGTCACCCCTCCCGAACCGGAAAGTAGCGCAGCGCAGGAAATTGTTCCTGAGGTGCCTGCACCGACAAGGGAGGAAGTTAATGATGATGATCATGAAGATACAGATCAAGTTACTACTGAACTTCGAAGGTCCACAAGGACACGTTCCGCACCTGAGTGGTACGGCAACCCTGTCATGGAAATCATGTTGTTAGACAACGGTGAACCTTCAAACTATGAAGAAGCGATGGCGGGCCTGGATTCCAATAAATGACTTGAAGCCGTGAAATCCGTGATAGGATCCATGTATGAAAACAAAGTATGGACTTTGGTGGACTTGCCCGATGATCGGCACGCCATAGAAAATAAATGGATATTTAAGAAGAAGACAGACGCGGATGGTAATGTGACCATCTATAAGGCTCGGCTTGTCGCTAAGGGTTATCGACAAGTTCAAGGGATTGACTACGACGAGACTTTCTCTCCCGTAGCGATGCTGAAGTCAGTCCGAATCATGTTAGCAATTGCTGCATTCTATGATTATGAGATATGGAAAATGGGTGTCAAAACGGCATTCCTTAATGGCTTCCTCAAGGAAGAGCTGTATGTGATGCAGGCGGAAGGTTTTGTCGATCCAGAGAATGCTAACAAGGTATGCAAGCTCCAGCGCTCGATCTACGGGCTGGTGCAAGCATCTCGGAGTTGGAATATTCGCTTTAATGATGTGATCAAAGCGTTTGGCTTTATACAGACTTGGCGTGAAGCCTGTATCTACAAGAAAGTGAGTGGGAGCTCTGTAGCATTTCTCATATTATATGTGGATGACATATTGCTGATGGGAAATGATATAGAATTCTTGGAGAGCATAAAGGCCTACTTGAATAAGAGTTTTTCAATGAAGGACTGATACGTCCAAAATGCATCACTATTTTGTATTATAATTTATCCTTATTCATTGATATATTTCACGTTATGATGATGTTCTTATGTTGTTTTGGTCTATTTTACACAGTTTGCAACTTTCCGATGCCGAAACAGCAGACGCAGGATTCAGCAGGAAAAAGTGGATACTGAGTTGCTGAAGAAGAACACCTCCAAATTACCTGAAAATTGACGGGACGTGTTTTTCAGAAGAATAATGAAGACACGCAAAAGGGGAGTCAGAGGGGGGCCACAGGGTGCCCAGGCGGCCTGGGGGCGCCCCCCTGGCCGCGCCGGGGGGGGGGGGGGCGCCTGGAGCCCCTGGCCCACCTCTGGCCGCCCCCTTTTGCATATATGATCTCCGTCCTCCGAAAACCGTAGGCACGGGACTTTTTACGGAGTTCCGCCGCCGCTTCGAGGCGGAAACCTACAGAGAAGAAAAGGGCATCTCCGGCGGGCAGATTCCGCCGGGGAGATCACCTCCCGGAAGGGGAGATCGTCGCCATCGTCATCACCATCATCACGGGCATCATCGAGATCATCATAAAAATCATCCCCAACACCAGCACCATCTCCATCTTCATCCAAATCTCATCTTTCCATCGCAACTCGTGTTGTAACTTGTACTACCTATCCTCTCTACTCCATCGGTGTTGATTACTACTTTGTGGTGAATGCTATTGAGTTTTGTTGGAGAAATATTATTATGTCCAGATTGTTTATCACATATTTATCCCCACTGATCATGATCTCTTTTATGTCTTGTGAGTAGTTACTTTAGTTCTTGAGGACATGGGGAAAGTCTTGCTGTTAGTAGTCATATGCTGTTGAAGTAATATGCGTTGTTTGATACTTAAGTTGTGTTGTCATTCTACTAGTGGTGTTGTGTGAGTCGAACACCCAACACTTCGCCTTATTAAGGACCTAGGGGAATACATTGTGTATAAAGAATGCTTATGGTGGGTTGCCGGAGTGACAGAAACCTGAACCCCAGTTCGCACGCTTTTGCATAAGGGAATAATGGATCCTCGATCGTATTGCTATGGTTAGGCTTTCGCCTTAAATTCTATCTTGTATTTGCGGACGCTTGTAAGGTGTTTAATCATAAGAGTGCATTCATCTTAGTCTAGAGAGTGCACTAGCATAGATCCACCCACCAACACTTATCAACACATAACATAGTATCGATACGGAATATGGCGAAAGCACATGACTACCTCTCCCGTGTGTCCTCAAGAACGCTTTAGTCTTTATAAGTTCAGTTGCTAGGCCTCTCCTTTGCTAGAAAAGGATTGGGCCACTTGTTACTTTCAGTACCTTTTACATTACTTGCCTTTACATTCCCGTTGCTTATATCGAGAAAACCCCTAAAAGTTATTTTTCAGTGCTTGCAGTAATTTCTTGCTCAGAATCGCTTATCAATACCTTCTGCTCCTCATTGGGTTCGACACTCTTACTTATCGAAAACGCTGCAACAGATCCCTTACGGTCTAGGGTCATCAAGTAACGTTTTCTGGCGCCGTTGCCGGGGAGCGTAGCGCTATTGGTAAAGTGAAACTGGTAAGAAAGTCTTTTTATAATTCTGTTTTTTATTTTTGTTATTGCTGCCCTCTGTCCTTATGGATAACCCTATTATTTGAGCGTTTCTTGCGGGAAGACACCCCACACCTGTGGTGGTTGATCCTCCCCCTACTGAAATTGTGCCTTATAAAATACCAGCTGGCATTATCAATTATGTTTTGGCTAATCGGTATGCAGGAGACAGACATCCCGGTGAACACTTGCTATATTTGTCACGACTATGTTCATTATTTAAGCTTGCAGGTGTATCGAGGGAGTTTGTCATGGGGAAATTGTTTGTCGTATCCCTTATAGATAAAGCTTCAGATTGGTATGGGCTTCTCGATAACCCACACTTGCTGGATTGGCAGGAGCTTATGTCTCTCTTTTATACTAAAATTTATCCTCTTCATGAAATTCATCGAGACAGGAATTATATCTATAACTTTAGGTCTCGTGACGGAGAAAGCATTGCTCAAGCTTGGGGGAGATTGAAGTCCCTAATGCTCAAATGCCCTATTCATAAGCTTCCCAAGGAAATTATACTTACAAATTTTTATGCCAGGCTTTCTCGTCAGGATAAGGAGATGCTGGATGCCTCCTCTAGTGGGGTATTTCAGAAGAAGAGTGTTGAAGAAAGGTGGGATCTCCTTGAAAGAATCCAGAGGAATACCGAAGATTGGGAAATTGATAAAGGTATTGAACCCGCTATAAATTATGAACATGATTATATTGAGAGCTATGTAGAAACTGATTACTTCAATACTTTTTGCTCTAAGATTGGTCTTGATTCCCATCTAGTGATTGATTTGTGTAAGAATTTTGCCTCTCACGTTGATTCTTTTAAAAAGAATAGAGACCAGCACCATGCACCTTTCAAAGAAAAACCTATTGATATTTATGTTGCTGAGCCTATTTTGCCTGCAGTTATATATGAACAGCCTCCTTTCCCCACGAGGATAAAGGAGCACTCTCTTGTGACAGGCATAATAAATAAAAGTGAGAGAAAAGTTGATGAACCTGAGGACCAGATCATGGTCGATCCTCGAGTTGCATTGATTAAAGACCTTGTTACTGATGATGTTTTGGATTCCAATATAACTTTTTGCGCTGTTTCCACTAACCTTGTCACAACCAAGAACAAAGGCCCAATTTCAGGTACTCCGGTGGTATCTGTTAAAATAGGAGATCACAATTATTATGGGCTATGCGATTTGGGATCGAGTGCAAGTGCTATTCCTTATTCACTTTATGAAGAAATCATCGGTGAGATTTCCCCTTGTGAACTTGAAAAAGTTGATGTTACTATTCATCTTGCAAATAGATCAACTATCTCTCCTATCGGAATTGTGAGGGACGTTGAAGTCCTATGTGGAAAGGTAAAATACCCTACCGACTTTTTGGTACTTGGTTCAGCCAGGGACAATTTTTGTCCCATCATTTTTGGTAGACCTTTTCTTAGAACTTGTGGAGCTATAATAGATTGCAAGAAAGGTAAAGTTTCTGTTGAATTCAATGGTGAGCCATATGAATTTAATTTTTCTAAATTCTCTAAGCAGCCTCGTGGTACTGATTTACCAAGTGGTGATAAAAGTATTGAAAGTATTGCCTCTATTGCTATTCCCCCTGATGATCCTTTGCAGCAATACATGGAGGACCACGAGAATGATTTACATATGCAGGAAAGAAATGAACTAGATGAAATATTCTTGAGGCAGCCTGCTATCTTGAAGCACAACCTTCCGGTTGAACCTTTGGGAATTTTATCAAAACCGAAAGAAGACCCGGTGTTCGATCTTAAAACTCTTCCCGATACGCTCAAGTATGTTTATTTAGATGAAAAGGAAGTATATCCTGTTATTATCAATTCTAACCTTTCAGGATATGAAGAAGAGCGATTATTGGAAGTACTTCGTAAACACCGAGGCGCAATTGGCTACACCCTTGATGACCTTAAGGGGATTAGTCCATCTATCTGTCAACATACTATCAACCTTGAGCCTGATGCTAAACCAGTTGTTGATCATCAACGACGGTTGAACCCGAAGATG
This sequence comes from Secale cereale, assembly GCA_902687465.1. Lineage (NCBI taxonomy): Eukaryota > Viridiplantae > Streptophyta > Magnoliopsida > Poales > Poaceae > Secale > Secale cereale. Next base: position 745,515,593 of record LR738710.1, read on the forward strand.
ATGGATGTCGTGAGAACTGAGATTCTCAAGCTTCTAGCCACAGGTATTATCTACCCTATAGCTGATAGTAAGTGGGTAAGCCCGGTACACTGTGTTCCTAAGAAAGGAGGTACAGCTGTGGTTCCTAATGATAAAAATGAACTAATACCTCAGAGAATTATTATTGGATATAGAATGTGTATTGATTACAGGAAGTTGAACAAGGCAACCAGGAAGGATCACTACCCGTTGCCGTTCATCGACCAAATGCTTGAAAGGTTATCCAAAAATACCCACTTTTGTTATCTCGATGGTTATTCTGGCTTCTCTCAAATCCATGTTAACACTGTCGATCAAGAGAAGACCACTTTTACTTGTCCTTTTGGTACTTATGCTTACAGACGTATGCCTTTTGGTTTATGTAATGCCCCTGCTACTTTTCAAAGGTGTATGTCTGCTATCTTTCATGGTTTCTGCGGGGATATTATGGAAGTCTTCATGGACGATTTCTCCGTCTATGGAACTTCATTTGACCATTGTCTTCACAACCTTAATAAAGTTTTGCAGAGATGCGAGGAGACAAATTTGGTACTCAACTGGGAGAAGTTCCACTTTATGGTTAATGAAGGATATGTTCTTGGTCACAAGATTTCCAAAAGGGGAATTGAAGTGGACAAAGCCAAGATCGAAGCTATTGAAAGGATGCCCTATCCAAAGGACATCAAAGGTATTCGCAGTTTTCTCGGTCATGCAGGTTTTTATAGAAGATTTATTAAAGACTTTTCTAAAATCTCGAGACCCCTCACTAATCTTCTCCAGAAGGATGTTACTTTTGCGTTTGATGAAAATTGTAAGGAAGCTTTTGAAGTCCTTAAGAAAGCTTTAATAACTGCTCCTATAGTACAACCACCTGACTGGAATTTACCTTTTGAAATTATGTGTGATGCAAGTGATTTTGCTGTTGGAGCTGTTTTAGGACAAAGGGTTGATAAGAAATTGAATGTTATACATTATGCTAGTAAGACCCTTGATAGTGCTCAAAGAAATTATGCTACTACTGAGAAGGAATTCTTAGCTGTAGTTTTTGCTTGTGATAAGTTTAGGCAGTACATTGTTGATTCCAAAGTTATTATTCATACTGATCATGCTGCCATTAAATATCTTATGACAAAAAAGGATGCCAAGCCAAGGCTTATCAGATGGGTACTCCTTCTCCAAGAATTTGATTTGCAGATTGTTGATAGGAAAGGAGAAGACAATCCGGTAGCGGACAATCTTTCAAGAATGGAAGATATACCGCATGACCCCATCCCAGTTAACGATAGTTTTCCAGACGAGCAACTTGCCGTTGTAAAAGTACAACCTCTCTCCGATCCTTGGTATGCAGATTTGAAAGTGCAACTAATCCCCGGGTGGTTTTGGTAATTAATAACAACATATATATCATTGAACTAATATTCTCTTGAGAATCATTTCAGAAAAGTTCGATGATGTGGGTATGGAAATGTCTGAAGAAGTGGACCCCTCAAAATGCTAAGACAAGCATTGGCAAAGGCTCAAGACTCCATTTTTGGTTTAGTGATCAAAGATCACATTGAGTCCATAGGAAAGCCAATACTATTAAAAGGGGATGAGGTTGTGTTAATGTTCTCGTTGCTCAAGTGCTTGGTGATCTAACTCCCTCAACTATCAGCACTATTCACTACTTAACACACACCCATAAGTAATCTCGGTCACACCGATTTCTCCAACTCAGTCCCACCGAGATGAACCACTTCAGTTGTTTCTCCAAACCCTAGATTCTCGGTCACACCGATTCTGAGTTTCGGTCTCACCGAAAAAGGGCTGCCAACCTTCTGTGATCAGTTGACATCAATTCGGAATATCCGAGTTTATATTTTCGGTCTCACCGAGATGGCAAACCCTAACCTTTGACTCACTTCGGTCTCACCGAGATGGTATTTTCGGTCCCACCGAAAATCCCAACGTTCACTATATTTGAACTTTCGGTCTAACCGAGTTTTAACTTCGGTCTCACCGAGATTGGTCAAATGTGTGTGTAACGGTTGGATTTTGTGTGGAGGCTATATATACCCCTCCACCCCCTCCTCATTCGTGAGGAGAGCCATCAGAAAGTACCACCACTTCTATCATACACTTTCTGAGAAGTGAACCACCTACCCTTGTGTTGAGATCAAGCCATTCCATTCCTACCATATGAAACTTGATCTCTAGCCTTCCCAAGTTGCTTTCCACTCAAATCTTTCTTCCACCACAGCCATATCAGTGAGGAGAGTTGAGTGTTGGGGAGTTTATCACTTGAAGCACAAGAGCAAGGAGTTCATCACCATCAACACCGTCTATTACCTTTTGGGGGGTGGTGCCTCCTAGATTGGTTAGGTGTCGCTTGGGAGCCTCCATCGTGATGTGGAGTTGAACCAAGAAGTTTGTAAGGGCAAGGAGATCGCCTACTTCGTGAAGATCTACCCCGAGTAAGGCTAGTCCTCCGTGGGCGTAGGCCGTGATGGAATAGACAAGGTTGCTTCTTCGTGGACCCTTCGTGGGTGGAGCCCTCCGTGGACTCGCGCAGCCGTTACCCTCCGTGGGTTGAAGTCTCCATCAACGTGGATGTACGATAGCACCACCTATCGGAACCACGACAAAAATCTCCGTGTCACCAAACTGCGTTTGATCTTCTCCACCTCTCTTTTACATGTGCAATTTACTTTCCGCTGCATAAACTCTAGAATTGCATGTGTAGGGTGTTACTTGAACTGATCTTGTTTGTGAAACTGCCAAAAACTTTGCATGATCTAAAGGCAGATTTTTTATATTGTCAAGTAGTCTAATCACCCCCCTTCTAGACCTACTTTCGATCCTACAAGTGGTATCAGAGCTTTGGTCTCCATTGCCTTGGTTTCCATTGCATTGGACTCCATAAGCTTGGTTTCACAACCTAGGAGAGTATGGCGTCTAGTGAGGGTAATTATCGTAGAGGTCCTTACTTTGATGGTACAAATTTTGCTAGTTGGAAGCATAAAATGAAAATGCATATTCTTGGTCATAACCCAGCCGCATGGGGCATTATTTGTGTTGGCATGCAAGGTGACTTCTTTGAAGAAGGAAAAGTTCCGGATCGCGAAGCTACACCCGAAGAACTGAAGATGTTGCAAAACAATGCTCAAGCTTGTGACATTCTCTTCAATGCTTTGTGTCCCGAAGAGTTCAACAAAATCAGCCGTCTTGAGAATGCTAAAGAGATTTGGGATACTTTGGTTGAAATGCACGAAGGTACTGAATCTGTGAAGGAATCAAAGCTAGATATTCTTCAAGGTCAACTTGACAAGTTCAAGATGAAGGATGGTGAAGGAGTCGCTGAAATGTACTCTAGGCTTGCTCTCATCACAAATGAGATTGCCGGCTTAGGAAGCGAAGAAATGACCGACCGATTCATCATTAAGAAGATTCTCAGAGCTTTGGATGGAAAGTATGACACCGTGTGCACTTTGATCCAAATGATGCCAAACTACAAGACTCTCAAGCCAGCTGAAGTCATTGGAAGGATTGTTGCTCATGAGATGACACTTAAGGATAAGGAAGAGCTTCACAACAAGTCAAGTGGTGCTTACAAAGCTACAAGTGATGCTCCTACTACCTCAAGTGACAAGTTAGTTTCCAATGAAGACATAAGCATAATGGTCAGGAACTTCAACAAGTTCTACAAGAATAGAGGCAAAGAGAGAAGCTCAAAGTCTAGATCATATGATGGAAAGAGATCTTCTAGTCGTGATCGAAACTGCTACAATTGTGGAAGACCCGGACACTTCTCAAATGAGTGTACGGCTCCCCACAAGAGAAGAGAAGAATCTCCAAGAAGAAGAGCAAGAGATGAGTCACCTCGGAAAGAGAGAAGGAGTAGAGATGATCGTTATGAACGAAGACCCTCTCGGAGAAGCAAGGATTCGGAGAGGAAAGACAAGTCATCAAGGAGCTACACAAGAAGAAGACATCAAGCTCATGTTGGTGAATGGGTCTCCGGCTCCGACTCTGACAGTCAATCCGATGGAAGCTATCACTCCGACTCCGACTACAGTCAAGATGAAGGTGTTGCCGGACTTGCACTCGTATCCTCCAACTCCAACTCCTACGACTTATTTGATTCACCAAATGAGGGAATTGGAAGATGCTTCATGGCTAAAGGCCCCAAGGTAACACACCCTGAGTTCATTGACTTTGATAGTGATGAGGATGACTTACTTGGTGAAGATGAGCTCTTGCATGATAAATCTAGTGAGCTTAGTAATGATGAAAATGCTAGTAGTCTTTATAGTCGAGAAGAGTCGAATGACAATGCTATGAAGGATATTGAGCGTCTAACTAAAGAATTAAACACTCTTAAGTTAGCTCATGAAACTACTCAAGAAGATCATAGAGAGCTCCTAAGATCTCATGAGAAGCTACGCTTCGAGAAGCTCACTCTAGAGCAAGAACATGAGTTTCTAAAAGCGATCAATGACGATCTTCGAAAGAAGAGTTCTTCATATCTTGCCAAACGACTTCTCTTGTCTAATTTCTTGCCACCTATTAAGACTAAGCATGACAAGCATAAGAAAAATTCTTCCTCTAGTAGTAACAATAACAATGTTAAATCCAATGTTGTTACTTCTAGTAGTTCTCTTGATTCCACTAACAATGTTTCAAGCCAAGTTACACTTGAGCAAGAAAATAGCCTATTGAAGGAAATCATAGAGAAAGGTGTCTACAAGAGTCTTGCCGGAAGCAAGAACTTTGAGGAGATTGTTCGCAAACAAGGAAGACACCGGAAGAATCAAGGGATTGGTTTTGAGCGAAAGTTCAATGCCAAAGGTGTTGAGTGGGAAGAAGGTCAATACCCTACTCCACAGTTTGTTTCACAAAAGGAGAAGTATGATCCTACTTCTTCCAATGTGGAACAAGCTCAAGATGACCTTCCACCACAAGACCACAAGCTAAAGGCCAAGGACAAGCTTCAAGAGGAGATTGATGCATTCATTGAAGCACCTCAAGCCATGGTCAAGTGGGTTCCCAAGGACACATCAAGTTCTACTTCATCAAGCTCAACTACAACACCAAGGATTCCCATCAAGATGATGTGGATCCCAAAGAAGAAGAACTAGTAGGTTCTTGAGGGTGACTCCGCCAACAAACTTCACTCATATTCATTTTGGCAAGAACTTGTGCAATCAACTTCCACATCATGCACTTGTTCATGGAGTCACAAACCCTCTTGTTGGTAAGTCAAGGGACAAGGTAATCATTGCATTCATGGACATCATCTTTTATGAACTTCAATCTATGTCCATGGATATTCTTGTTTGTTCCTTGTGGGACTAACCCATGTAGGTATTGAAAGTGCCCTAATCCAAAGGATAGCTCCCAACTCTTGATGATCTACATCAACATTGAGCATCCACATCTTCAACATCTACATGAAGTCTTCTACGACAACCCAAGGTTAGTTTGACCCTCTAAAAGGGGTTCTCACATCTAGGGGGAGCTTTGCTCTAAAAAATTGAGCTAAAGCATCTCCAAATGATGTGAACACATAAATGCTTTATGTAAAAGTGGTAACCCCACTTGTGCTTAAACGATGAGTATGACCTATGATCAAATGTTCTCATTTGGCTCCTAAGTCAATATACTCATATATAGATGACCTAGTCATCGACAAATTGTGTGCTAGTAGCTAGAGTTTTGGTTGTGCATGTTTGACACATATTTCAGTTGCTATCTTATTGTGTGAGCATGTTGAATGCATGATTTTATCCATTCAAGGACATCCATTTGTTGTTTTGATTGTTTTGATTTTTCTGGCCAAATGGATGGACAAGAATGCCTAAGCACCTTCCCTAGCTATCTATGCTATCTTGTCTCAAATTCTATTCATGCTTATATCACAACTTTGAACAAGTCTTTTTCGGACAGTCCGAGTGAGGAGCACTCGGAACCACCGATTCGTCTAAGGCTGACTTCCAAAACCTTCTAAGTCCATTTCGGTCTGACCGGCTTCCCAATCTCGGTCCAACCGAAACACTTAGATTGATCTAGGTTTCATCTCGGTGAAACCGAGTTCAAAATCTCGGTCTGACCGATATGCGTAACTGCACTGCAATTATGCATCTCGGTGACACCGAGTTTTTCAACTCGGTCCCACCGACAGCACGGGGTTATATATACTGAGGGCTGCGCGCGATCTATTCCTTTCAAACGTTCGCCCTCCAAGACCCCTGCTGCCGTCGCCCTGATCTAAGGATCGTCGCCGTCATCACCTGTGCGCCCTCGCCGCAGGCCTCCGCCGCCGTCAACGGTAATCTTCTCCGCCGTTGCCGCCGTAGAGGGACACCACCAAGTTAGGGTGTGTCCCGATCCCTTTCATGCTCCACTTCTGATTCTTGCATGATAGGACTGCCCTGATTCAATCCACGTTTGATATGATCCCAATACATTGTTCAGATCTTCTAGTTTCGAGGAAAATTCTTAGGTTTAGGTTTCCACGGAATGCATCTCGGTGAAGCCGATTCCTGAAAATCGGACTGACCGATTTGGTCTCTGACCATTGCACTACACAGTTCGGTCTGACCGAGTTGTGGAAATCGGAATGTCCGAATTGAAGTTTCTGTGAAACCCTAAGTTTTCGGTAGGACCGAAACCCATTTCGGTCTGACCGAAAGTGGTGTGTAGGTTCTGTTGAACACTTCGGTTACACCGAAACTTGAAATCGGTTTGACCGAAATACATTCTGTGAAAACTCAAAACTAAGTTTTTAACTCATTTTTTTTTTGCAAAAACTTCTGCAGTTGTGATAACTCTTCTACTCTGCCTATACCTTATCTATTCACAGGTTTTTTCAGCCATGTCAGATGTCAGTGACAGCCAGAACAGGTCTGAGTCACCGTTTGCTGAGATTCCAGAGGCAGGTACAAGTCCTGAGGCTAGCAGCTCTAGTGATGATGGTGAGAGGAGCACCCCTAGTGGTCTACCTCCTGCTGCTACGAGAACCAGGAAGAAGAGAACTTCTGATTCTGAGGATTCCGACTTTGTTGCTGAGGAAGTTACCTCCAAGCCAAAGAGGCAAGTGGTTGCCAAAGAGCTCCAAGGGCAGCAGCCAAAGAAAGGCACGAGCAAAGTGAAGCAGTCTGCAGTTGCCAAGAAGCTCAACTTGGAAGAGCCTGCTCCAAGTAAGGTGAAGAAGACTTCCAAGAGGAAGAGAGTTGTTTATGCTGAACCTCAAGTTGATGCTGCTGAAGAAGAAGAAGAAGATGCACCCCAGCCTCCTCCTCAGAAAGCTAAGTTCATGGGTGATGCTATTCGGGCTCAAGCCTCCTCCAAGCCCAAGAGGACAACCAGAAGCATTCCAGCTTCTGAGAAGAACAAAGGTGAGATGCCACCTTCTGAGTCAGATGAAGAGCATGTGTTGCTCAAGCTCCGTCCCAAGTTGCCACTCCACAATGATGCTCATCCTCAAGCTGAGGATATGAAGGCAAGAAAGGACAAAGGTCTCAGGCTATGGAGACAGTCTGATCCATATGCTGTAAGAAGAAGGACTGCTGTGGACCCCAGATTCCACACCAGAGAGCAGCAGGATTTCTATGAGACCGTGCTAATGGATAAGAAGCCCATTGTTGCTGACACCAGGTATGTTGACTGGAAGTACATTGACAGCAGAGAGCATCGGGACTTCTTTCCCCATGTGCATGAGAGCTTTACTGCATGTGGAGTTGCTGATTTTGTGGGTCAAGAACTAACAGCCTGGAATGACGAGATGATCATGCAGTTCTATGCCACAGCCCATTTCTACCCCGATGGCAAGATCACCTGGATGACTGAAGGTCAACGGTTTTCTTCAACTGTTGCAGAATGGGCAGAAATTCTGAATGCTCCAGTGCAGAGAGAGGACGACATTGATGTCTATGGGATTCCTAAGAAAAGTCATGATTCTATGAAGAATATGTACAAGGAGATCCCAGCTGCTGATTTGGAAGGATGGAAGCTCGGCTCTGTGTATTATCTCCAGGCAGGTCTGACCACCACCAACACTATTCTGAGGCATACTTTGATGCCTAAGTCAGGTGACCACCGGATGATACGAGGCTATTCTATCAACATGCTGCACATTCTCGATGAGAAGGCACCTTTTAAGGTGATGGACTTGATGGTTGAGACCATTAAGAGGACTGCAGCTGACCAGAAGAGGTCATGTGGGTTTGCTCCGCAGATACAGATGCTCATCAACGCCAAGTTCGGCACGGGCAAATTCATGTTGGATAGGAAGCACTTGCCACTGCAGCCAGAGCATGAGGACAACGTAGTTGTGATGGATGAAGAGGATCCCACCTCAGTTGAAGGGCAAGCCAAGATCGAAGCTGCAAAGAAAGCCAAAGCTGACAGAGAGGCAGCAGCAGCAGCAGCAGCTAAGCCAAAGAGCTTTGGAGAGCAAATCCTTGAAGCAACCCAGAGAATTGAACAACGCCTGGCCAGCATTGAGCAATCTCAGGAGAGCCTTGAGAGGATTGTCGAGGACAAGATCCACGCTCTAGACGTGAAGCTGACTGAGATTCAGGTGTCTGTCAACAAGCTTGAGGCAGACATGGAGGAGACTAGGCAGGAGAGAGCAGAGCTTATGCAGGATGATATAGTCCAGGACTCTCATCGCCAGACTGCTCCGGTTCCCAGAGGATCCAGGTCTGCAGCTATCCCAGTTACTTCAGCTCCAGCTCCAGCATCCACTCCTCCAGCGCAGACATCAGCAGAAGTCTTCGCCGACGCAGCTATCTCTACACCGACATCTACCCAGACGGGAGCAGCCAGCCGAGCCCGCAGTGATGCTTAGCTCTATACCTTTTCGAACTTTTTGGTAACTTGTTGCCAAAGGGGGAGAAATTGCTATAGATCATAGGGCTTCGAGAGAGAGAGTGCTCTTTCGTCTTTTCGTTCTTTTGCCGGTTTTCCTTGAGATACATTGGTTTCTTTTGGTTCCAGATACTTTATGTGTGCTTGCTACTACGTTTGATGCTACCTTAATGAGTGCTTAGTCATACTATGCCTTAATGTGTGCTTATTGCTTATCATATGCTATTTCTTATTGTATGGCTATTTACTCTTGTCTTGGTGATTGAGTGCATGTTATTCATTCTTATCATTTTGTGCGCTCCACCAAGATGTATGTGACATGGAAGAGTGACCCATAATCCTAATCGATTGTGCATTTGCATTCAAACGCAAATTTTAAATAATGCACAAATTTAGGGGGAGCTCTTGTTTATCACATACTTCTCAAAGCGACGATATTATTCTTTGATTATATCTTTTGTCGAAGCTTTGATCTATATGTTGTCATCAATTACCAAAAAGGGGGAGATTGAAAGTGCAACTAATCCCCGGGTGGTTTTGGTAATTAATAACAACATATATATCATTGAACTAATATTCTCTTGAGAATCATTTCAGAAAAGTTCGATGATGTGGGTATGGAAATGTCTGAAGAAGTGGACCCCTCAAAATGCTAAGACAAGCATTGGCAATAGCTCAAGACTCCATTTTTGGTTTAGTGATCAAAGATCACATTGAGTCCATAGGAAAGCCAATACTATTAAAAGGGGATGAGGTTGTGTTAATGTTCTCGTTGCTCAAGTGCTTGGTGATCTAACTCCCTCAACTATCAGCACTATTCACTACTTAACACACACCCATAAGTAATCTCGGTCACACCGATTTCTCCAACTCAGTCCCACCGAGATGAACCACTTCAGTTGTTTCTCCAAACCCTAGATTCTCGGTCACACCGATTCTGAGTTTCGGTCTCACCGAAAAAGGGCTGCCAACCTTCTGTGATCAGTTGACATCAATTCGGAATATCCGAGTTTATATTTTCGGTCTCACCGAGATGGCAAACCCTAACCTTTGACTCACTTCGGTCTCACCGAGATGGTATTTTCGGTCCCACCGAAAATCCCAACGTTCACTATATTTGAACTTTCGGTCTAACCGAGTTTTCACTTCGGTATGACCGAGATTGGTCAAATGTGTGTGTAACGGTTGGATTTTGTGTGGAGGCTATATATACCCCTCCACCCCCTCCTCATTCGTGAGGAGAGCCATCAGAAAGTACCACCACTTCTACCACACACTTTCTGAGAAGTGAACCACCTACCCTTGTGTTGAGATCAAGCCATTCCATTCCTACCATATGAAACTTGATCTCTAGCCTTCCCAAGTTGCTTTCCACTCAAATCTTTCTTCCACCACAGCCATATCAGTGAGGAGAGTTGAGTGTTGGGGAGTTTATCACTTGAAGCACAAGAGCAAGGAGTTCATCACCATCAACACCGTCTATTACCTTTTGGGGGGTGGTGCCTCCTAGATTGGTTAGGTGTCGCTTGGGAGCCTCCGTCGTGATGTGGAGTTGAACCAAGAAGTTTGTAAGGGCAAGGAGATCGCCTACTTCGTGAAGATCTACCCCGAGTAAGGCTAGTCCTCCGTGGGCGTAGGCCGTGATGGAATAGACAAGGTTGCTTCTTCGTGGACCCTTCGTGGGTGGAGTCCTCCGTGGACTCGCGCAGCCGTTACCCTCCGTGGGTTGAAGTCTCCATCAACGTGGATGTACGATAGCACCACCTATCGGAACCACGACAAAAATCTCCGTGTCACCAAACTGCGTTTGATCTTCTCCACCTCTCTTTTACATGTGCAATTTACTTTCCGCTGCATAAACTCTAGAATTGCATGTGTAGGGTGTTACTTGAACTGATCTTGTTTGTGAAACTGCCAAAAACATTGCATGATCTAAAGGCAGATCTTTTATATTGTCAAGTAGTCTAATCACCCCCCCTCTAGACCTACTTTCGATCCTACAAGTGGTATCAGAGCTTTGGTCTCCATTGCCTTGGTTTCCATTGCATTGGACTCCATAAGCTTGGTTTCACAACCTAGGAGAGTATGGCGTCTAGTGAGGGTAATTATCGTAGAGGTCCTTACTTTGATGGTACAAATTTTGCTAGTTGGAAGCATAAAATGAAAATGCATATTCTTGGTCATAACCCAGCCGCATGGGGCATTATTTGTGTTGGCATGCAAGGTGACTTCTTTGAAGAAGGAAAAGTTCCGGATCGTGAAGCTACACCCGAAGAACTGAAGATGTTGCAAAACAATGCTCAAGCTTGTGACATTCTCTTCAATGCTTTGTGTCCCGAAGAGTTCAACAAAATCAGCCGTCTTGAGAATGCTAAGGAGATTTGGGATACTTTGGTTGAAATGCACGAAGGTACTGAATCTGTGAAGGAATCAAAGCTGGATATTCTTCAAGGTCAGCTTGACAAGTTCAAGATGAAGGATGGTGAAGGAGTCGCTGAAATGTACTCTAGGCTTGCTCTCATCACAAATGAGATTGCTGGCTTAGGAAGCGAAGAAATGACCGACCGATTCATCATTAAGAAGATTCTCAGAGCTTTGGATGGAAAGTATGACACCGTGTGCACTTTGATCCAAATGATGCCAAACTACAAGACTCTCAAGCCAACTGAAGTCATTGGAAGGATTGTTGCTCATGAGATGACACTTAAGGATAAGGAAGAGCTTCACAACAAGTCAAGTGGTGCTTACAAAGCTACAAGTGATGCTCCTACTACCTCAAGTGACAAGTTAGTTTCCAATGAAGACATAAGCCTAATGGTCAGGAACTTCAACAAGTTCTACAAGAATAGAGGCAAAGAAAGAAGCTCAAAGTCTAGATCATATGATGGAAAGAGATCTTCTAGTCGTGATCGAAACTGCTACAATTGTGGAAGACCCGGACACTTATCAAATGAGTGTACGGCTCCCCACAAGAGAAGAGAAGAGTCTCCAAGAAGGAAAGCAAGAGATGAGTCACCTCGGAGAGAGAGAAGGAGTAGAGATGATCGTTATGAACGAAGACCTTCTCGGAGAAGCAAGGACTCGGAGAGGAAAGACAAGTCATCAAGGAGCTATACAAGAAGAAGACATCAAGCTCATGTTGGTGAATGGGTCTCCGGCTCCGACTCTGACAGTCAATCCGATGGAAGCTATCACTCCGACTCCGACTATAGTCAAGATGAAGGTGTTGCCGGACTTGCACTCGTATCCTCCAACTCCAACTCCTACGACTTATTTGATTCACCAAATGAGGGAATTGGAAGATGCTTCATGGCTAAAGGCCCCAAGGTAACACACCCCGAATTCATTGACTTTGATAGTGATGAGGATGACTTACTTGGTGAAGATGAGCTCTTGCATGATAAATCTAGTGAGCTTAGTAATGATGAAAATGCTAGTAGTCTTTATAGTCGAGAAGAGTTGAATGACAATGCTATGAAGGAGATTGAGCGTCTAACTAAAGAATTAAACACTCTTAAGTTAGCTCATGAAACAACTCAAGAAGATCATAGAGAGCTCCTAAGATCTCATGAGAAGCTACGCTTCGAGAAGCTCACTCTAGAGCAAGAACATGAGTTTCTAAAAGCGATCAATGACGATCTTCGAAAGAAGAGTTCTTCATATCTTGCCAAACGACTTCTCTTGTCTAATTTCTTGCCACCTATTAAGACTAAGCATGACAAGCATAAGAAAAATTCTTCCTCTAGTAGTAACAATAACAATGTTAAATCTAATGTTGTTACTTCTAGTAGTTCTCTTGATTCCACTAACAATGTTTCAAGCCAAGTTACACTTGAGCAAGAAAATAGCTTATTGAAGGAAATCATAGAGAAAGGTGTCTACAAAAGTCTTGCCGGAAGCAAGAACTTTGAGGAGATTGTTCGCAAACAAGGAAGACACCGGAAGAATCAAGGGATTGGTTTTGAGCGAAAGTTCAACGCCAAAGGTGTTGAGTGGGAAGAAGGTCAATACCCTACTCCACAGTTTGTCTCACAAAAGGAGAAGTATGATCCTACTTCTTCCAATGTGGAACAAGCTCAAGATGACCTTCCACCACAAGACCACAAGCCAAAGGCCAAGGACAAGCTTCAAGAAGAGATTGATGCATTCATTGAAGCACCTCAAGCCATGGTCAAGTGGGTTCCCAAGGACACATCAAGTTCTACTTCGTCAAGCTCAACTACAACACCAAGGATTCCCATCAAGATGATGTGGATCCCAAAGAAGAAGAACTAGTAGGTTCTTGAGGGTGACTCCGCCAACAAACTTCACTCATATTCATTTTGGCAAGAACTTGTGCAATCAACTTCCACATCATGCACTTGTTCATGGAGTCACAAACCCTCTTGTTGGTAAGTCAAGGGACAAGGTAATCATTGCTTTCATGGACATCATCTTTTGTGTACTTCACTCTATGTCCATGGATATTCTTGTTTGTTCCTTGTGGGACTAACCCATGTAGGTATTGAAAGTGCCCTAATCCAAAGGATTGCTCCTAACTCTTGATGGTCTACATCAACATTGAGCATCCACATCTTCAACATCTACATGAAGTCTTCTACGACAACCCAAGGTTAGTTTGACCCTTTAAACGGGGTTCTCACATCTAGGGGGAGCTTTGCTCTAAAAATTGAGCTAAAAGCATCTCCAAATGATGTGAACACATAAATGCTTTATGTAAAAGTGGTAACCCCACTTGTGCTTAAACGATGAGTATGACCTATGATCAAATGTTCTCATTTGACTCCTAAGTCAATATACTCATATATAGATGACCTAGTCATCGACAAATTGTGTGCTAGTAGCTAGAGTTTTGGTTGTGCATGTTTGACACATATTTCAGTCGCTATCTTATTGTGTGAGCATGTTGGATGCATGATTTTATCCATTCAAGGACATCCATTTGTTGTTTTGATTGTTTTGGTTTCCTTTTTCTGGCCAAATGGATGGACAAGAATGCCTAAGCACTTTCCCTAGCTATCTATGCTATCTTGTCTCAAAATTCTATTCATGCTTATATCACAACTTTGAACAAGTCTTTTTCGGACAGTCCGAGTGAGGAGCACTCGGAACCACCGATTCGTCTAAGGCTGACTTCCAAAACCTTCTAAGTCTATTTCGGTCTGACCGGCTTCTCAATCTCGGTCCAACCGAAACACTTAGATTGATCTAGGTTTCATCTCGGTGAAACCGAGTTCAAAATCTCGGTCTGACCGATATGTGTAACTGCACAGCAGAAATACATCTCGGTGACACCGAGTTTTTCAACTCGGTCCCACCGACAGTACGGGGTTATATATACTGAGGGCTGCGCGCGATCTATTCCTTTCAAACCGTTCGCCCTCCAAGACCCCTGCTGCCGCCGCCCTGATCTAAGGATCGTCGCCTTCGTCGCCTTCGTCGCCTGTGTGCCCTTGCCGCAGGTCTCCGCCGCCGTCAACGGTAATCTTCTCCTCCGTTGCCGCCGTAGAGGGACACCACCAAGTTAGGGTGTGTCCCGATCCCTATTCATGCTCCACTTCTGATTCTTGCATGATAGGACTGCCCTGATTCAATCCACGTTTGATATGTTCCCAATACATTGTTCAGATCGTTTAGTTTCGAGGAAAATTCTTAGGTTTAGGTTTCCACGGAATGCATCTCGGTGAAGCCGATTCCTGAAACTCGGACTGACCGATTTGGTCTCTGACCATTGCACTACATAGCTCGGTCTGACCGAGTTGTGAAAATCGGAATGTCCGAATTGAAGTTTCTGTGAAACCCTAAGTTTTCGGTAGGACCGAAACCCATTTCGGTCTGACCGAAAGTGGTGTGTAGGTTCTGTTGAACACTTCGGTTACACCGAAACTTGAAATCGGTTTGACCGAAATACATTCTGTGAAAACTCAAAACTAAGTTTTTAACTCATTTTTTTTTGCAAAAACTTCTGCAGTTGTGATAACTCTTCTACTCTGCCTATACCTTATCTATTCACAGGTTTTTTTTTCAGCCATGTCAGATGTCAGTGACAGCCAGAACAGGTCTGAGTCACCGTTTGCTGAGATTCCAGAGGCAGGTACAAGTCCTGAGGCTAGCAGCTCTAGTGATGATGGTGAGAGGAGCACCCCTAGTGGTCTACCTCCTGCTGCTACGAGAACCAGGAAGAAGAGAACTTCTGATTCTGAGGATTCCGACTTTGTTGCTGAGGAAGTTACCTCCAAGCCAAAGAGGCAAGTGGTTGCCAAAGAGCTCCAAGGGCAGCAGCCAAAGAAAGGCACGAGCAAAGTGAAGCAGTCTGCAGTTGCCAAGAAGCTCAACTTGGAAGAGCCTGCTCCAAGTAAGGTGAAGAAGACTTCCAAGAGGAAGAGAGTTGTTTATGCTGAACCTCAAGTTGATGCTGCTGAAGAAGAAGAAGAAGAAGATGCACCCCAGCCTCCTCCTCAGAAAGCTAAGTTCATGGGTGATGCTATTCGGGCTCAAGCCTCCTCCAAGCCCAAGAAGCCTGCTCCAGCTAAGGCAGCTCCAGCCAAGCCCAAGAGGACAACCAGAAGCATTCCAGCTTCTGAGAAGAACAAAGGTGAGATGCCACCTTCTGAGTCAGATGAAGAGCATGTGTTGCTCAAGCTCCGTCCCAAGTTGCCACTCCACAATGATGCTCATCCTCAAGCTGAGGATATGAAGGCAAGGAAGGACAAAGGTCTCAGGCTATGGAGACAATCTGATCCATATGCCGTAAGAAGAAGGACTGCTGTGGACCCCAGATTCCACACCAAAGAGCAGCAGGATTTCTATGAGACCGTGCTAATGGATAAGAAGCCCATTGTTGCTGACACCAGGTATGTTGACTGGAAGTACATTGACAGCAGAGAGCATCGGGACTTCTTTCCCCATGTGCATGAGAGCTTTACTGCATGTGGAGTTGCTGACTTTGTGGGTCAAGAACTGACAGCATGGAACGACGAGATGATCATGCAGTTCTATGCCACAACCCATTTCTACCCCGATGGCAAGATCACATGGATGACTGAAGGTCAACGGTTTTCTTCAACTGTTGCAGAATGGGCAGAACTTCTGAACGCTCCAGTGCAGAGAGAGGACGACATTGATGTCTATAGGATTCCTAAGAAGAGTCATGATTCCATGAAAAATATGTACAAGGAGATCCCAGCTGCTGATTTGGAGGGATGGAAACTCGGCTCAGTGTATTATCTCCAGGCAGGTCTGACCACCACCAACACTATCCTGAGGCATACTTTGATGCCTAAGTCAGGTGTCCACCGGATGATACGAGGCTATTCTATCAACATGCTGCACATTCTCGATGAGAAGGCACCTTTTAAGGTGATGGACTTGATGGTAGAGACCATCAAAAGGACTGCAGCTGACCAGAAGAGGTCGTGTGGGTTTGCACCGCAGATACAGATGCTTATCAACGCCAAGTTTGGCACGGGCAAATTCATGTTGGATAGGAAGCACTTACCACTGCAGCCAGAGCATGAGGACAACGTAGTTGTGATGGATGAAGAGGATCCCACCTCAGTTGAAGGGCAAGCCAAGATCGAAGCTGCAAAGAAAGCCAAAGCTGACAGAGAGGCAGCAGCAGCAGCAGCTAAGCCAAAGAGCTTTGGAGATCAGATTCTTGAAGCAACCCGGAGAATTGAACAACGCCCGGCCAGCATTGAGCAATCTCAGGAGAGCCTTGAGAGGATCGTCGAGGACAAGATCCACGCTCTAGACGTGAAGCTGACTGAGATTCAGGTGTCTGTCAACAAACTTGAGGCAGACATGGAGGAGACTAGGCAGGAGAGAGCAGAACTTATGCAGGATGATATAGTCCAGGACTCTCATCGCCAGACTGCTCCGGTTCCCAGAGGATCCAGGTCTGCAGCTATCCCAGTGACGGACTCCAGGGCTACCACTTCAGCACCAGCTAGAGCTCCAGCAGTTCCTTCAGCTCCAGCATCCACTCCTCCAGCGCAGACATCAGCAGAAGTCTTCGCCGACGCAGCTATCTCTACACCGACATCGACCCAGACGGGAGCAGCCAGCCGAGCCCGCAGTGACGTTTAGCTCTATACCTTTTCGAACTTTTTGGTAACTTGTTGCCAAAGGGGGAGAAATTGTTATAGATCATAGGGCTTCGAGAGAGAGAGAGTGCTCTTTCGTCTTTTCGTTCTTTTGCCGTTTTCCTTGAGATACATTGGTTTCTTTTGGTTCCAGATACTTTAAGTGTGCTTGCTACTACGTTTGATGCTATCTTAATGAGTGCTTAGTCATACTATGCTTTAATGTGTGCTTATTGTTTATCATATGCTATTTCTTATTGTATGGCTATTTACTCTTGTCTTGGTGATTGAGTGCATGTTATTCATTCTTATCATTTTGTGCGCTCCACCAAGATGTATGTGACATGGAAGAGTGACCCATAATCCTAATCGATTGTGCATTTGCATTCAAACGCAAATTTTAAATAATGCACAAATTTAGGGGGAGCTCTTGTTTATCACATACTTCTCAAAGCGACGATATTATTCTTTGATTATATCTTTTGTCGAAGCTTTGATCTATATGTTGTCATCAATTACCAAAAAGGGGGAGATTGAAAGTGCAACTAATCCCTGGGTGGTTTTGGTAATTAATAACAACATATATATCATTGAACTAATATTCTCTTGAGAATCATTTCAGAAAAGTTCGATGATGTGGGTATGGAAATGTCTGAAGAAGTGGACCCCTCAAAATGCTAAGACAAGCATTGGCAAAAGCTCAAGACTCCATTTTTGGTTTAGTGATCAAAGATCACATTGAGTCCATAGGAAAGCCAATACTATTAAAAGGGGATGAGGTTGTGTTAATGTTCTCGTTGCTCAAGTGCTTGGTGATCTAACTCTCTCAACTATCAGCACTATTCACTACTTAACACACACCCATAAGTAATCTCGGTCACACCGATTTCTCCAACTCAGTCCCACCGAGATGAACCACTTCAGTTGTTTCTCCAAACCCTAGATTCTCGGTCACACCGATTCTGAGTTTCGGTCTCACCGAAAAAGGGCTGCCAACCTTCTGTGATCAGTTGACATCAATTCGGAATATCCGAGTTTATATTTTCGGTCTCACCGAGATGGCAAACCCTAACCTTTGACTCACTTCGGTCTCACCGAGATGGTATTTTCGGTCCCACCGAAAATCCCAACGTTCACTATATTTGAACTTTCGGTCTAACCGAGTTTTCACTTCGGTCTGACCGAGATTGGTCAAATGTGTGTGTAACGGTTGGATTTTGTGTGGAGGCTATATATACCCCTCCACCCCCTCCTCATTCGTAAGGAGAGCCATCAGAAAGTACCACCACTTCTACCACACACTTTCTGAGAAGTGAACCACCTACCCTTGTGTTGAGATCAAGCCATTCCATTCCTACCATATGAAACTTGATCTCTAGCCTTCCCAAGTTGCTTTCCACTCAAATCTTTCTTCCACCACAGCCATATCAGTGAGGAGAGTTGAGTGTTGGGGAGTTTATCACTTGAAGCACAAGAGCAAGGAGTTCATCACCATCAACACAGTCTATTACCTTTTGGGGGGTGGTGCCTCCTAGATTGGTTAGGTGTCGCTTGGGAGCCTCCGTCGTGATGTGGAGTTGAACCAAGAAGTTTGTAAGGGCAAGGAGATCGCCTACTTCGTGAAGATCTACCCCGAGTAAGGCTAGTCCTCCGTGGGCGTAGGCCGTGATGGAATAGACAAGGTTGCTTCTTCGTGGACCCTTCGTGGGTGGAGCCCTCCGTGGACTCGCGCAGCCGTTACCCTCCGTGGGTTGAAGTCTCCATCAACGTGGATGTACGATAGCACCACCTATCGGAACCACGACAAAAATCTCCGTGTCACCAAACTGCGTTTGATCTTCTCCACCTCTCTTTTACATGTGCAATTTACTTTCCGCTGCATAAACTCTAGAATTGCATGTGTAGGGTGTTACTTGAACTGATCTTGTTTGTGAAACTGCCAAAAACATTGCATGATCTAAAGGCAGATTTTTTTATATTGTCAAGTAGTCTAATCACCCCCCTCTAGACCTACTTTCGATCCTACAAGTGGTATCAGAGCTTTGGTCTCCATTGCTTTGGTTTCCATTGCATTGGACTCCATAAGCTTGGTTTCACAACCTAGGAGAGTATGGCGTCTAGTGAGGGTAATTATCGTAGAGGTCCTTACTTTGATGGTACAAATTTTGCTAGTTGGAAGCATAAAATGAAAATGCATATTCTTGGTCATAACCCAGCCGCATGGGGCATTATTTGTGTTGGCATGCAAGGTGACTTCTTTGAAGAAGGAAAAGTTCCGGATCGCGAAGCTACACCCGAAGAACTGAAGATGTTGCAAAACAATGCTCAAGCTTGTGACATTCTCTTCAATGCTTTGTGTCCCGAAGAGTTCAACAAAATCAGCCGTCTTGAGAATGCTAAGGAGATTTGGGATACTTTGGTTGAAATGCATGAAGGTACTGAATCTGTGAAGGAATCAAAGCTGGATATTCTTCAAGGTCAGCTTGACAAGTTCAAGATGAAGGATGGTGAAGGAGTCGCTGAAATGTACTCTAGGCTTGCTCTCATCACAAATGAGATTGCTGGCTTAGGAAGCGAAGAAATGACCGACCGATTCATCATTAAGAAGATTCTCAGAGCTTTGGATGGAAAGTATGACACCGTGTGCACTTTGATCCAAATGATGCCAAACTACAAGACTCTCAAGCCAACTGAAGTCATTGGAAGGATTGTTGCTCATGAGATGACACTTAAGGATAAGGAAGAGCTTCACAACAAGTCAAGTGGTGCTTACAAAGCTACAAGTGATGCTCCTACTACATCAAGTGACAAGTTAGTTTCCAATGAAGACATAAGCCTAATGGTCAGGAACTTCAACAAGTTCTACAAGAATAGAGGCAAAGAGAGAAGCTCAAAGTCTAGATCATATGATGGAAAGAGATCTTCTAGTCGTGATCGAAACTGCTACAATTGTGGAAGACCCGGACACTTCTCAAATGAGTGTACGGCTCCCCACAAGAGAAGAGAAGAATCTCCAAGAAGAAGAGCAAGAGATGAGTCACCTCGGAAAGAGAGAAGGAGTAGAGATGATCGTTATGAACGAAGACCTCCTCGGAGAAGCAAGGATTCGGAGAGGAAAGACAAGTCATCAAGGAGCTACACAAGAAGAAGACATCAAGCTCATGTTGGTGAATGGGTCTCCGGCTCCGACTCTGACAGTCAATCCGATGGAAGCTGTCACTCCGACTCCGACTATAGTCAAGATGAAGGTGTTGCCGGACTTGCACTCGTATCCTCCAACTCCAACTCCTACGACTTATTTGATTCACCGAATGAGGGAATTGGAAGATGCTTCATGGCTAAAGGCCCCAAGGTAACACACCCTGAGTTCATTGACTTTGATAGTGATGAGGATGACTTACTTGGTGAAGATGAGCTCTTGCATGATAAATCTAGTGAGCTTAGTAATGATGAAAATGCTAGTAGTCTTTATAGTCGAGAAGAGTCGAATGACAATGCTATGAAGGAGATTGAGCGTCTAACTAAAGAACTAAACACTCTTAAGTTAGCTCATGAAACAACTCAAGAAGATCATAGAGAGCTCCTAAGATCTCATGAGAAGCTACGCTTCGAGAAGCTCACTCTAGAGCAAGAACATGAGTTTCTAAAAGCGATCAATGATGATCTTCGAAAGAAGAGTTCTTCATATCTTGCCAAACGACTTCTCTTGTCTAATTTCTTGCCACCTATTAAGACTAAGCATGACAAGTATAAGAAAAATTCTTCCTCTAGTAGTAACAATAACAATGTTAAATCCAATGTTGTTACTTCTAGTAGTTCTCTTGATTCCACTAACAATGTTTCAAGCCAAGTTACACTTGAGCAAGAAAATAGCCTATTGAAGGAAATCATAGAGAAAGGTGTCTACAAGAGTCTTGCCGGAAGCAAGAACTTTGAGGAGATTGTTCGCAAACAAGGAAGACACCGGAAGAATCAAGGGATTGGTTTTGAGCGAAAGTTCAACGCCAAAGGTGTTGAGTGGGAAGAAGGTCAATACCCTACTCCACAGTTTGTTTCACAAAAGGAGAAGTATGATCCTACTTCTTCCAATGTGGAACAAGCTCAAGATGACCTTCCACCACAAGACCACAAGCTAAAGGCCAAGGACAAGCTTCAAGAGGAGATTGATGCATTCATTGAAGCACCTCAAGCCATGGTCAAGTGGGTTCCCAAGGACACATCAAGTTCTACTTCGTCAAGCTCAACTACAACACCAAGGATTCCCATCAAGATGATGTGGATCCCAAAGAAGAAGAACTAGTAGGTTCTTGAGGGTGACTCCGCCAACAAACTTCACTCATATTCATTTTGGCAAGAACTTGTGCAATCAACTTCCACATCATGCACTTGTTCATGGAGTCACAAACCCTCTTGTTGGTAAGTCAAGGGACAAGGTAATCATTGATTTCATGGACATCATTTTTTGTGCACTTCACTCTATGTCCATGGATATTCTTGTTTGTTCCTTGTGGGACTAACCCATGTAGGTATTGAAAGTGCCCTAATCCAAAGGATTGCTCCCAACTCATGATGATCTACATCAACATTGAGCATCCACATCTTCAACATCTACATGAAGTCTTCTACGACAACCCAAGGTTAGTTTGACCCTTTAAAAGGGGTTCTCACATCTAGGGGGAGCTTTGCTCTAAAAATGAGCTAAAGCATCTCCAAATGATGTGAACACATAAATGCTTTATGTAAAAGTGGTAACCCCACTTGTGCTTAAACGATGAGTATGACCTATGATCAAATGTTCTCATTTGACTCCTAAGTCAATATACTCATATATAGATGACCTAGTCATCGACAATTTGTGTGCTAGTAGCTAGAGTTTTGGTTGTGCATGTTTGACACATATTTCAGTTGCTATCTTATTGTGTGAGCATGTTGGATGCATGATTTTATCCATTCAAGGACATCCATTTGTTGTTTTGATTGTTTTGGTTTCTTTTTCTGGCCAAATGGATGGACAAGAATGCCTAAGCACTTTCCCTAGCTATCTATGCTATCTTGTCTCAAAATTCTATTCATGCTTATATCACAACTTTGAACAAGTCTTTTTCGGACAGTCCGAGTGAGGAGCATTCGGAACCACCGATTCGTCTAAGGCTGACTTCCAAAACCTTCTAAGTCTATTTCGGTCTGACCGGTTTCTCAATCTCGGTCCAACCGAAACACTTAGATTGATCTAGGTTTCATCTCGGTGAAACCGAGTTCAAAATCTCGGTCTGACCGATATGTGTAACTGCACAGCAGAAATACATCTCGGTGACACCGAGTTTTTCAACTCGGTCCCACCGACAGCACGGGGTTATATATACTGAGGGCTGCGCGCGATCTATTCCTTTCAAACCGTTCGCCCTCCAAGACCCCTGCTGCCGCCGCCCTGATCTAAGGATCGTCGCCGTCGTCGCCTGTGTGCCCTTGCCGCAGGTCTCCGCCGCCGTCAACGGTAATCTTCTCCTCCGTTGCCGCCGTAGAGGGACACCACCAAGTTAGGGTGTGTCTCGATCCCTTTCATGCTCCACTTCTGATTCTTGCATGATAGGACTGCCCTGATTCAATCCACGTTTGATATGTTCCCAATACATTGTTCAGATCGTTTAGTTTCGAGGAAAATTCTTAGGTTTAGGTTTCCACGGAATGCATCTCGGTGAAGCCGATTCCTGAAACTCGGACTGACCGATTTGGTCTCTGACCATTGCACTACACAGTTCGGTCTGACCGAGTTGTGAAAATCGGAATGTCCGAAGTGAAGTTTCTATGAAACCCTAGTTTTTCGGTAGGACCGAAACCCATTTCGGTCTGACCGAAAGTGGTGTGTAGGTTCTGTTGAACACTTCGGTTACACCGAAACTTGAAATCGGTTTGACCGAAATACATTCTGTGAAAACTCAAAACTAAGTTTTTAACTCATTTTTTTTGCAAAAACGTCTGCAGTTGTGATAACTCTTCTATTCTGCCTATACCTTATCTATTCACAGGTCTTTCAGCCATGTCAGATGTCAGTGACAGCCAGAACAGGTCCGAATCACCATTTGCTGAGATTCCAGAGGCAGGTACAAGTCCTGAGGCTAGCAGCTCTAGTGATGATGGTGAGAGGAGTACCCCCAGTGGTCTGCCTCCTGCTGCTACAAGAACCAGGAAGAAGAGAACATCTGATTCTGAGGATTCCGATTTCGTTGCTGAGGAAGTTACCTCCAAGCCAAAGAGGCAAGTGGTCGCCAAAGAGCTCCAAGGGCAGCAGCCAAAGAAAGGCACGAGCAAAGTGAAGCAGTCTGCAGTTGCCAAGAAGCTAAACTTGGAAGAGCCAGCTCCAAGCAAGGTGAAGAAGACTTCCAAAAGGAAGAGAGTTGTTTATGCTGAACCTCAAGTTGATGATGCTGAAGAAGAAGAAGAAGATGCACCCCAGCCTCCTCCTCAGAAAGCTAAGTTCATGGGTGATGCTATTCGGGCTCAAGCCTCCTCCAAGCCCAAGAAGCCTGCTCCAGCTAAGGCAGCTCCAGCAAAGCCTAAGAGGACAACCAGAAGCATTCCAGCTTCTGAGAAGAACAAAGGTGAGATGCCACCTTCTGAGTCAGATGAAGAGCATGTGTTGCTCAAGCTCCGTCCCAAGTTGCCACTCCACAATGATGCTCATCCTCAAGCTGAGGATATGAAGGCAAGGAAGGACAAAGGTCTCAGGCTATGGAGACAATCTGATCCATATGCCGTAAGAAGAAGGACTGCTGTGGACCCCAGATTTCACACCAAAGAGCAGCAGGATTTCTATGAGACCGTGCTAATGGATAAGAAGCCCATTGTTGCTGACACCAGGTATGTCGACTGGAAGTACATTGACAGCAGAGAGCATCGGGACTTCTTTCCCCATGTGCATGAGAGCTTTACTGCATGTGGAGTTGCTGACTTTGTGGGTCAAGAACTGACAGCATGGAACGACGAGATGATCATGCAGTTCTATGCCACAGCCCATTTCTACCCCGATGGCAAGATCACATGGATGACTGAAGGTCAACGGTTTTCTTCAACTGTTGCAGAATGGGCAGAACTTCTGAACGCTCCAGTGCAGAGAGAGGACGACATTGATGTCTATGGGATTCCTAAGAAGAGTCATGATTCCATGAAGAATATGTACAAGGAGATCCCAGCTGCTGATTTGGAGGGATGGAAACTCGGCTCAGTGTATTATCTCCAGGCAGGTCTGACCACTACTAACACTATCCTGAGGCATACTTTGATGCCTAAGTCAGGTGACCACCGGATGATACGAGGCTATTCTATCAACATGCTGCACATTCTCGATGAGAAGGCACCTTTTAAGGTGATGGATTTGATGGTAGAGACCATTAAGAGGACTGCAGCTGACCAGAAGAGGTCGTGTGGGTTTGCACCGCAGATACAGATGCTTATCAACGCCAAGTTTGGCACGGGCAAATTCATGTTGGATAGGAAGCACTTACCACTGCAGCCAGAGCATGAGGACAACGTAGTTGTGATGGATGAAGAGGATCCCACCTCAGTTGAAGGGCAAGCCAAGATCGAAGCTGCAAAGAAAGCCAAAGCTGACAGAGAGGCAGCAGCAGCAGCAGCTAAGCCAAAGAGCTTCGGAGATCAGATTCTTGAAGCAACCCGGAGAATTGAACAACGCCTGGCCAGCATTGAGCAATCTCAGGAGAGCCTTGAGAGGATCGTCGAGGACAAGATTCACGCTCTAGACGTGAAGCTGACTGAGATTCAGGTGTCTGTCAACAAGCTTGAGGCAGACATGGAGGAGACTAGGCAGGAGAGGGCAGAGCTTATGCAGGATGATATAGTCCAGGACTCTCATCGCCAGACTGCTCCGGTTCCCAGAGGATCCAGGTCTGCAGCTATCCCAGTGACAGACTCCAGGGCTACCACTTCAGCACCAGCTACAGCTCCAGCAGTTCCTTCAGCTCCAGCATCCACTCCTCCAGCGCAGACATCCGCAGAAGTCTTCGCCGATGCAGCTATCTCTACACCGA
>LR738710.1:745541205-745559007 GCA_902687465.1 Secale cereale
GGACTGACCGATTTGGTCTCTGACCATTGCACTACACAGTTCGGTCTGACCGAGTTGTGAAAATCGGAATGTCCGAAGTGAAGTTTCTATGAAACCCTAGTTTTTCGGTAGGACCGAAACCCATTTCGGTCTGACCGAAAGTGGTGTGTAGGTTCTGTTGAACACTTCGGTTACACCGAAACTTGAAATCGGTTTGACCGAAATACATTCTGTGAAAACTCAAAACTAAGTTTTTAACTCATTTTTTTTGCAAAAACTTCTGCAGTTGTGATAACTCTTCTATTCTGCCTATACCTTATCTATTCACAGGTCTTTCAGCCATGTCAGATGTCAGTGACAGCCAGAACAGGTCCGAATCACCGTTTGCTGAGATTCCAGAGGCAGGTACAAGTCCTGAGGCTAGCAGCTCTAGTGATGATGGTGAGAGGAGTACCCCCAGTGGTCTGCCTCCTGCTGCTACGAGAACCAGGAAGAAGAGAATGTCTGATTCTGAGGATTCCGATTTTGTTGCTGAGGAAGTTACCTCCAAGCCAAAGAGGCAAGTGGTCGCCAAAGAGCTCCAAGGGCAGCAGCCAAAGAAAGGCACGAGCAAAGTGAAGCAGTCTGCAGTTGCCAAGAAGCTCAACTTGGAAGAGCCAGCTCCAAGCAAGGTGAAGAAGACTTCCAAAAGGAAGAGAGTTGTTTATGCTGAACCTCAAGTTGATGATGCTGAAGAAGAAGAAGAAGATGCACCCCAGCCTCCTCCTCAGAAAGCTAAGTTCATGGGTGATGCTATTCGGGCTCAAGCCTCCTCCAAGCCCAAGAAGCCTGCTCCAGCTAAGGCAGCTCCAGCAAAGCCTAAGAGGACAACCAGAAGCATTCCAGCTTCTGAGAAGAACAAAGGTGAGATGCCACCTTCTGAGTCAGATGAAGAGCATGTGTTGCTCAAGCTCCGTCCCAAGTTGCCACTCCACAATGATGCTCATCCTCAAGCTGAGGATATGAAGGCAAGGAAGGACAAAGGTCTCAGGCTATGGAGACAATCTGATCCATATGCCGTAAGAAGAAGGACTGCTGTGGACCCCAGATTTCACACCAAAGAGCAGCAGGATTTCTATGAGACCGTGCTAATGGATAAGAAGCCCATTGTTGCTGACACCAGGTATGTCGACTGGAAGTACATTGACAGCAGAGAGCATCGGGACTTCTTTCCCCATGTGCATGAGAGCTTTACTGCATGTGGAGTTGCTGACTTTGTGGGTCAAGAACTGACAGCATGGAACGACGAGATGATCATGCAGTTCTATGCCACAGCCCATTTCTACCCCGATGGCAAGATCACATGGATGACTGAAGGTCAACGGTTTTCTTCAACTGTTGCAGAATGGGCAGAACTTCTGAACGCTCCAGTGCAGAGAGAGGACGACATTGATGTCTATGGGATTCCTAAGAAGAGTCATGATTCCATGAAGAATATGTACAAGGAGATCCCAGCTGCTGATTTGGAGGGATGGAAACTCGGCTCAGTGTATTATCTCCAGGCAGGTCTGACCACTACTAACACTATCCTGAGGCATACTTTGATGCCTAAGTCAGGTGACCACCGGATGATACGAGGCTATTCTATCAACATGCTGCACATTCTCGATGAGAAGGCACCTTTTAAGGTGATGGACTTGATGGTAGAGACCATTAAGAGGACTGCAGCTGACCAGAAGAGGTCGTGTGGGTTTGCACCGCAGATACAGATGCTTATCAACGCCAAGTTTGGCACGGGCAAATTCATGTTGGATAGGAAGCACTTACCACTGCAGCCAGAGCATGAGGACAACGTAGTTGTGATGGATGAAGAGGATCCCACCTCAGTTGAAGGGCAAGCCAAGATCGAAGCTGCAAAGAAAGCCAAAGCTGACAGAGAGGCAGCAGCAGCAGCAGCTAAGCCAAAGAGCTTCGGAGATCAGATTCTTGAAGCAACCCGGAGAATTGAACAACGCCTGGCCAGCATTGAGCAATCTCAGGAGAGCCTTGAGAGGATCGTCGAGGACAAGATTCACGCTCTAGACGTGAAGCTGACTGAGATTCAGGTGTCTGTCAACAAGCTTGAGGCAGACATGGAGGAGACTAGGCAGGAGAGGGCAGAGCTTATGCAGGATGATATAGTCCAGGACTCTCATCGCCAGACTGCTCCGGTTCCCAGAGGATCCAGGTCTGCAGCTATCCCAGTGACAGACTCCAGGGCTACCACTTCAGCACCAGCTACAGCTCCAGCAGTTCCTTCAGCTCCAGCATCCACTCCTCCAGCGCAGACATCCGCAGAAGTCTTCGCCGACGCAGCTATCTCTACACCGACATCGACCCAGACGGGAGCAGCCAGCCGAGCCCGCAGTGACGTTTAGCTCTATACCTTTTCGAACTTTTTGGTAACTTGTTGCCAAAGGGGGAGAAATTGCTATAGATCATAGGGCTTCGAGAGAGAGAGTGCTCTTTCATCTTTTCGTTCTTTTGCCGTTTTCCTTGAGATACATTGGTTTCTTTTGGTTCCAGATACTTTAAGTGTGCTTGCTACTACGTTTGATGCTACCTTAATGAGTGCTTAGTCATACTATGCTTTAATGTGTGCTTATTGTTTATCATATGCTATTTCTTATTGTATGGCTATTTACTCTTGTCTTGGTGATTGAGTGCATGTTATTCATTCTTATCATTTTGTGCGCTCCACCAAGATGTATGTGATATGGAAGAGTGACCCATAATCCTAATCGATTGTGCATTTGCATTCAAACGCAAATTTTAAATAATGCACAAATTTAGGGGGAGCTCTTGTTTATCACATACTTCTCAAAGCGACGATATTATTCTTTGATTATATCTTTTGTCGAAGCTTTGATCTATATGTTGTCATCAATTACCAAAAAGGGGGAGATTGAAAGTGCAACTAATCCCCGGGTGGTTTTGGTAATTAATAACAACATATATATCATTGAACTAATATTCTCTTGAGAATCATTTCAGAAAAGTTCGATGATGTGGGTATGGAAATGTCTGAAGAAGTGGACCCCTCAAAATGCTAAGACAAGCATTGGCAAAAGCTCAAGACTCCATTTTTGGTTTAGTGATCAAAGATCACATTGAGTCCATAGGAAAGCCAATACCATTAAAAGGGGATGAGGTTGTGTTAATGTTCTCGTTGCTCAAGTGCTTGGTGATCTAACTCCCTCAACTATCAGCACTATTCACTACTTAACACACACCCATAAGTAATCTCGGTCACACCGATTTCTCCAACTCAGTCCCACCGAGATGAACCACTTCAGTTGTTTCTCCAAACCCTAAATTCTCGGTCACACCGATTCTGAGTTTCGGTCTCACCGAAAAAGGGCTGCCAACCTTCTGTGATCAGTTGACATCAATTCGGAATATCCGAGTTTATATTTTCGGTCTCACCGAGATGGCAAACCCTAACCTTTGACTCACTTCGGTCTCACCGAGATGGTATTTTCGGTCCCACCGAAAATCCCAACGTTCACTATATTTGAACTTTCGGTCTAACCGAGTTTTCACTTCGGTCTGACCGAGATTGGTCAAATGTGTGTGTAACGGTTGGATTTTGTGTGGAGGCTATATATACCCCTCCACCCCCTCCTCATTCGACAGGAGAGCCATCAGAAAGTACCACCACTTCTACCACACACTTTCTGAGAAGTGAACCACCTACCCTTGTGTTGAGATCAAGCCATTCCATTCCTACCATATGAAACTTGATCTCTAGCCTTCCCAAGTTGCTTTCCACTCAAATCTTTCTTCCACCACAGCCATATCAGTGAGGAGAGTTGAGTGTTGGGGAGTTTATCACTTGAAGCACAAGAGCAAGGAGTTCATCACCATCAACACCGTCTATTACCTTTTGGGGGGTGGTGCCTCCTAGATTGGTTAGGTGGCGCTTGGGAGCCTCCGTCGTGATGTGGAGTTGAACCAAGAAGTTTGTAAGGGCAAGGAGATCGCCTACTTCGTGAAGATCTACCCCGAGTAAGGCTAGTCCTCCGTGGGCGTAGGCCGTGATGGAATAGACAAGGTTGCTTCTTCGTGGACCCTTCGTGGGTGGAGCCCTCCGTGGACTCGCGCAGCCGTTACCCTCCGTGGGTTGAAGTCTCCATCAACGTGGATGTACGATAGCACCACCTATCGGAACCACGACAAAAATCTCCGTGTCACCAAACTGCGTTTGATCTTCTCCACCTCTCTTTTACATGTGCAATTTACTTTCCGCTGCATAAACTCTAGAATTGCATGTGTAGGGTGTTACTTGAACTGATCTTGTTTGTGAAACTGCCAAAAACATTGCATGATCTAAAGGCAGATCTTTTATATTGTCAAGTAGTCTAATCACCCCCCCTCTAGACCTACTTTCGATCCTACAAGATTATGCTAATTTTATTGTTGCAAAGTATTTGCCTCCAGGTCTAATGTTTCAGCAAAGGAAGAAG
Source organism: Secale cereale (assembly GCA_902687465.1). Taxonomy (NCBI): domain Eukaryota; kingdom Viridiplantae; phylum Streptophyta; class Magnoliopsida; order Poales; family Poaceae; genus Secale; species Secale cereale. The sequence continues at coordinate 745,545,669 of LR738710.1, forward strand.
TTCTTTCATGATTTGAGGCACTACTTTTGGGATGACCCACATCTTTTCAAAGAAGGTCCCGACGGGATCGTGAGAAGATGCATTCCGGAACATGAGCAGAAGGACGTTCTCCGACGGTGTCATGATAGTCCCTATGGAGGACATCACGCCGGTGAAAGGACTGCACATAAGGTTCTTCAATCAGGTTTTTATTGGCCTACTCTCTTTAAAGATGCTAGAAATTATGTTTTAGCCTGTGATAAATGTCAGAGAGTTGGTAACATTAGTAGAAGGAATGAGATGCCTATGAATTACTCACTAGTGATTGAACCTTTCGATTGTTGGGGTTTTGATTTTATGGGTCCTTTTCCTTCTTCGCACAAGTACACTCACATTTTAGTAGCTGTTGATTATGTGACCAAGTGGGTTGAAGCAATCCCCACTGAAAGTGCTGACCACAAAACATCCTTGAAAATGCTTAAGGATGTAATATTTCCTAGGTTTGGTGTACCGAGGTATCTCATGACCGATGGAGGATCACACTTCACGCACGGAGCTTTTAGAAAAGCTTTGGCTAAATCCGATGTTAATCATAGAATTGCTTCACCTTATCATCCTCAAACTAGTGGGCAAGTTGAGCTCACCAATAGAGAGATTAAGTTGATCTTGCAGAAAACAGTAAATAGAAATAGGAAGGATTGGTCAAATAAATTGGGAGATGCTTTGTGGGCATATAGAACTGCTTACAAAAACCCCATGGGCATGTCTCCCTATAAGATGGTGTATGGCAAGGCTTGCCATTTGCCATTAGAGCTAGAGCACAAAGCTTTCTGGGCTGTTAGAGAGCTTAACGCTGACCCAAAACTAGCTGGTGAGAAGCGTCTCATGAACTTGACTTCTCTAGATGAATGGAGGAGTGAAGCTTACGAGAGCGCTAAAATGTTCAAAGAAAAGGTAAAAAGGTATGATAGGAAGATTCTGAAACGTGAATTTAATGTTGGTGATAAAGTTTTGTTGTTTAGATCCCGTTTCAGGTTTTCTCCAGGTAAACTACTTTCCAGGTGGGAAGGACCATTTCATATTGAAGAAGTTTATCGGTCTGGTGCAATTAAGATTAATAATTTTGAAGGCACCAAACCTCAAGTTGTGAATGGGCAAAGACTTAAACATTACATAGCAGGAGACCCTGTCGATGTTGATCTGAATATAATATACACCACAACCCATGAAGAACATGTTGTAGCCCTGTTTCAGACGCCAGCAGAAGCAGAATAAAGAAAGGGTATGTAGTACGGTAAGAAAACACCGCAAAACATCATAAAAGTTTCGTATTACGAGTTTTTGCAAAATTAGTAAAATTCCGAGTCGAAGTGGAGCCGGAGACGACCACCAGGAAGTCTAGGCGCCCCCCCCTGGGCCGCGCCGGCAGGCCGCCTGGACACCCTGGTGCCCGTCTTCGACCCCGCTTTGGTTCGTTACCTTCCTTTCTGTGCACAAATTTTTCCTATATATTTGCCCAGGTGGTTCCAGCAACGTATCTTGCGATTTCGCGTGTTTTCTCTTCGATCTGTTTCTGCCAGGAAATCTTTCAGCTAAATTTAGGTGCCATGGCTTCTCCAAGTTCCCCCAAGGACACGTTCGTCGTCAACGTCATCAACCCTTACCTCGCTGAGGTGAAGAAGCACCCTCAGGTGATTCAGATGAAGGAAGGCGTCCTTCATCAAGAAGATCTGAAGGGACCTATCAAGGAGGGGAGCGTCCAGGCCAGGCTGGAAGAAGTGGAGCAAGAAGTCTTCAAGTACAAGAAGATGACCGAGCGTGGTGTCGAAGCTAACTTTGACATCACCAACGAGCTGAAGAACTACTTTCTGAAGGAGATGAAGGAGATGTGGGAAAGAATCGCCGCGTCTGAAGACAGAATCATAGAACTCCAAGGGCAAATTAATGATCTACATAACCAGAACTGTGAGTATGAACTAAGGTTTCTACGCATGGGTTTGGGTGCTGAATGCAGGATCCAGGAGACGAGCTTCTCATATGAGACCGGAGAACCCCTTCCATGGAAGAGCTTCGCCAAGAACTACTTGATCAACGCCAATAAGGATGATGAGTGAAACCTCCGTGGTAATGGCATTTCCTTGGCTTGTTCCAAGCTTGGGGGAGTGCCCGGTATCTTTATCTTTTACCTTTTGTCTTTTAGAAGTCAAGTAGAGTCGTATCATGTCTAGGGAGATTATTATATGAGATAGATGTGTGCATTGAGGTCTATCGCCCCTTGGTGAAGAATTGTATCCATGTGTGTGGAGTCGTCTATGATGGAATATTAATGAGAAGTTTATCGGTTCCTTTTTGCTGCACTCGGAATTCTCTTGACGCAATCGACCTTATATGATGATTCCTATGGGGAGTATTGACCTTATGTCAGGTATGGCTATGAAACTTTATTTAATCTTGGCAAACATAGCTTTGGTCATAATAACAAGCATTATTCTCTTAAAGTATCAACATAGCCAAAACCTTTATGCTATTATACTTGAAGTGTTATGTTGACAAGGAAGACAACTTGATGTGTTATGCTTATTTCAATGTTCATGCTTTATATTGCTTTGCATCTTAGTCATCATCAGTTGTCTGCTCTTTCAAAACCTTTGCTAGCCTAACTCTGTACTAAGCGGAATTCTGCTTGTGCATCCATACCCTTAAGCCAATACCTTCCATATGAGTCCACCATACCTACCTACTCGTGGTACTCCACTACCACCTCCTAAAGTATATAATTTATGTGTTATCCTTAAATGTTCAAAATCTTTTATTTTGTGCCTCTGCTTTAGCTCATGAGGAAGTAGTAGCTAATTCATGACCTTTTTGAGTTGGACAAGCTTCACCCCGGGATTGCATGTATAATGTGCAAACCCATAATACGAAAAGGAACTGGCATTGAGTGCGCTCGGCTTAAAAATAATATAACAAACAAACCCTCCTTCACCCTTTGTCCATGAGAAATCAGAAAACTTTGGCAGTGATAAACAAAGGAGAATAAGAGGATGTTATTGTCCTCATACGGGAGCCGTTCCTCGAAACTTGTCCAGTTCAAGAAGTAATTGAGTTATCTATTAGCATTCGTTGACGAATCATGCACCTCTCAAAAACTTGTTTTCATTCTGTTTGATTTGAGGATAGCACATGAGTTTTCCCTACTACCCTAGAGCAGGGCCTATCTTTTATTTTTAAGTTGAGTCAGTTGTTTCTACTTCCCTCTATTTCTTAAAGAGAGCAGACGTTTGATGTTGATAAGGATTCATTCATATAAAGCTGCATTAAGATTTGTCATATCATATCCTTGTTGACATTATCATTTGATAAGTAAGCTGTTTGTCATGCCCAGCTAAGGCAAATATCTTCCTTTGTGTTAACACTTTCACTTCTTGCTTATTAACATGTTATTCTAAAAAGCTTTAATTAATCCCATCAAAATATAAGAGCAAAAGTTAAAATTATTTGTTGTTCTTTGACCAAAGGACATGTTTGCCATGATATAATGAGTTTCCTTGGTCCTACTTTCGAATATAAGTGTTAACACTCTTTCATGAGAGCCTTATGAGTTGAAGATTGCTGCTGAGGATATTTGAGTTGGTGAAGAGACTATGATGCTTCTTGTCCGTATTCTATTTATCGACACTTCACTCTCTAAACTTGTGGACAGGTTTACCGAGTTCATATTCGCTTGGGGACAAGCGAGGTCTAAGCTTGGGGGTGTTGATACGTCCAAAATGCATCACTATTTTGTATTATAATTTATCCTTATTCATTGATATATTTCACGTTATGATGATGTTCTTATGTTGTTTTGGTCTATTTTACACAGTTTGCAACTTTCCGATGCCGAAACAGCAGACGCAGGATTCAGCAGGAAAAAGTGGATACTGAGTTGCTGAAGAAGAACACCTCCAAATTACCTGAAAATTGACGGGACGTGTTTTTCAGAAGAATAACGAAGACACGCAAAAGGGGAGTCGGAGGGGGGCCACAGGGTGCCGAGGCGGCCTGGGGCGCCTGGAGCCCCTGGCGCACCTCTGGCCGCCCCCTTTTGCATATATGATCTCCGTCCTCCGAAAACCCTAGGCACGGGACTTTTTACGGAGTTCCGCCGCCGCTTCGAGGCGGAAACCTACAGAGAAGAAAAGGGCATCTCCGGCGGGCAGATTCCGCCGGGGAGATCACCTCTCGGAAGGGGAGATCGTCGCCATCGTCATCACCATCATCACGGGCATCATCGAGATCATCATCAACATCATCCCCAACACCAGCACCATCTCCATCTTCATCCAAATCTCATCTTTCCATCGCAACTCGTGTTGTAACTTGTACTACCTATCCTCTCTACTCCATCCGTGTTGATTACTACTTTGTGGTGAATGCTATTGAGTTTTGTTGGAGAAATATTATTATGTCCAGATTGTTTATCACATATTTATCCCCACTGATCATGATCTCTTTTATGTCTTGTGAGTAGTTACTTTAGTTCTTGAGGACATGGGGAAAGTCTTGTTGTTAGTACTCGTATGCTGTTGAAGTAATATGTGTTGTTTGATACTTAAGTTGTGTTGTCATTCTACTAGTGGTGTTGTGTGAGTTGAACACCCAACACTTCGCCTTATTAAGGACCTAGGGGAATACATTGTGTATAAAGAATGCTTATGGTGGGTTGCCGGAGTGACAGAAACCTGAACCCCAGTTCGCACGCTTTTGCATAAGGGAATAATGGATCCTCGATCGTATTGCTATGGTTAGGCTTTCGCCTTAAATTCTATCTTGTATTTGCGGACGCTTGTAAGGTGTTTAATCATAAGAGTGCATTCATCTTAGTCTAGAGAGTGCACTAGCATAGATCCACCCACCAACACTTATCAACACATAACATAGTATCGATACGGAATATGGCGAAAGCACATGACTACCTCTCCCGTGTGTCCTCAAGAACGCATTAGTCTTTATAAGTTCAGTTGCTAGGCCTCTCCTTTGCTAGAAAAGGATTGGGCCACTTGTTACTTTCAGTACCTTTTACATTACTTGCCTTTACATTCCCGTTGCTTATATCGAGAAAACCCCTAAAAGTTATTTTTCAGTGCTTGCAGTAATTTCTTGCTCAGAATCGCTTATCAATACCTTCTGCTCCTCGTTGGGTTCGACACTCTTACTTATCGAAAACGCTGCAACAGATCCCTTACGATTGAGGGTCATCAAGGACCTTGGAGAAGCTGCTTACATATTAGGCATCAAAATCTATAGAGATAGATCAAGACGCCTCATTGGTCTTTCACAAAGCACATACCTTGACAAGATATTGAAGAAGCTCAATATGGATCAGTCCAAGAAGCGGTTCTTGCCTGTTTTGCAAGGTATGAGATTGAGCACGGCTCAGTCCCCGACCACGGCAGAAGATAGAGAGAAGATGAGTGTCATCCCCTATGCCTCGGCCATAGGCTCTATTATGTATGCTATGCTGTGTACCAGACCTGATGTGAACCTTGCCATAAGTTTGGTAGGGAGGTACCAAAGTGATCCCGGTATGGAACACTGGACAACGGTCAAGAACATCCTAAAGTACCTGAAGAGGACTAAGGATATGTTTCTCGTTTATGGAGGTGATGAAGAGCTCGTCGTAAAGGGTTACGTCGATGCTAGCTTCGACATAGATCTGGATGACTCCAAGTCACAAACCGGATACGTGTATATTTTGAATGGTGGAGCAGTCAGTTGGTGTAGTTGCAAGCAGAGCGTCATGGCGCATTCTACATGTGAAGCGGAGTACATAGCTGCTTGCGAAGCAGCGCAAGAAGGAGTCTGGATGAAGGAGTTCATCACCGACCTAAGTGAATCCTTGACATCGTGGTTCATCCGATGAGATCATCGAGGAACACGTGGGAACCAACATGGGTATCCAGATCCCGCTGTTGGTTACTGACCGGAGAATCGTCTCGGTCATGTCTGCGTGTCTCCCGAACCCGTAGGGTCTACATACTTAAGGTTCGGTGACGCTAGGGTTGTAGAGATATATGCACACGGAAACCCGAATGTTGTTCGGAGTCCCCGATGAGATCCCGGACGTCACGAGGAGTTCTGGAATGGTTTGGAGGTAAAGAATAATATATAGGAAGTCCAGTTTCGGCCATCGGGAGAGTTCCGGGGGTCACCGGGAGTGTACCGGGACCACCGGAAGGGTCCCTGGGGTCCACCGGGTGGGGCCACCCATCCTGGAGGGCCCTGTGGGCCGTAGGGGGAAGGGGGACCAGCCCCTAGTGGGCTGATGTACCCCTCATGGGCTCCCCCCATGCGCCTAGGGTTAAAACCCTAGGGGTGGGGGCGCCCCCTTTGGCTTGGGGGGGTAAGAAACCCCCCTGGCCGCCGCCCCCCTAGGAGATTGGATCTCCTAGGGCCGGCGCCCCCCTGGACCCCTATATATAGTGGGGAGAGAGAGGGCAGCCGCACCTCAGCCCCTGGCGCTGATGGGCCTCGAACCCCTCGTTGGTTACCCCAAGTGGAAGGTGTAAGATGCAGTAAGTAGAAGCGTTTTCCCTTAGCAAAGATGCCAAGGATCGAATCCCCAGAGACTCCTAGGTTCAACAGGTAGGTGTCAACTGCTAACGGCGCAATTAGCAATCAACGTGGACCTGCACACAGATACAAATAACTTTGCTCCCAACGAGTACAGAGAGGTTGTCAATCTCTCCGGCCTTGTAGTTCACAAAGGGTTAAAAGCAATATGATAGTAGTGATAGCTAGTGTTTTGCAATAGTAAATAAAATAGCGGAAAAGTAAATAGTGTATGTGATCAATGATGGTAATATGGACCGGAGTCTCATGATGTTCACTAGTGATGTCTCTCTCCCAAAAGACGATAAAACAGCTATGTGAGGTAAACAAATTACAGCTGGGCAATTGACAGGACCACGAACGCAAACCAATGCTGACTACATTGCAAGAAAGGTTGAGGTTCAAAGCATGGGCGGTACGCCAAAGTAAGTAGACCGAAATCCATCTGCATCTACTACTAATCATCCACCTTGAGATATCTATCCAGAACATCTCGCTGGTATTAAGTTGCGAGTCCCACCCATAGTGTAAACTCAATGCAACAGACAACTGCATTAAAAGAACTTTGCGTAAAGTAAACAATCCTTGCACCCGCGGGCACAAGCAGCGTTGTTTTCCCCCTTGTGGCAACAACACATCCCCTAGACTCATGTTTCTGTCACTCAAGCTAGTCATCGAGGGGCATGAACCCACAATCGAGCATAACGTTCCCTCTTGGAGTCACTACCTATTACTCGGCCAAAGCAATAAATAACAACGGAGAACATGCAAGAATTACTTATGAACTAAAATATAAAAGAGGTGAATCAAATATATTACTCAAGATCAATCTGAACATAATCTCATAATCCATCGGATCCCAGCAAACTCAACATAGCAACAGCATAAGGATTACATAGGTGCCTCGATCATGTAGGGCAGCTCACGAGGACTAATTAGTGAAGCACAAGAACGGGAGGAGAACATCACATAGCTACTGGCCATGGACTCATGGTCCAAGGGAGACTACTCACGAGTCATCCGGGAGGCGTCCATGGTGGTGGAGAAGCTCCCGGTGGTGATCCTCCCCTCCGGCAGGGTGCCGGGAAGAGTTCTCCTGGTGCTCCCGATCTTGGAAGCAGCGGTGGCGGCGGAACAGAGATGGGATCGCGAAAAGAAGTCATGTTTCAAGGGTTACGGGGAACCCTTTAAATATATGCCAAAGTAGGGCACCGGGGGACTCTCGGGGGGCCGAGGCGCCCCCCCGACGCGGCCCGGGGGGGGGGGCGCACCCACAGGGCGCCTGGAGCCCCTGTGCCCCCCCCAGGCTGCCCTTCGGACGCAGTGTTGTTTCCGGTTCGCTGATTTTTTTATATAATTTTTCTGGATTTTTCTGGGCAGTTCTCGAAACGTGAAAACCTGAAATACAAAAACAGCCGAAAACAGAAACTGGCACTGGGGTGCACTGGATTAGTAAGTTAGTCCAAATATGATCAAAAGTGTATGGAAGTGTATGAATATCATGGCAATATCACCCAAAAGTGGCATGGAGCAAGCAGAAATTATAGATACGTTTTGGACGTATCAACATCCCCAAGCTTAATTCCTGCTCGTCCTCGAGTAGGTAAATGATACCAAGAATAATTTCTATGGTGACATGCTATTAACCATATAGGACTTTCTCATAGTCATATGACAAAAACTTACTGAGACAATGATTCTAAAGTAACTAAGTTGTCTCAAGAGAAAATCACAAATGACTGAAAGTTTTACAACATGAAACTGAAACATCAAAAAGATTTGCAATGAACATGATGTGCAAATATGATCAAGTGATATCTAGCTTGCCCCCTTTAGTGATGCAAAACATAAGTGCAGGGGCACCTTCAAGGTTTAAGTGATGACTAGATACAAACATTTCAGAATAAACGATATCACAATCATGCAAAAGACAATGCTACTTTGAAACAATGCACATTACACTCAGAATGACAATCATGCTCTCAATAGTTGGTGCTTGAAGTGCTAGAGCTTTTTATTTTGAAACATGGAAGCAATTGTGTCAACGGTAGTAGTACTTCATATGTGTCATGTATAAAACATCCTATAAGTTGCAAGCCTCATGCATCGAATACTAATAGTGCTCGCTCCTTGTCCTAATTAGCTCGGATCCCCATGGGTTATCATTGCATTGTATATGTTTTAACCAAGTGTCACAAAGGGGTACCTCTATGCCACCTGTACAAAGGTCCAAGGAGATAGATCGCATTTGATTTCTCGTTTTTGATAAATCTCAACTTGAGGACATCCATACCGGGACAACATAGAAAATAGATGATGTACTCCTCTTTAATGCATAAGCATATTCTCATGAGAGATCGAGGATTAAGGTCCAAGCTAAAACTTCCACCATGATGCATGGCTTTGGTTGGCGGCCCAATGTTCTTCTCTAACAATATGCATATTAATTCAACCCACGGTAAATCACCCTTACTTCAGACAAGACGAACATGCATAGCAACTCACATGATATTCAACAAAAGTGTGACAGTTGATGGCGTCCCCAGAAACATGGTTACCGCTCAGCAAGCAACTCATAAGAAATAAGATACATAAGCAACATATTCTTTACCACAATAGTTTTTAGGCTACTTTCCCATGAGCTATGTATTGCATGGTTAATTTGCTTAGTGCAGGTGTAGGTTAGCAAAAGACTGGGAGCGACCAACTAAAAGAGCAATGACGGTCATAATCATGCAGAGCGACAAAGCAATATTGAATCAGGCATGGTAGTTATATCGCTACTCAGAAACAAGAGATCATCAAGGCTTGACAGACTTTCTTTACAGTCTTAAATATGCGTGAGCATACGCCAAGTCAATCAAAATAAATTCTCGAAGGAAGATATTACTAAACCATACCACATCATAGGCAAACAAACCAAGTTGGTACTCCAATAACACATTGGGAACCCCCCAGCTATTTGAGATTAACCATAAGAAAACCTGAACTACTAAGCACCATCATGAAAGTAGCATCTTTATCATAGACACATTAACCAATGCAACGGAAGCAAACTCTCTTAATAAGGTGATCATGGTATTTAAAGAGAGTTCAAGCAACCAACTAAATAAAAGCTCTTGAGAAGATAAGCATGAATACTAAGAGCAGAGCACGATAGTAGCTATTTAAGAGACAAAGAACACACACAACATAGATAGACATGAAAATTCTATGTAATGTTCTAGGTAGAGGTGGAGCGTGTTTCTCTCCCACATAAAGGAATGCTGGGTTCCGACTCGTTATGAAAAACTAAAAAGAAAACTAAAAGCAAGACGCTCCAAGCATAGCACATAACACATGAAGTGATAAAAATATAGCGGAACGAAAGACGAACTGATAATGTTGATGGAGAAGGGGATGCACGGGGGCATCCCCAAGCTTAGATGCTTGAGTCTCCTTGAATATTTCTTGGGGGTGCACGGGGGCATCCCCAAGCTTGAGCGCTTGACACTCCTGAATTTTTTTATCATCTTCCCTCGCACACTTGAAAACTCCCTTCATACATAACTCATCATAATCTGAGTAGCGAGGTTAGTACCCTTAATAAAATAATTATAGCTTGCTGGAAATAAGGATATTATTGAATTTCTACTGTGTCTCAAGATTGCCAAAAGGTTTTTGCAAAGAAAAAGCAAGTTCTTAATTTGCAAAGTGAAGGAAGGCAAAACAGGACAGAATCTGTGAAAAACAGAACAGCAGACAGTAATTGACCTATTCGGGATACTTCTGCAACTCAAATCAAAAAACTCAGAACTGACGCACGAAATACAATTATATAGAGAACGCAGTCGAAAAAATTCATACCAAAAAGATGATCTGGTGATTTTATACGATTTTTTCTATCCAAGGACAGAATCTGTTTCCTGGACAACACCTCACAACTTTTGAACTTTCTAGCAATCAGAGGCTATACTTGGCACAAATATGAAAAGTAAAGATACAATGATGATGCTACAGCAGTAAAAAACATCAAGACACAACAAAAGCAAAAATTTATTCATGTGGGCTGCCTCCCAAAAGCGCTTTCTTTTATGCCTTTAAGCTAGGCATAATGCATAGATCAAGTTGTATCAATTGAACCATCAAGATCATCAAAAAGCTCTTCAATAATACAACTAGTTTTAAGAGGACTCTCAAATAAAGGCCTCATAGAGATACTTCTAGGTAGAAGACCAAAAGGATAAAAGTCAAGGGAAGATTCATTTATAAATTCATCAGCGATAGGTGTTTCTTCCAAAGTCTTTACAGTTTAATCCCCTTTGGCAATAGGTGGATTACTTTTAGAACGGGGAGCCTTTGGAACGCGAACGAACTTAGGCTCCCTCTTTGCCGAAGTTTCTACCTTTTCGGTTTTGATCGAGGAGAAAGTAGTTCCTAAGGTATCAAATATTTCCTCAATCTTTTCCATCCTAGAAGAATCAGAATCATGGAATTTGACGGTCTCCAAAAATTTAAAAAATTTATGCATGGAGCTATCAAGTCTATTCAAATTCCCTTGGATCTTTCGATCCAACTCATTCATCTTATTAGTGCTTGGCATCTCTAGCTCTATTTTTTCAAGTTTTTTCATAATGTGAGCTAGGGTGATGTCCTCTCGAATGCTAACAACAGGGGGACTCCCAACAAGATTTTCAATAATACTAAGAGACTCCCAAACTGGGGCCTCTAGGAAATTCCCATTGATAGCAGTATCTAGAATAAACCTATTCCAAGAAGTGATTCCAACATAAAAATTTCTAAGTAAGATAGTAGTAGGTTCCTTCTTGGTGGCTCTTTTTTGTGAATCATTAATTCTATACCAAGCATCCTTCAAACTTTCCCCACCTCTTTGTTTAAAGGTGAGAACTTCTGCCTCGTCAAAGACAAAAGGACCCGACATAATGACAATTAAAGAACAAGATAACTATTTTTGTGATTTTCGATAAAAAGGTACTAAAGCAAATAATGAGAGGTAAACTAACAAGACTAAGCAAAGGTAAAAGATAGCATGCAACTCCCCTATCCTGAAGAGTGGAGTCCCCGGCAACGGCGCCAGAAAATACTCCTTGATGGGCCTCGAACCCCTCGTTGGTTACCCCAAGTGGAAGGTGTAAGATGCAGTAAGTAGAAGCGTTTTCCCTTAGCAAAGATGCCAAGGATCGAATCCCCAGAGACTCCTAGGTTCAACAGGTAGGTGTCAACTGCTAACGGCGCAATTAGCAATCAACGTGGACCTGCACACAGATACAAATAACTTTGCTCCCAACGAGTACAGAGAGGTTGTCAATCTCTCCGGCCTTGTAGTTCACAAAGGGTTAAAAGCAATATGATAGTAGTGATAGCTAGTGTTTTGCAATAGTAAATAAAATAGCGGAAAAGTAAATAGTGTATGTGATCAATGATGGTAATATGGACCGGAGTCTCATGATGTTCACTAGTGATGTCTCTCTCCCAAAAGACGATAAAACAGCTATGTGAGGTAAACAAATTACAGCTGGGCAATTGACAGGACCACGAACGCAAACCAATGCTGACTACATTGCAAGAAAGGTTGAGGTTCAAAGCATGGGCGGTACGCCAAAGTAAGTAGACCGAAATCCATCTGCATCTACTACTAATCATCCACCTTGAGATATCTATTCAGAACATCTCGCTGGTATTAAGTTGCGAGTCCCACCCATAGTGTAAACTCAATGCAACAGACAACTGCATTAAAAGAACTTTGCGTAAAGTAAAGAATCATTGCACCCGCGGGCACAAGCACCGTTGTTTTCCCCCTTGTGGCAACAGCACATTCCCTAGACTCATGTTTCTGTCACTCAAGCTAGTCATCGAGGGGCATGAACCCACAATCGAGCATAACGTTCCCTCTTGGAGTCACTACCTATTACTCGGCTAAAGCAATAAATAACAACGGAGAACATGCAAGAATTACTTATGAACTAAAATATAAAAGTGGTGAATCAAATATATTACTCAAGATCAATCTGAACATAATCTCATAATCCATCGGATCCCAGCAAACTCAACATAGCAACAGCATAAGGATTACATAGGTGCCTCGATCATGTAGGGCAGCTCACGAGGACTAATTAGTGAAGCACAAGAACGGGAGGAGAACATCACATAGCTACTGGTCATGGACTCATGGTCCAAGGGAGACTACTCACGAGTCATCCGGGAGGCGTCCATGATGGTGGAGAAGCTCCCGATGGCGATCCTCCCCTCCGGCAGGGTGCCGGGAAGAGTTCTCCTGGTGCTCCCAATCTTGGAAGCGGCGGCGGCGGCGGAACAGAGATGGGATCGCGAAAAGAAGTCCTGTTTCAAGGGTTACGGGGAACCCTTTAAATATATGCCAAAGTAGGGCACCGGGGGACTCTCGGGGGGCCGAGGCGCCCCCCCCCCCCCCCCGGCGCGGCCCAGGGGGGGGGGCGCCCACAGGGCGCCTGGAGCCCCTGTGCCCCCCCAGGCTGCCCTTCGGACGCAGTGTTGTTTCCGGTTCGCTGATTTTTTATATAATTTTTCTGGATTTTTCTGGGCAGTTCTCGAAACGTGAAAACCTGAAATACAAAAACAACCGAAAACAGAAACTAGCACTGGGGTGCACTGGATTAGTAAGTTAGTCCAAATATGATCAAAAGTGTATGGAAGTGTATGAATATCATGGCAATATCACCCAAAAGTGGCATGGAGCAAGCAGAAATTATAGATACGTTTTGGACGTATCAGGCGCCTCTCCCCCCCC
>LR738710.1:745559017-745620461 GCA_902687465.1 Secale cereale
CCCCCCCCCCCCCGTGACACCTCCTTCTCCTCCCGCAGGGTCTCGGCGAAGCCCTGCAGCTTTTCCAGTTGTATCCACCACCACGCCGTCGTGCTGCTGGATCTCCGTCAACCTCTCCTCCCCCCTTGCTGGATCAAGAAGGAGGAGACGTCACTGTACCGTACGTGTGTTGAACGTGGAGGTGCCGTCCGTTCGGCGCTGGGATCATCGGCGACGAGGATCACGACGAGTACGACTCCATCATCCACGTTCCTTCGAACGCTTTCGCACGCGATCTACAAAGGGTATGTAGATGCACTCCTTTATGCTCGTTGCTAGATGACTCCTTAGATTGATCTTGGTGAAGCGTAGGATTTTTTTTGAATTCTGCTACGTTCCCTAACAGCGACCCCCTATGCAATTTTAATTAATTAATTAAGTTGTTATTATGAGGCAAATTAAAACCAATGTTGGGCCTTGCTGGAGGAGTTTTATTCAAAGACGAAGTGTCAAGGGGTCCCCATATACCCAACCGTGTAAGGAACGCAAAATCAAGGAACATAATGCCGGTTTATCGGCGCCTAAGGTGGCATGAGTGGAACAAAACACCGAGAAAAAGGCCAAGCCTTCCACCCATGCCCAGTATATAGGTGTGTTAATAATAATAATAGATATTGTGATATTCCAACAACAAGATCCGACATGGATCAATCTTCATCTTCACCTGCAACTAACAACGCTATAAGAGGGGCTGAGCAAGCGGGTAACTTAGCCAAACAATGGTTTTTTGCTAGGAAGGTGTCAAAGGTTAGAGGTTTCATGGCAACAAGGAGAGGGGCTGACAGTAGATGGGTAGCGCGACATATAACAATAGCATTGAGACAACTAAGGAAAGGCAATGATAGTAAAGGTATCCAAGGGTATGGTCATCTTGCGTGAGATCCCGCAAGGAGGAAGAAAAAATCCACGAAGAAGACGAAGAAGAAGCCTTGAAGAAGAATCACGGGTAGACGAACGAATCCTCACAAACGCAACGGAACAAGCACTAACGAGAGGAAGCAAGCAACACGGTAAACACACCACACGAGACAAGACAATATGCTCAACCAAGTATGATGCAAGACAGTCTATATATGATGCACAACAAGTCTGTACAGGAAGCAAAACATGGCAAGGTAGGAAGCACAGAAAAACAACACAAGTCTATATATGATGCAATACATGGCAAGGTATGATGCATGACAAATATATACAGGAAGCAATACATGACAAGGTAGGAAGCACAGAAAAACAACACAAGAACATGACAATATGCTCAAGCAAGTATGATGCAAGACAATTCTATATATGATGCAAAACATGGCAAGGCAGGATGCACACGCAAGCAGATGACATGGCAAAGGCAACGAATATCTAGCTGACACCTGGCGCACCGGTCTCGAGGTGTCACACCATAAGCTAAGCACTAATGCATTGAGGAGTATAGTTGCTAAGCTATTTAATGTGCTTAGCACCTCATCTAAGCACCCATGCATTGGCAGCAGCCTAATGGGAGTATCGTATGTAGTATCATGCATGCCAACTAAGCCATTTTGATGAGGTGGCATAGAATTAAATGAAGAAAGAGAAGCTTGAGTATCATATTATGATACCGTATCATATTAAATGATGTGCTACTTTGTGTCATGCATGACAATAAATATAGTACTCTACGATACCAACATATGATACTATGCATTACGGATGTAGTATCATACTCCCTCCGTCCGGTAAAGAGTGTACATCTAGCTCCAAAATTTGTCCACAAAAGAGTGCACTTCTATCTTCCCAATGCACTTTAAAGTGAGAAAAAATACTTCTCTCTCATCACACGGTAATCAAGACCAATAGCAATCTACACATGATTTTTTTAATTTCTACATGCACTTAGCTCATTGGGGGTTGGATAATTAAAGAGGATAGAAATGGTGGCTTGCACCTTTCCAATGCATTTTTACTCAACTCCATAATTTATCTTAAAATTTATAGATGTACACTCTTCACCGGACGGAGGGAGTATACTAGTATCATGCATATGATACTAGTATATGATACTCCTCATTACAACCAGCCTCACACCCACATGCATGCAAGAGATAATTAATGTCCTTCTTTGCTAGTACGAGGCAAACACTATTAATTTTGTCTCGATTAGTGTTAGTGGCCTTGTATAGCTGCAAATTGTAATTTTGATAGTGGTCTTTTATATAGAAATGGAGGGAGTATTATAATTACCCAAACCCTAACACCTAACTTCGTCGAGGCTTTCTTCCTTGGCTAGGTATCTTCATTGTTGTCTTTGTGACCCTAAGCAATTTCTTTTAGCATATAGCAAGCGATTATTTATGATTTCCTTTTTCTTTTCCAGGTGACATAATAGGATTGATCTCATAGTTGGTTTTGTATTTTTCTTGGAACAATGACCTCAATTGTCGTTACTTCAAATAACATAATAAAATAAATGCCCTACACAAGATGCATTGTCGTTATTATCTGCAGAGTGGACATAAAAAATAGGCCTTTCAAAGTTATGAAAGTGGTTGCCCAAGTGTTCGGACATCTAGAATTTCTTTTGGTTGGACCATCATTATTACTTCCTCTGTAAACAAATATAAGAGCGTTTAGAAACTAAAGTAGTGATCTAAACGCTCTTATATTTCTTTACGAAGGGAGTACATTTTACCCCGTGGAACTAGGGGGCGAAGGGGATTTTTTGCATGTCCCTGACAGGAGAAACGGAGTATGCCGAATAGCATTGACATTCCTTTCAAAGAAGAAAATATGTAACGAACAAAATGCATTGGCATTGGCACTAAAAAGAACACCATTCCTGAATGGTAATGTTCTGCTAGTGGAAAACAACGAATGTATACAGTTTTGCTCAAAATGTGCGACACTTATATTTGAGTTTCTTTATACAAAACTCGTGTAATGTTCAATGATATTAGTGTTCCAAATCTAATGGTGTTTTATTAACTTTTTTTAACTGGGCAAATCCAAGTTTAATATTACCTAAATCTTATTCCTCATGGTTAGATACGTTTCCTTTTTTTTCTCAGGCAACATAACAGGGTGATCTCAAAGCTGATTTTGCTTTTTGTTTGGAGCGGTGAGATGAACTATCGTTACTTCAAATAACATAATAAAAAATCATTCCATGAACGAGGTGCGTTGTCATTCTTATCTGCGGAGTGAACTTTACAAAAAACAAGTCTTTCAAAGTTATGAAATTTGCCGCCTAGTGTTGACACATATATAAGTTATTTCGCTCAAGTGTCATTATTACATAAACAACTTTGGGGGCGGTTTCTAGACACGTTCCTTCGCAGGATTCATCTACCATCTGCAACCAACTGGAGCAATTACTTATTATTGGAGGTGATTGCTGAACTGATTCTGATCGCATTCAATTGTTGTAACAAAAACAAAACAACCCGGAGTGTTGAAACATTACGAGCGGTTCTTCAAACAAATCTATGTGGAATGCTTGAGGTGATAATATGTGACATTCGTAAAACAAAGTTAGAAGGAAATTTTGTGTATGCTTTGAAAATACCATACACCTTATGATGTTATTCCACGCAAGCATTCCACACGCTTTTGTTTGAACAACATCTTTACCGGCACCTCCATGTCCATCAATTCTCTTCACCCTAGCTTTCTGATCTATGCACTTTTCCATTAGATCCTTTATTCAATATAGTTTCTGGTGCTGATTACTTTGTGTAGTTGATTCTTAAAAGTTTTATTGGCAAGAGATTAATATGCTCATATTATTATTTATATATGCATCTTCACTAATCATGATCTATATGATGTGTTATGAGTAGTATGTTACGTTCTTGGGGACATGGGATAAAGCTTATTGCTATTTAGTCTATAGTTCAACGTTTTGATATTGTGTTGTGGTGTAATTCTCTAGAGGTGATGTGTGAACGCTGACTACATAATACTTCATCTTTAAGGTCTGAGAGGAGAGCATGGTGTTATTAGTTTGTTCATGACGGGTGGTTTGAGTAACTAAATTAACAAACCGTAAGCTTGTATGAACCATTGCATGAGGGCTTGTTGGAACACCAAAGTTTATGGCTATGGTTAGATGTTATCTTAATTATTCTCTTCTATTTGCGGATGCTTTCATAAAGGATATAATCATAATCATAAGTATGTTGTTTTTTCAAGTAAGAACACCACATTATCATATGTTCCACCACACTACAAGCTATTGAAACAATGAATGGCAACTCAACGAAACTTGATGAAAACAACTTAGTGAAACTCCCATGTGTCCTCAAGAGCGATTTTATCCCTACAACTAAAACCACCGGCTTGACTTTGGCAGAATTAAGCCTTCACCCACTTATTGCACCACTGCACTTTTGTTACTATTTATTTGCTTGCAATTTTTTTTTGTGATCAAACAAACCATGAAAGACTATTTGTAGCTTTTACAGTTATTTCTCAACCAATTGCTTGTGTTCCTCGTTGGGTTCGAAACTCTTATTTATCTTAAAGACTATAATTAGCCCCTACACTTGTAGAAATCAGCCCCTCCATAACCTTTTTCAGTAAAAGTGAAAATAACTCATTCTCATCCTGCGCACAGAAGCCGATGGAATGTATGTCTCTCATTGTTTGTCTCAAACATTGTATGTTAGTGTTACTCTTATTTATATCGCAATATTATACCTCTAATCCAACCAATTGACATCATGCCATTTTCATGTCAACTATTCTGCAGTGTCATACATAAGTCATTGTTATTTACGAAAAAACATTCGGTCTACTTATCAACTGTAAGGTAGTACAAACAACACTAGTAGTAAAAAATACATCTAGATCCGTAGACCATCTAGCGACGACTACAAGCACTAGAGGGAGCAAAAGGCGCGTCGCCGTCATCGCCCTCCCTCACTGGAGCCGGACAAACCTTGTTGTAGTAGACCATCAGGAAGTCATTGTGCTAAGGGCCTAAGGCTCTCACTAGAGCCGTGGCATGGGAAACCCGACCCGGATGGCCCGGCCCAACCTGACCGAAATAGCCCGACCCGACCCGGCTCGATCTTGCCCACGGGCTAGGCTTGGGCCTAAGTTTTGAGCCCGGGCCAGGGCGGCCGACTTGGGCTTTGCATATGTGTGTCTTAAGGAAGAGGCCCAACCCAAGGCCCGATGGGACTTTCCACTGATGGGCTGGGCTTGGGCCTGAAATTTAGGTCCGAAGGCCAGACCGGGTCTAGGCCTATGTTTTCTACCGTGGGCCTTTTTAGGCCCGGTCCGACCCGACTTATGGCTAGATATAGTACCAGCACACTAGAATAACGATCAATTCTGATGGATTGTCTCAAAAAAAAGCACACTAGAATAACAAACACCACCGATGAAGAGAAGTGTAGATCAAAAGAATGCAACCAAATGAATAACGACCGGATTTAACAAAGAGAAACGCCTCGTCTTCATAGCCTCAAGGCCACGTGAAGCAAGGCAGATCGGCGCCACACGAGAAACCCTAGCGGATCGGTGCCCTACGGTACAAGAGAAGGGGCACGAGCGCTAGCCCTCCAATCGTGACGATGGACGGACGGAGTTTGGGAAGATTGGAGGTCTGATTTGTTATACATCAGTCATTATTAACCACGATAAAAAGGAAGCAGGCATGGGAAGATCTAATTATCTAACTATATTTTGTCATACAAGACCGGGTCAGCTTGACCATCCTTGTAGCCGCATCTCTGCACGAGACAACGACCTTAATAAGATTTCAAAAGTAGTCCTAAAAATAGGCATCTCTCTTTCCTTTTGCCAAGTGGGTCAGCTGCATCTCTGCACAGGCTTTGACGTCAATCGCGCGCTGTTCCAAATACGCATCTCGTTTCAAATTTGCCCGCCCCAGAAAGAAGAAGGAACTGGACCAAATGCCAAAGGTCGCAAGTTTGTCGCAAGTTTGGACCGTGCGTGCAAAAACCCATCAACTAAAACGTGCACCGGATCGCATCAGAGTTCAGAAAACAAAACACAATCCTCTCTGACTTCCCCGAAATGCAAAAGGCCTCGTTGCCTTTACGACTGCAGACCGGACAAACCCCGGCCCTCCCGGATAGCGGTGGAAAGCGATAGAACCCCCCAGCCCCAAGGCCTCACACGTCACCGAATCCCTCCTCCCAGAGTCCATCGACAGCGACTGCCCGGTCGCCGGAGAAAATGACGTCGACCCTGGTCGCCGCCGCCACCTCCCGCACTCTCCACCTTCCCGCCTCCCTCCGTTCCCTCTCCTCGCCGCCTCCTGTGGCCCACCCTGGCGGCGCCCGCCGCCGCCGCGCGGTGCTGCGCTGCGCCTCGGTGTCCGAGGTCGCGCCCGTGGTGTCCGCCGCCTACGGCGCCCTCCTCGTGGGCGGCGGCGCGTTCGCATGTACGTGCGTCCGGTCTCGTGATGACGTAATGCGCATTTGCTATCGTGATTTCTTTCTTCTTTGACCGTTGATTTCTGCTTCTCGCTTTTTGTAGATGCGCGGTCGGGGAGTAAAGGCTCCATCCTCGGAGGGGTCTCCGGATCTGCGCTCATGGGCCTCGTGAGTGGACCTCCAACATTCTCTGCAATTTTGTATTACACTCGCTTTTGTTTTGTGGGTCTAGCTTATGTACCAAAAATTGCGGTGGCGAAATTCGTAACACTCACGGCATAGAATTATTATACAGACGGCTACAGCGATTATACTTAAACCGACTCGGTAGTTTTATTGGGAAGTTGGAACAGTATATGCTTAATGTCGGCTGGAACCTACAAGAACTTGGACTGCAAGTTGACAGTGGAGTGGATTTTTCTAGGCGCGCGGATGGCTATTGGAATCTCTATTCGACCTGTAATTTGTGTACCTTCACATTTGTTTTGGTGGGTCTAGTGTGCAATCTTGTAGATTAGAATATCAAGGGGTCACGAAATTCATAGCACTCTGCACTAGCTGCGTAGAACAATTGTAATCATAGAGACAGCTAAATCAATCACGCCTAAACACACATTGGTTATTTCACTGGAAAGTTGGAGACAGAATATGCTTATTGCCGACTGGAACTTAGAAGAGCTTGGACTGCAAGTAGAGGATGATATTTCTAGGTGCGCTAAACATGACTGGAATCTCAGCCAACCTGTAGTTTGTTCGAGGGTAAGCAAAGTTTGAGATGACTTTGTTTTCTCTTGCCCGGCATGGTGAATTGAATTGTCAGCACTTTGGAACAGAATCTGGTAATGTAAGGGTTAGGCATGACAGCTCCTACACAGTGGAACATTAGTAGATTCTCATAGGAAACACAGGGATTTTCCCGGTTCCATTTCGACCTTTACTAAAAGAACTTTGGTTTTCTTTCTGATAACGTGACCCTACTTCTGGAAGTGGTACTGAAGAAGAATCATTATAGCATACAATTCTTCGGCAACACATGCCATTTTTCTTCTTGTTTGGAATTTCTAGGCAAGAAAAACAAATAGTTGAAACTAGGTGGATTCACCTTGCTGTGAGATATTACAACTATCTGTCCATACATAAAAAAGAGAAGATGTATTTGTTGTACACTAATGTTTATGATAGCAGCTCCAAGGTATATCTGTTTAATCTGCTCCATTGTAATCTAGGCCCATCGAAATAAGTGATATAGCCATATAGACCTCTCTTTTTTATGTGAAAATGCAGAAACTTCTACCATTTCAGTGCAAAAA
Organism: Secale cereale; assembly: GCA_902687465.1. Classification (NCBI taxonomy): domain Eukaryota; kingdom Viridiplantae; phylum Streptophyta; class Magnoliopsida; order Poales; family Poaceae; genus Secale; species Secale cereale. The sequence goes on from LR738710.1 coordinate 745,566,744, forward strand.
GTAATATGCAACCATTAATCTTGTATTTTATAACTAAATAGATGTAGTATCAAGTTCCATTTCTGTGCTTCAGTGAGAAAAATATGGAAATAAATGGTAATACTACAATGATTTACTTGGACTTATGTGTAAAGTTTATGTCATTATAAAAATGTAATTTATTTATTTACTTGATGGTATTGCCAAAACAAAAGAATTGGCTAAGGGTAGTCAATCCCCCCCACCCCCCCAAAAAACTTACTTCCAACTCCTATGGGGAGAAATAATCTGAAACTACGAATCAGAATCGATATATGACTTGTCTGTACTATATGTAGCTATGATTCCTGTAGAAATATGTTCACAGGTTCAGTTCCATGTTCTCTTACGAATTTTAAGAATGTGATACCTGTGGAATTATGGTGTGGTGTTTATTTGTGATACTGGAGAATTGTGGTGTGGAGTTCATGCATGAAAAGTCCTGCTATTCCCGTTTCCTTTCTTCATGCCATTTTAAACTGACCTTTCTTAGTTCCATTCCTGCACATAATTTGTATTTTCAGATTCAATACCAAAGTTTCATGTTTTCCGGTTTTAACACTATACTATGCACAACCAAGATTTTGAAGTCTATGCGGATTTGATGGCAAAGTTGTTTGGTTTTCGCTTCTAGCACAGTAACACTGCCATGCATAATGGAAATGACGAATGCAATCATAGAGCAATCAAATATAGCCCTCACCCCACGCATCTATTTCTGTGTGGAAATGGCGAGAAATGCTCAAATGTAGAGAGCTTCAGATATATAGGATTATGATCCATCAATCAGATAACACAAGTTATGCGGAACACTCTGGTGGCTGGTGCAATCATACAGCTTTGCGAACCCACGAACCTACCAAAATTAGCTATATATGCCATCAGCTAATCTTTTAAAGTTATCTCACACGAACCCACCGATCTACGAATTTAACTTGTAAGGACGGGTAAACCTCGAGCGGCCTTCCATGTTGCTGGAGTAAGTCACGATGATACTTGCACAACCCGATTGGATGGTTAGAGGTTTATGTATCCATTGCAATGTCATGACAAAGCCCTCCATAGCCGAACACCACACAAATTTTGGAATCATGGGACCAGGCAGTGGAACAAACTTCAGCATTGCCGAGAAAATTACTACACGGTTTCCATCTCTAAGTAACATCCCTGCATGTACTTGCTAACCTGCATGGGGACAAAGACCTCCACTGAATCCAAGAGAGAAACACCCAAAAGGTAGTGGAACGTGTGGAGTGTATGGAGAGGAATTAATTTTGTAGGTGCGCTAAAGACGATTGGAATCTCATTTCAACCTGTATCTTATTCAAGAGTAAGCAAAGTCTGAGAAGACTTTGTTTTCTATTGCCGGCATGGTGAACTGAATTTTCAACACTTCGGAACATAATCTGGTAATGAAGATGCATTAAGGAAATCCAGTGGCATGACAGTTCATGCACAGTGGAACATTTCTACATTCTAGTAGGGAACACAGGGATTTTCGCGGTTCCATTTGACTACTATTAGAAGAACTTTGATTTTCTTTGTGATAACATGATCCTACTTCCGGAAGTGGTATTTGCAGTCCAATCTGCAATGGAATGGATTTTCTAGGCGCACGAATGACTATTGGAATCTCTAGTCGACCTGTAATTTTTGCACTTCCTCTTTTGTTTGGTGGGTCTAGTGTACAGACTTGTAGATTAGATATCAAGTGGTGGCGAAATTCATAGCACTCGCTGCGTAGAATAATTGTAATTATAGAGACAGCTAAACCAATTATGTTTAAACCACATTGGTAGTTTCAATGGAAAGTTGGAGACAAAATATGCTTATTGTCGGCTGGAACTTAGAAGAGCTTGGATTGCAAGTCAGTAGTGAACGTGTGGAGCAGGCCTGGTGTGGAGTGTAAGATGGAGAGAGATGAAATTTCTAGGTGCGCTAAGGACGACCGGAATCTCAGTCAACCTGTAGTTTATTCGAGGGTAAGCAAAGTTTTAGATGATTTTGTTTTCTTTTGAACAGCATGGTGAATTGAATTTTCAGCACTTTGGAGCATAATCTGGTAATGTAGATGGATTTAGGAAATCCAATGGCATGACAGCTCCTACACAGTGGAACATTAGTAGATTCTCCTAGGAGACGGGGATTTTCCTGGTTCCATTTCGAACATTATTACCAGAACTTTGATTTTCTTTCTGATAACGTGATCCTACTTCTGGAAGTGGTACTAAAGAAGAACCATTGTAGCATACAATTCTTCAGCAACACATGGCATTTTTCTTGTTTAATCTGTTCCATTGTAATCTAGGCCCATCGACATAAGTGATATAGCCATATAGACCTCTCTCTTTTATGCGAAAATGTGGAAACTTCTACCATTTCAGTGCAAAAAGTAATATGCCCGTTTTAATCTTGATTTTTATAATCAAATAGATGTAGTATATCAAGTTTCATTTCTGTGCTTCAGTGAGAAAAATATGGAAATCAGTGGTATACACAATGATTTACTTGGAGTTATGTGTAAAGTTTATGTGGTAATTGTGCACGTTTTCCATCTCTAAGTAACATCCCCACATGCACCTGCTAACCTGCGTGGGGACAAAGACCTCCACTGAATCCAAGAGAGAAACCTCCAAAAGGTAGTGGAACGTGTGGAGTGTAAGATTGAGAGGAATGAATTTATAGGTGTGCTAAGGACGACTGGAATCTCATTTCGACCTGTAGCTTATTCAAGGGTAAGCAAAGTTTGAGAAGACTTTTTTTTCTTGCCCGGCATGGTGAACTGAATTGTCAACACTTTGGAACACAATCCGGTAATGTAGATACATTAAGGAAATCCACTGGCATGACAGCTCATGCACAGTGGCATATCTACATTCTCGTAGGAAACACAGGGATTTTCGCGGTTCCATTTTGACTATTATTAGAAGAACTTTGATTTTCTTTGTGATAACGTGATCCTACTTCTGGAAGTGGTACTAAATAAGAATCATTATATCATACAATTCATTGGCAAACACATGCCGTTTTTTTTCTTGTTTGGATTGTCTATGAAAGAAATACAAACCTGGAAAATAATTGAAACTAGCTGGATTCAGCTTGCTGACAGATATTGCAGTTATATGTCAGTATGTAAAATATGGATGTTGCTATACAACTGTAATGCTTATCACCGGAGATATGGTTTTCTAAGATAACTGTAGCAACCTTGAGGTATACGTGATTAATCTGCTCTGTTATATTCTAGGCTCAGCTCACTGATAAGTGGTTAGGCCTCTTTTTTTATGTTACTAATGTAGAAATTTCTAGTATTTCAGTACAAACAGTGATAAGCCCCCTTAATCTTGATTTACAATAAAATAGATGCAGCCATTTATTTGCTTCAATGAGAACAGTACGGAAATCAATGGTATTACTACAATGATTCGTGTGGATTCATTTGTAATCTATATGAAAAGAAACAAGAGCTGGAAATTTAATGTAAATGTAAAACAAATTTATTTATTTAGTTGCTGATATGGTGAAAACGAAAGAAATGGCTAAGGATACAATCAACCAAGAAATTCTCACTTCCTAGCCTGTTGCAGAGAAATAACTTAAAATTGTAAATTGAAATGATACTACAAATTGTCCGAACTATTATACTACAAGGATTCCTGTAGAAATACATTTGCGAGGTTCAAAATTCCACGTTTTCTTATGAATATTAGGAATGTTATTCTTGTGGAATCAGGGGGTAAAGTTTATAACTTTATATGTAGAAATTCTTGGAGTTAGAATTTCAGAGGGCTGCTATTCGGGATTCCTTTCTTAGAGCCACTACTGTACATAATTGGTATTTTGAATCAGATTCCATGGCAAAATTTCAGTGTTTCCAGTTCCAACACTCTACCATGCACAATCAAGATTTCGAAGTCTATGCTTGTTTGATAGCTAAAATTTGCAGTTTACGGTTGTAACTCAATAACACTGCCATGCATTAATCTAAACTGGGGAGTCTATTTACAGTTCCTGAATATCGTACCCTCGAAAAACGAGAAATTTCAAGGCGAAAGAACAAATTATGAATGTGATATATGTACTCTTGGCGCAAATCAATGAGCTCATTGGTACTTACCTTTTGGAGTAGCAAATTATCATCCTGTAAGACAGGTTGAGAATGCAGATCATTGTCTTTTCTTTCCTTCTAGTAGAATACACACTGGATGGTGTATTATGCATTAAAGAGAGAAGTTATCTGCACAGCAACTTTTGTAGAGATTCATTGCTCATACTTGCCGATTCTAATTAGTGGGCACTCCTTGTATTTCTCTTTAGTGAAAAAAACATCTTAGTAATTTTCTTTCTGCTGTCTGCTCTGATTAAGTGATCATTATATCTGCGTACATGTGCTCTGGATTTTTATTCTAGTTTACCTGTTTTCTCTGCAGACATATTATCTGATGCAGTTTTCTGAGACGAAGGCACTAGGTGATGCTGTTGGATTTGGGTCCGCCTTTCTGTTCGCCTCTGTGTTTGGTATGTTTCACCCTCACTAGGTGATGCTGTTGGATTTGGGTCCGCCTTTCTGTTCGCCTCTGTGTTTGGTATGTTTCACGAAATCGGGATCTGACGTTGCCGACCCTCCCGTTTGTTCAGGTATCAGGCTGTACAATACCCGGAAGCTGGTGCCATCAGGCCTTCTTTTAGCTCTCTCTCTAGGTGCCCTGGGAGTCTTTTACGCTGCTTACTTGCAGGACAAGGTGTGAGCTAATCGCCTGACCAGCTCTACTTTTCTGTACCACTAACTGAAGAAGCTTCCTTCAAGATTCCCTCTCATAAATGGAAGTTTTTTGGGATTGAGCACCGACGGTCGGTGTTCCTCCCAACGTTGTAGCAGTAGTCTCAACAAACAGCATTTAGTGCCCCTCTGTTTGTTGCCAATGATAAGCTGTGGCCAAGCTTTCATTGCAGTTGTTCAGGGCTCCTGAGCTGAATGCTTCAGAACCTGTGAGATTTCCGCCCTTGGTCGGCCTAACCCGTCGGCACGACGCCGACGAACAGGTAGGTTGCCCGTATCCTGTCACTGCCTGGCGACTACAGAGGCGGCGATGCGCCGTGGGCCGACCGTCGGGCGGACGAGCGAATCATCACGCATGCCGCGCCTATCTATCGTCTAGATACTGGCTGCCTAACCAAATCTGGGACCTGCGTGTGGGTCGTGATGCGGTACCACTCTGTGGATGGACGCTCTACGTGTGATGTGATGTGTGCGTGGTACCGCCGCCGCTGGTTTGCACGCCGGTAATCGGACGCCGATCTGTTTCTGGGGCAGGCGACATGGGAGGCCTACTGCCGTTCCTTGGTAGGTGGCCGGCTGTATTGCGCATTGGTAGTGGTACAAATCCGGGTCTGTTCGCTTGTTCTTGGGCCACTGCATTATTGGTCTGAAGGTATATATGCATCGTACGTTTCACCTAGGAATGAATCATTGTAAGTTTATGTTCCACTGGTTCAGAGGTTCTGCTCCCCCTCCGTCGGGCATGTGGTTTTTCCACAGTGCAGCGGGCAGCGTTGCAGGGCCGGAATCAACAGGGTCTTGTGACCAAAGATGGTACTACGTGGCATTGGTGCGCCTGGCGCACAGGTTGGGCTGGTGCACAGGATACGCTCTGGGTACGTGGCCGCTCAATCATTCAATGGCGTCCTCGTCGACCTCCACCGCAGCGAAAAGCGTACGGGGTGTACCGGCCGCCAGGCGCACTGGCACGAAAGTAACTGTCCTGAACGAACTGGCGCATCAGCTGAGGTGGCACTGGCGTTACATACGGGGGATGGACCGGCGTTACCGTGTCTTGGATCCCCTGCCAGTTGGAACTTGTTCTCTCGACCATTTCCACGTGACAAAGCAACAAGAACCGATCGTCCCCATGCAGATAAGGTAAGGCAGCGCTTGCCAGCCATGAGTCCAGTGCCTGGCTAGCTTTACCTGGACATCAGAAATGCGAGTGTGGGTGCAGTTTCACGGTACATATTACTATATATATCTGCACAATTAAACACCTGAAACTCCTAGGCGTGGAGCCGTCAACGACAACGAGCCGTCTGAAATTCCTCCGAGGAGCGGAAACGGAAGCTTTGCGATGGAGGGAGTAAAAGTTTTGGCATTTCCGGATGGAGAGGTTGCGCATTGATGGCGCGTGTTTGGGCATCATCAGCAGGTTCCTCTCGCGTTAACGCCCGCCCTCCCGTGCGTGGCAGCGGCACCCTGCACCCACCACCACCGTCCACCACCACACCTATAACTCCGGGCACGGGCCCTCCGTTCCAGGCGCCCGCTTTCCTCCTCCTCGCGGGCCAAAGCGCCCCTTTTTCCGCCTGTTTGCGTGCGGTTTGCCACGGCGCAAGCGCACAAGCGGCCACGGGGTTGACGCGCCCCAGACCGTCTCGTGGCCCGCGCCCGCCCCTGGCATTCAGCTCTCACGGGGTTCTCCCTGCCAGACGTGTCGCAAAATCGAAAATTTGAACGTACCCATGCTAGAAAGCGGTAAAGTGGTGGTTGTACTGGTAGCGGCAGTACAAGTGCGCGTCAGTGGACATTCAAACGAGAAAGTGTGTGCTGGATGATGAACAAGGGACGCCAGGCGGATTCGTGTTAGTATCAGCCGAGATCGATCGACCATTTCTTGGAAGCAATCTACCAAGGGTAGCTACATTGCAGGAATCGACCGCGGACGTGATACGGCACTACACCCGCCACGCCGGGGGAGGCAGGGGTTGCCGGCGGCGGGGCGGCGTCCTCTGCCGGGGCGCCGCCGACCTGGCGGCCGGCACCGGCACCGGCTCGCGGTCGGCGGCGGCGGGGGCGAACACCTCGTCCCAGATCTCCGCGAAGGCCCGGAGGATGGCGTCGTGGTGCCGGGGCGCGTTCAGCGCCAGGAAGCGCCGGAGCAGCTCGCGGAGCTCGTCCCCCGTCACGATCCCGTTCTCCACGATCATGTTCAGCATCGACCGCCGGAAGTCGCTCAGCGGGTCTTCCGACTGCTTCACCACCGCCACGCTCCCGTCCAGCCTCCCGCTGCTGCCGCCGCCGAAGCCGTTGCTGTTGTCGCAGCTCACCGCTTTCCGGTGCTTCGGCGCCGCCTGCGGTGTCGGCGAGCGCTTCCCGTCTTCTTTGCTCTTGGACTTTTCCTCCTCGGTCTTCGCGCTCCGGACCGGCTCCAGCGGCGGCGGCGGGGGCAGCGGACGCGGAGGCTGTGGCGTGAAGTGCGCGTCGGCTTCTTGCTTGCTGGCTTTGTCAACGCTCTTCGCCCTCCGATGCTGCTGGGTTTGAACCTGCAAGGATGGCGGCGGGAGCGGGCGCGGCCGTGGCGGCGAGAAGTCTCCGTGGCCTTCTTGGATGCTGGGCTTGTCGTCGCTGCGCACAGCTCGACGCTGCACGGGCCGCGACGGCAACGGCGGAGGCGGCGGTGGAGGAGGAGGTGGCGGCGGCGGCGGTGGCGAGAAGTGTTTTCTTGGGGGGCTCTTGGTCCGCGCGCACGACTTGATGCTCCGCTCGAGCTCGCTGAGCTCGCGCAGCAGGCCGGAGAAGCTGGGCGTGGTCGCGGAGCTCTGCCGCTTGCACTCGACCTCGTCGGCGTCGGCGTCGGCGTCCTCCCACAGGAAGGAGGAGGAGGCGGAGGGCACGGTGAGCGTGCCCGTGGACGTGGACGCCGACGGGTGCGTCCTGCTGGCCCTCCGCGACGTGGCCGTGGTCGCCGTGGACGCCTCCGTGCCGGAGCGCGGCGACGAGGCGGCCACCGCGACCGCCACGGCCTTGGGGTCCTTGCAGCCGCAGCCGAGCGCGAAGCCGACGCCGCCGAACCGCTTCCTCGCCGCGACGCCGTGGCTCATCCCTCGCGCCCGGTCACTCGCAGCTGCCCACAGGGATCTTGGACGGTGGCAGGCGCGGGCTTATATTGCAGAGCGCTGGCAGCTCACAGTACTAGCATGTATGATGGTGGCTCGCTCCCCTCGCTCCCGACCCCCGAGTTGGAGTTATGAAGCCAGCGACGAAGAAGCTACCGAGCTCAGCTGCGTCGCCTGTACATGTAGCACTACTACCGCGTACGAGCAGGCGCACGAATGCAGTAGACGTGACGACGCGCGATCCGCACCGTCCGTTCACCTCTTGCTTAAAGGCACGATTGATGTGGATGATCAGTTGGATCAGCAGAGCTAAGCTAATAATTTCGACGTACTGTACTAGGCCGTGAACAAGATCTGCTCCAAGCTCCAAACCACTGTCGCGACGAACAATAAATACGCACAGAGACGAAAGCTGACCGGCCATTGTAGCTCGTCCTCATTAAGCCAGCCAGTGAGCCGTGCCCTTCGCGGCGATGTTGGACAGATACAGGGGAACTACTCCTACACAATACACCAAACAGTGGTACTCATTGCGCGCACGTAGGGATAGGGGTACGTGTTATGTATGCCCCCTCGCGTGTGCAATCATCCATGGACGCTCTCACACCGTATAGTTACAAGTGAGATGGTCCCTGCCGCATCGACCTGTGTCTGTTGGAGTAGATTTTGTGCTCCGGTTGTTCCTCCTTCGGAATCGGATGAGGGAGGAATGGAAGGGAATGGAGGCGCTTGTCCTCACTTGGGAGGGAGAGGGAGCAAGGCCACCGGTTCCGCTGGATTTCTGCGACTTTCGGGCGCGCTCGCATGTGCCTGCCGTTGGCCGGATTGAACGACCCATCGAATCTTCCAATCGTGACTGTACCCGATACCACGGTACGTACCAAGGAGGTGATTTCTTATCTTAATCAAAGCTGATCGTCGTTGTAGGTTCTGTAGCGGCTAGCTAACCACCCGTGTCGGCCCCGCGCCACAAATCCTACTAGGATCCTCTGATAGGCCTGCGCATGTGCGGACATCGCTCTCGTGATAGTGGAGCTATAAAATTAAAGCCGGCTTCCCTGAGGCAGGTGGCGCTCCATTTACGCTGCCACCGTCTGCCAGATGAATGTGCTCGTATCCAGCGGCGAGGTGGTACGTGCGCCATCAATCTCTACGGTCAAATCATTCGAATTCAAGGCACATAAAAGGCCCTGGGTTGCTCCTGCTCCCAGATCCATCATCTTCCTCGACCCGGCCGCAGAGATTGTGCTCGATTGCGCCTCTGCGCTGCGACCACCGCGAGATCGTCCCATCTGGTTTGACCCCAGATTTCATCATGGCAAAAACCGGATGGATGGATCGTGGATGGATGGAAGGAAGTGCGACCAAATTAGTGGTGGCGCAATGAAGAAGCTGCTCGGAAGCACGCCTTTCGGAGGTCGCACGTAATCCCCATTTTTAGGAGAAGAATCCTTGATTTGCTCCACCGACAATGTTTTACTAGGAATTAGTAAACGTTGGGGGATCCGGCTTGACTGCTCCCTCCCCATACTTCCATGCGTGCTCCCACTTCATCCTATGTCTGTCTTTTTCCTTTTTTTTTTCTTTCTAATCTAATCATCCTCTGATTTTAAGGGGATGAAGCGAGACCTTATTTTGTTTCAATCAAATCAAGCCACGTACGCGAAAGCACGGATGGACGCACGCGCGGGGAGCAGGCGAGTCTCGTTCAATGTTATAGGCCTCCCTGCTTCCAAAATCACGTGAATAGAAAAAGAGAAGGGAGAAGATACCTGCCGAACCACAGTTTTTTATTATTCGGCCATGAACGCCTCGATAGCCATCCGATGGCTAGCACGAATCTGCAAGTAGTAACAAGAGACAGGCCACCTTCGAAAATGTTCGACGAAATTGCGTGTGGACGCGAAAGCAGTCCCGTCCTCACTCACACCGCTTCTCTCTCGTCCTTATTCTTTAGAGATATATTTGGTCCCATAAAAAAATGGGCGCCGCTACGGGTCGGCCGGCGGATGTATTGAAAACATCCGCCTCATGGAGCTCCATTCAATCAATGCCTTGACAGCCGTCGGATCACACGCGCACGACCACCTCTTACTTCTCGCAACAACTCCTCTGTTTCGGAAACAGATTACCCTGTCCGCCGTCCAGATACAGCTGCACTCAGCGCGGTGCCAGCCCGCACCACCGCAAAAATCGCTGCTGCCGACGCGCGGGGGAACTAGTCCTTACCGTGCTCCCGGAGTTATTGTTCATCCTCAATCTCAGCCCCCCGAGCAGCTGCTAGCTCCAATCCCACACGCCGACGACGAGCTCTCACGCCCAGTGCTTCTTTGGCGTTTTCCTGCAACCGGAGCTATGTTTCTGAAACATGCGTCATGTTGCAATGTTTGACCACTCACTCTCTAACGCCGGGCGCTCCTACGGCGCTGCAACTCGGGCTATGTTTCTGAAACAAGACCCTTGTTGTAGAAAAAATAACTTCACGGTCGATTTTTTTTCCTGCAACCGAAGCTATGTTTCTGAAACATGCGTGGTGTTGCAATGTTTGCCCTTGTACCCTCTAACGCGGGGTGCTCATTCTGCACTTTCTGCAACCGGGGCTATGTTTCTGAAACAATACCCTTGTGTTGGGGAACGTTGCATGGAAAACAAAAATTTTTCTCTACGTTCACCAAGATCAATCTAGTAGATGCAACTACGAGGGGAGAGTAGGATCCACATACCCTTGTAGATCGCTAAGCGGAAGCGTTATGAACGCGGATGATGGAGTCGTACTCGCCGCGATTCAGATCGCCGAAGATCCTAGCACCGAAGCAACGGTGCCTCCGCGTTCTTCACACGTACGGCTCGGGGACGTCTCCTCCTTCTTGATCCAGCAAGGGGTGGAGGAGAGGTTGATGGAGAACCGGCAGCACGACGGCGTGGTGGTGATGGTGGAGAAGAACTCCGGCAGGGCTTCGCCTAAGCACCGCGGGAGAAGAAGATGTTATGGGAGAGGGAGGGCAGCACCGAGGCACGAACTTGTGTTTGCTGCCCTCCCTTTGCCTCACTATATATAGGGGGGGTGGAGAGGTGAGGGCGCCCTAGGGTTTCCCCCTAGGGGCCGGCGGCCAGGGCAAGGGGGGGCGGCGGCCAAGGCAGGGGGGGCGGCGGCCAGGGCCAGGCCCTAGGGTTTCCCCCCCTAGGTGCCTTGCCCCCCACTCCATAGGGGTGCGGCTGCCCTAGGGGGTCCCACCCCCTTAGCCGCATGAGGAGAGGGCCCAGGGGGGGCGCACAGCCCCCTGAGGGCTGTGGTGTCCCCCCTTGTGGCCCATTAGGCCCAGAACTTCTTCCGGACCCCCCGAAACCCTTTCCGGTACTCCGCCGATTTCCCGATGCTCCCCGGAACACTTCCGGACTCCGAAACCTTTCATCCTATATATCAATCTTCGTCTCCGGACTATTCCGGAGACCCTCGTCATGTCCGGGATCTCATCCGGGACTCCGAACAACCTTCGGTAACCATACACTTTTCTCACTAACAACCCTAGCGTCACCGAACGTTAAGTGTGTAGACCCTGCGGGTTCGGAAACCATGTAGACATGACCGAGACACTCCCAGGTCAATAACCAATAGCGGGATCTGGATACCCATATTGGTTCCCACATGTTTCTCGATGATCTCATCGGATGAACCACGATGTCAAGGATTCAGGCAATCCCGTATACAGTTCCCTTTGTCTCGTCGGTATGTTACTTGCCCGAGATTCGATCGTCGGTATCTCTATACCTAGTTCAATCTCGTTACCGGCAAGTCTCTTTTCTCGTTACCGTAATACATAATCCCGTGACCAACTACTTAGTCACTTTGAGCTCATTGAGATGACGTATTACCGAGTGGGCCCGGAGATACCTCTCCGTCACACGGAGTGACAAATCCCAGTCTTGATCCATGTCAACTCAACAGACACCCTCGGAGATACCTGTAGAGTACCTTTATAGTCACCCAGTTACGTTGTGACGTTTGGTACACACAAAGCACTCCTACGGTGTCAGTGAGTTACATGATCTCATGGTCATAGGAACTTATACTTGACATGCAGAAAACTATAGCGATAACTGACACGATCAAAAGCTATGTTAACATTTGGGTCTCGTCCATCACATCATTCTCCTAATGATGTGATCCCGTTATCAAATGACAACTCATGTCTATGACCTGGAAACCGCGGTCATCTTTGATCAACGAGCTAGTCCTGTAGAGGCTCACTAGGGACACAAAGTCTGTCTATTTATCCACACATGTATTTGAGTTTCCAATCAATACAATTATAGCATGGATAATAAACGATTATCATGAACAAGGAAATATAATAATAACTCTTTTATTATTGCCTCTAGGGCATATTTCCAACAGTCTCCCACTTGCACTAGAGTCAATAATCTAGCATTACAAGGTAATGAATCTAACACCCATAGAGTCTTGGTGTTGATCGTGCTTAGCCCGTGGAAGAGGCTTAGTCAACGGATCCGCAACATTTAAATCCGTGTGTACTTTGCAAATGTTTATGTCCTCCTCCTTGACCGAATCGCGGATGGAATTGAAGCGTCGCTTTATGTGTCTGGTCCTCTTGTGAAACCTTGGTTCCTTGGCTAGAGCAATGGCACCAGTGTTGTCACAGAACAGAGTCATTGGGTTCAGTGCACTAGGCACAACTCCAAGATCTGTCATGAACTCCTTCATCCAGACACCTTCCTTAGCCGCCTCCGAGGCAGCTATATACTCCGCTTCACATGTAGAATCGGCTACCACGCTCTGCTTGGAACTGCACCAGCTTACCGCTCCCCCGTTGAGAATATATACGTATCCGGTTTGTGACTTAGAGTCATCCGGATCAGTGTCAAAGCTTGCATCGACGTAACCCTTTACGACGAGCTCTTGATCACCTCCATAAACGAGAAACATATCCTTAGTCCTTTTCAGGTACTTTAGGATATTCTTGACCGCTGTCCAGTGATCCATACCAGGATTACTCTGAAACCTTCCGGCCATACTTATGGCAAGGCTGACATCTGGTCTTGTGCACAGCATTGCATACATGATAGAGCCTATGGCTGAAGCATATGGGACGACACTCATCTTTTCTCTATCTTCCGCAGTCACTGGGCACTGAGTCTTACTCAACTTTGTACCTTGCAATACCGGCAAGAACCCCTTCTTGGATTGATCCATTTTGAACTTCTTCAAAACTTTATCAAGGTATGTGCTTTGTGAAAGTCCTATCAAGCGTCTTGATCTATCTCTATAGATCTTGATGCCCAATATGAAAGCAGCTTCACTGAGATCCTTCATCGAAAAACTCTTGTTCAAATACCCCTTCACGCTATCCAAAAATTCTATATTGTTTCCAATCAGCAATATGTCATCCACATATAATATTAGAAACGCTATAGAGCTCCCACTCACTTTCTTGTAGATACAAGCTTCATTGTAAACTTGTATAAAACCAAACGCTTTGATCACCTCATCAAAGCGAAGATTCCAACTCCGAGATGCTTGCACCAGCCCATAAATGGAACGCTGAAGCCTGCATACTTTGTCAGCATTCTCTGGATCGACAAAACCTTCTGGTTGCATCATATACAACTCTTCCTTAAGAAAACCGTTAAGGAACGCTGTTTTGACATCCATCTGCCAAATTTCATAATCGAAATATGCAGCTATTGCTAACATGATTCGGACGGATTTAAGCATCGCTACGGGTGAGAAAGTCTCATCGTAGTCAATACCTTGAACTTGTGAAAAACCCTTTGCCACAAGTCGAGCTTTATACACGGTGACATTACCGTCAGCGTCCGTCTTCCTCTTAAAAATCCATTTATTCTGAATGGCCTTCCGCCCTTCAGGTAATACTTCCAAAGTCCATACTTTGTTTTCATACATGGATCCCATCTCGGATTTCATGGCCTCTAACCATTTGTCGGAATCTGGGCCCACCATCGCTTCTCCATAGCTCGTAGGTTCACTGTTGTCCAACAACATGACCTCCAAGACAGGGTTACCATACCACTCAGGTGCAGTGCGTACCCTTGTCGACCTACGAGGTTCGGTAGTAACTTGATCAGAAGCTTCTTGATCATCATCATCGGCTTCCTCTTCAACCTCTGCAGGCTCCACAAAAACATCTTTCTGTGCTGCGCTACTCTCTGGTTGAAGCAGAGGTTCAATAACCTCATCAAGTTCTACCTTCCTCCCACTCAATTCTTTCGAGAGAAACTCCTTCTCGAGAAAGGACCCGTTCTTAGCGACAAACACTTTGCCCTCGGATCTGAGATAGAAGGTGTACCCAACTGTTTCTTTTGGGTATCCTATGAAGACACATTTGTCCGCTTTGGGTTCGAGCTTTTCTGGCTGAAGCCTTTTGACATAAGCATCGCAACCCCAAACCTTGAGAAAAGACAACTTCGGTTTCTTACTAAACCACAGTTCATACGGTGTTGTCTCAACGGACTTAGATGGAGCCCTATTTAAAGTGAATGCAGCTGTCTCTAACGCATATCCCCAAAACGATAGTGGCAAATCGGCAAGAGACATCATAGAACGTACCATATCTAATAGGGTTCGATTACGACGTTCGGACACACCATTACGCTGTGGTGTTCCAGGTGGTGTCAACTGTGAAACAATTCCACATTTTCTTAAGTGATCACCAAACTCATAACTCAGATATTCTCCCCCTCGATCAGATCGTAGGAACTTGATCTTCTTGTTACGATGATTTTCTACTTCACTCTGAAATTGCTTGAACTTTTCAAAAGTTTCAGACTTATGCTTCATCAAGTAAATATACCCATATCTACTTAAGTCGTAAGTGAAGGTGAGAAAATAACGATATCCACCGCGCGCTGTTACACTCATCGGTCCGCACACATCAGTATGTATGATTTCCAATAAGTCACTTGCCCGTTCCATTGTCCCTGAAAACGGGGTCCTTGTCATCTTGCCCATGAGGCACGGCTCGTACGTGTCAAGTGATTCAAAATCAAGAGACTCCAAAAGTCCATCAGCATGGAGCTTCCTCATGCGTTTTACGCCGATATGACCCAGACGGCAGTGCCACAAGAAAGTGGTATTATCATTATCTACTCTACATCTTTTGGCATCAATGTTATGAACATGTGTATCATCACTATCGAGATTCAATAAGAATAAACCCCTAACTTCGGGTGCATGACCATAAAAGATATTACTCATATAAATAGAACAACCATTATTCTCTGACTTAAATGAGTAACCGTCTCGCAATAAACAAGATCCAGATATAATGTTCATGCTTAACGCAGGCACTAAATAACAATTATTCAGGTTCAAAACTAATCCCGATGGTAATCGAAGAGCGAGCGTGCCGACGGCGATCACATCAACCTTGGAACCATTTCCCACGCGCATCGTCACTTCGTCCTTCGCCAGCCTCCGTTTATTCCGCAGTTCCTGTTTAGAGTTGCAAATGTGAGCAACCGAACCGGTATCAAATACCCAGGCACTACAACGAGAGTTGGTAAGGTACACATCAATAACATGTATATCACATATACCTTTGTTGTTGTTGGCCCCCTTCTTGTCCGCCAGATACTTGGGGCAGTTCCGCTTCCAGTGGCCGTTCCCCTTGCAATAGAAACACTCAGTCTCTGGCTTGGGCCCAGCCTTGGGTTTCTTCACTGGATTAGCAACTGCTTTGCCACCCTTCTTAGAGCTACCCTTCTTGCCCTTGTCGTTCTTCTTGAAACTGGTGGTTTTATTGACCATCAACACTTGATACTCCTTCTGGATGTCTGCCTCAGCGACTTTCAGCATCGAAAACAGCTCGGCGATGGTCTTGTTCATCCCTTGCATGTTATACTGCTGCACGAAGCTCTTGTAGCTTGGAGGGAGTGACTGGAGAATTCTGTCAATGATAGCCTCATCCGGGAACACAAGTCCCAGATCAGCTATGCGGGTATAGTACCCAGACATCTTCAGTAAGTGCTCACTGACAGACGAATTCTCCTCCATCTTGCAAGCGAAGAATTTATCGGTGGTCTCATACCTCTCGATCTTAGCATTCTTCTCAAAGATGAACTTCAACTCCGTGTACATCTCATATGCACCATGACGTTCAAAACGCCTTTGAAGTCCTCCTTCCAAGCCGTACAACATGGCACACTGCACTATCGAATAGTCATCCGAACGCGTCTGCCAGACGTTCATAACGTCCGCAGAGGCTCCAGGAGCGGGGGGGGGGTCACCTAGCGGTGCATTTAGGACATAAACCTTTTGGGCAGCTGTGAGGATGATCCTCAGATTGCGGAGCCAGTCCACAAAGTTGCTCCCGTCATCTTTCAGTTTAGCTTTCTCTAGGAACGCATTAAAATTCAGGGGAGCTACTGCGCGAGCCATCTACAACCAAAAATTTGCAAAGACATTTTAGACTATTGTTCATGATAAGTGAGTTACTACCTAATCAAATTATTTATAACTCCCACTCAAATTGACATCCCTCCGGTCATTCGAGCGTGACATGATCCAAATTCACCAACCCAAGTCCGATCATCACGTGAGATGAGGTGGTGTCAATGGTGAACATCAACATGTTGATCATATCTACTATATGACTCATGCTCGACCTTTCGGTCCTCCGTGTTCCGAGGCCATGTCTGTACATGCTAGGCTCGTCAAGTCTAACCCGAGTGTTCTGCACGTGCAAAACTGGCTTGCACCCGTTGTATGCGAACGTAGAGTCTATCACACCCGATCATCACGTGGTGCTTCGAAACGACGAACCTTCGCAACGGCGCACACTCGGGGGGAACACAATTTTATCTTGAAATTTTAGTGAAGGATCACCTTATAATGCTACCGTTGTCCTAAGCAAAATAAGATGCATAAAAGGATTAACATCACATGCAAATCATAAGTGACATGATATGGCCATCAACTCGTGCTTTTGATCTCCATCTCCAAAGCACCGGCATGATCTCCATCGTCACCGGCGCCTCACCATGATCTCCATCATCATGATCTCCATCATCGTGTCGCCATCGGGGTTGTCGGCGCCCACCATGCTCTTACTACTATTGCTACCGTTTAGCGATAAAGTAAAGCATTACAAAGCGCTTAATGATTGACACGCAGGTCATACAAAAATTAAAGACAACCCTATGGCTCCTGCCGGTTGCCGTATGCATCGACATGCAAGTCGATATTAACTATTACAACATGATCATCTCATACATCAAATATAATTCATCATGTCATTGGCCATATCATATCACATGCATACCCTGCAAAAACAAGTTAGACGTCCTCTAATTTGTTGTTGCATGTTTTACGTGGCTGCTATGGGTATCTAGCAAGAACGTTTCTTACCTACGCAAAACCACAACGGTGATATTCAAGTTGCTATTTAACCTTCTACAAGGACCGCCTTGTTCTATTCCGATTCAACTAAGATAGGAGAGACAGACACCCGCCAGACATCTTATGCAACAAAAGTCACATGTCTGTCGATGGAACCGGTCTCATGTACGTGGACATGTAAAGTTGGTCCGGGCCGCTTCATCCTATAATACCGCTGAATCAAGAAAGACTAAGGAGGGCAGCAATTTATACATCAACGCCACAAACCCTTTTGTGTTCTACTCGAGAAAGCATCTACGCAAGATCCTAGCTCTGATACCACTGTTGGGGAACGTTGCATGGAAAACAAAAATTTTTCTCTACGTTCACCAAGATCAATCTAGTAGATGCAACTACGAGGGGAGAGTAGGATCCACATACCCTTGTAGATCGCTAAGCGGAAGCGTTATGAACGCGGATGATGGAGTCGTACTCGTCGCGATTCAGATCGCCGAAGACCTAGCACCGAAGCAACGGTGCCTCCGCGTTCTTCACACGTACGGCTCGGGGACGTCTCCTCCTTCTTGATCCAGCAAGGGGTGGAAGAGAGGTTGATGGAGAACCGGCAGCACGACGGCGTGGTGGTGATGGTGGAGGAGAATTCCAGCAGGGCTTCGCCTAAGCACCGCGGGAGAAGAAGATGTTGTGGGAGAGGGAGGGCAGCACCGAGGCACGAACTTGTGTTTGCTGCCCTCCCTTTGCCTCACTATATATAGGGGGGGTGGAGAGGTGAGGGCGCCCTAGGGTTTCCCCCCTAGGGGGCCGGCGGCCAGGGCAAGGGGGGGCGGCGGCCAAGGCAGGGGGGGGGCGGCGGCCAGGGCCAGGCCCTAGGGTTTCCCCCCCTAGGTGCCTTGCCCCCCAAGGCTAGGGGGTGCGGCCACCCTAGAGGGGTCCACCCCCCTTGGCGCACAAGGAGAGGGCCCAGGGGGGGGCGCACAGCCCCTTGAGGGCTGTGGTGTTCCCCCTTGTGGCCCATTAGGCCCAGAACTGCTTCCGGAACCCCCCGAAACCCCTTTTCGGTATTCCGCCGATTTCCCGATGCTCTCCGGAACACTTCCGGACTCCGAAACCTTTCATCCTATATATCAATCTTCGTCTCCGGACCATTCCGGAGACCCTCGTCATGTCCGGGATCTCATCCGGGACTCCGAACAACCTTCGGTAACCATACACTTTTCTCACTAACAACCCTAGCGTCACCGAACGTTAAGTGTGTAGACCCTGCGGGTTCGGAAACCATGTAGACATGACCGAGACACTCCCAGGTCAATAACCAATAGCGGGATCTGGATACCCATATTGGTTCCCACATGTTTCTCGATGATCTCATCGGATGAACCACGATGTCAAGGATTCAGGCAATCCCGTACACAGTTCCCTTTGTCTCGTCGGTATGTTACTTGCCCGAGGTTCGATCGTCGGTATCTCTATACCTAGTTCAATCTCGTTACCGGCAAGTCTCTTTACTCGTTACCGTAATACATAATCCCGTGACCAACTACTTAGTCACTTTGAGCTCATTGAGATGACGTATTACCGAGTGGGCCCGGAGATACCTCTCCGTCACACGGAGTGACAAATCCCAGTCTCGATCCATGTCAACTCAACAGACACCCTCGGAGATACCTGTAGAGTACCTTTATAGTCACCCAGTTACGTTGCGACGTTTGGCACACACAAAGCACTCCTACGGTGTCAGTGAGTTACATGATCTCATGGTCATAGGAACTTATACTTGACATGCAGAAAACTATAGCGATAACTGACACGATCAAAAGCTATGTTTAACGTTTGGGTCTCGTCCATCACATCATTCTCCTAATGATGTGATCCCGTTATCAAATGACAACTCATGTCTATGACCTAGAAACCGCGGTCATCTTTGATCAACGAGCTAGTCCTCTAGAGGCTCACTAGGGACACAAAGTCTGTCTATTCATCCACACGTGTATTTGAGTTTCCAATCAATACAGTTATAGCATGGATAATAAACGATTATCATGAACAAGGAAATATAATAATAACTCTTTTATTATTGCCTCTAGGGCATATTTCCAACACCTTGTTGCAGAAGAGAAAATATTCATCGTCGAACTATTTTTCTTCTTTTTGAAACAAGGCCTCTGTTGCAGAAACTTTCTAAAATTAGACCATGTTGCCAAAAGAAAACTTCAGCACCAAACACTTTTTCTTTCTGAAACAAGATCTCTGTTGCAGAAAGCTTAAAAAAAACGCTTGTTGCAAAAAATAAAAAACTAGTTGCACGGGGCTTATCGCTAGTGCGAGCGCTGGATTAAAATTAGTCTGACGACTACGCAAGCGGCGGATGTTTGTGCGTGCATCGGCCGGCTGAAGGTTAGTGTTTTCCTAAAAAAATAGAGATATATTTGGTACTTAGAGATTGTCCGGGATTAGATAGAATTATTTTCATCTTATCTTCTAGCCTTGTCTTACTTAATATGTACTCGTCGGGGCCAATTCTCTCCCCTCTATTCTCTTTCCATTCCTTCTGCAGGGTAGGCTAGCGCAATTAAATTGCAGCCCACTTTCGGTCAATATTTAGACATGAGCGAGTCACATATGAGGGGGAGTGTTGACATATAAATGTATTGCCTAGTCTTTTCCATCATATCGGTCTTTTGGTTGCATTGACTAGATATGTGCTTCTACATGGTATCAGCCTAATCACGATTCATCGCGCCGCCCCCGGGGCGGTAAATCTCCATGGTCGGTCGCCATGGGGGACTACACAACCCGTACTTAGTGTTCGTCCGTCGATCGCGTCGATCGGCTGCCCTTGATGGTCTTTTTCCCGGCCGTTGATTGTTTTTTTTGAAAGTGCTAGTTATCGATTAGAGAGAGGATGAATAAGCAATTTTTATGGAAGTCTTCGAAACAAGCAATATCTTTGAAGACGGGTAGTTCAAACAGTAACTAAACATGATACATCGGAAGTTAAACCACACTAGCCATGAATTAGAGTCAAGTACAATATGGATAAAGCACGAAGACAAATATCGGCTAGGTAGAGTAGATTAGGATAGAAGGATAGTGTGAAGACAAATATGTAATCAGAGGGAGTGTTTTCACACAAAGACTTCAAACAGAACAGACAAGCAGAGACTTCACGAAGCTAAACTGGAAGTAAATGAGTGAAGTGATAGAACCAGTTGCTCGATGCAGAGAGGGATTTGGTAGATCAGTTCCAGTTGCTGCGACAACTGTATGGCTGGTTAGGGAGGCTCAGATTCAACTCAGAAGACCACGTCTTCACCTTATTCCCCTTGAGTTAAGACCCGCAGATCTCGGCCAATCACTCTGGCAAGTCTTCAAGGTAGGCTTCCAAACCTTCACAGACTTCGTTCACCGGTAAGCCACAATGGCTCTTGGATTCTCAGAACGCGACGCCTAACCGACTGGAAGTCACAGTCTTCAAGTGTAATAAGTCTTCAGATTACGCGAAACAGAACGACTTCAATGATGCCAAACACTCTTTGGGATCTGGGTGTTTTGGGTTTGTCCTCGCAAGGATTCTCTCTCAAAGGCTTCCGAGGTGGGTTGCTCTCAAACGACAAAAACAGTGCATTAACTCTGAGCAGCCACCAATTTATGGTGGAAGGGGGCGGCTATTTATAGCTAGGGGGCAACCCGACATGATTTGCTCGAAATGACCCTGGGTCATTGGGGAACCGACACGTGTCCAATAGTCGGATTTCAAACACACACAACAGCTTGTCTTGGGCTACAAGCAAAGCTGACTCATCCAACACATGATAAGATCTACTCTAATCTGTCTTTGCTCGAAGACATAGGATTCGGGTTGAACATCATGTTAGTTTTTCTGACTTTGTTCACCTGGACCCCACTTAACAGTTCGATGATTCCTATGACTCAAGAAAGAAGAAAATGAAACTACGAAAGGAAGTATGTCTTCGTGCTCCATTGTCTTCAAGTGAATGTCTTCGCATGTCATTATTTCGATGTGAATGCCTTCGTGAACCACCAATGTCTTCATAAATTTTTAGGGGTCATCTTCGATGGGTAAACCGAATCAATAGAGACATCTACATGCGTTCTCATGTGGATCTCACAAACACGTTAGTCCCTCAATCAAGTTTGTCGTCAATACTCCAAAACCAACTAGGGGTGGCACCAGATGCACTTACAATCTCTCCCTTTTTGGTGATTGAAGACAAACTGGTTGAAGTTTTCAACGGGGATAAAAATATGTGGAAGTTAAAGAACGTGGTCATCGGCTTCATGATTTTGGAGGGCTCCCCCTTGAAGATGTGCATATAAGCAATTTGCTTTTGAATGCAAATGCACATGGCAGGTTTTGCTTTGTGGAGATCTCCCTTAGTTCATGAAGTCAAATTAAAGTGCATGCATAAATGTATTGAAGATAATAACATGCACAATGGCAAATGGGTGTCTGTAGAATGATTTCATACACATAAGATAGAGTTAAACGACGCACATCGAAAAATGGAAATAATAGCAGACATCCATCAGGACTTGAGTGTTACAACTCAAAAACCGAATGTTCAAGAACAAGAGTTGCAAACTTAACAAAATATAGCACCCGGCCAAAATCCCACTTGAAGACTATCAACCCATATGCTTCTCCCCCTTTCTCATCGGATGTCCAAAAAGGAATGGAGACATAGAGTGGCTAAGCGTTCCCGGATGGTGTAGAAGACGATGGTGCAGTCGGGTCAATGTTGGTGTTGGGCGGTGCAGAGGGGCCTAATGCAGCATCGTGATGCAGTGAAGTCATTTTTGGTGAAGTGGCGTCATCCTCCTCGTCGATCACGCGAGCAACAACTGTTGGTGCAGATGATGAGTAGTCTGAATCTTCAATAGAAGGTGTAGCACACCACTTAGCCGTTTTCGGTGGCTTGGAGTAAAACTTGAAGCATTCTGTGAAGCCATCAGCAATGAGATCATCTTCAACACATAACATCGTGAGGCTCTTTGAAGCTCACCTACAGGCTTCATGTGCAACGAAAGAATTCTTGGTGGAGAGGTTTCAGATGCGATTGATGTCAACAAGAAGACTTTGCATCTGGCGCTTCATCCAATCGTGATTTTTATCATGCTTTTGATGAAGTGAAACAATGAGTTCTCGATCAGTAAGAGTATGAGCCCGCTTCTGAGCCCTCTGAGGTATTGTGCTGGTAGTGGCTTAAGTGTTTGCACGTTGTGTGTAACGCCCCGGACACACCCGCCGGTGGTCGTTACTCCTGGCGGGATCTAGACTGGCCTCACATATCAATACTAGTCTTTTGTGCGCACTTTGTCCTCACTCGTGCGCACCCGGGAGCAACTTCCCGGTCGGTCACCCATCCTGAAACTACTCCAAGCTGAGCACGCTTAACTTTGGAGTTCTATCTGAATGGGCTCCCGGAAAAGAAGGA
Organism: Secale cereale; assembly: GCA_902687465.1. NCBI lineage: Eukaryota > Viridiplantae > Streptophyta > Magnoliopsida > Poales > Poaceae > Secale > Secale cereale. The sequence continues at coordinate 745,589,481 of LR738710.1, forward strand.
ATTCCTTATTTATATGAGTAGTCTATATCATCCCTAATAAGCTAGGCCATCACATACACCCTCACTCAGAGGAACCGACGTCCTCGTCGGGCCACAGGAACGTTCCCTCTTGGCACAACCGTCTGTGCTTCCAGGACAGCACATGTGCCATGCCGTGTGCCACGACGGGTCACAAACATCATGCACAACTCCTGGCGGGATCTAGACTGGCCTCACATGTCAATACTAGTCTTTTCTGCGCACTTTGTCCTCACTCGTGCGCACCCGGGAGCAACTTCCCGGTCGGTCACCCATCCTGAAACTACTCCAAGCTGAGCACGCTTAACTTTGGAGTTCTATCCGAATGGGCTCCCGGAAAAGAAGGAATTCCTTATTTATATGAGTAGTCTATCATCCCTAATAAGCCAGGCCATCACATTGTGGCAGACGGAGCTGACCAACAAGTGGGCCAGGAGCAACAACATTGGGTACATGAATTGCTTCAAGAGGTGCAGAGATGCTTTGATGAGTAGCATTGTCTTCACAATGGGGCGCTTTATCCGCCCAAGGATAAATGACTTCATGGGGCACATCAAATTGAGTCAAAAAGACAACATGGTTGCAAGCTGAAGCTTGATAGTTGATAGTAGAGCAAAGCTTAATCAGACGCATTATCCATGGAGCATACAAAGTTTTACAAAATAGATCAATGCCTGAAGCCGCCAATCGCCCGATGAATAAATCATGGGCGTCGAAGCGAATGCCATTGACAATATAGAAGACCACAGTCTTCATAGTGCCTTCAAGCTTTGCTGAGGATGAGTGCCCTTTGATTGGCCACAAGGTATGCCTCACAATGGGATAGATGGTGCGGGCAAGTACTCGAGGTCCTTGACGAAGAAATGAGTGGGGTACTCAACATCAACATGCAATGGCTTCATCGTGGAGAGCATCTGACTCATGTTGGGCTCAGGCTTTTGAAAGACGCTTTCTATCTCTTTCTCATAGAGTGAACAACCTGGTTCATAAAGATCACCAGGAGTGGTCAGTGATGTGAGCTCGAGAAGATCTTGAGCTTTGGCTTCATGATGGGTATCCCCTGTCATCCACTCAAGGACCCATGTCTTCAGATCCATGTTGTAGCCGGAGATATGCAGAGTGGCATAGAATTGCAGCATTAATTCCTCATTCCAATGTTCCTTGTCCAGCACAAATGGTAGAAGGCCAACATCTCGGAAGCAGTCTAGGGCTTCTTCGAGGCAAGGTAAGCCTTCCATGGCTTCACAACAGAGGTGCATCTGAGGAAAGATCAGGTCTTGATTGAATATAATGCACATGTAATAGCTTCATCGTAGATGGCTCCAGAATCCGTCAGAAGATATGCGAGGCTTCTTGTATGGATTCTTGGCACAATCAAAGAAAGTGTTGTGCTCTCTGAAGCTGAGCACACCGAAGGAGCATTCATTGGAAGCAACACTGTGAAGCCTTGTCATTCTGGGAATTGGCTTCTGAATTTGAGGCCTTTGGTCGACGTGGAACTCGTACTGAGGTCCATGCACTTATGGAGGTGTGAGAATGGGCCATCTGACACTCACAAGTTTGCCTTCTGGATTGTAGGCCATAGCCATTCTATGTGGAATTGGTGTGGCACCCACAACAGTTTCAGGCACTGAGGGTTGATTGGCTTCAATGTTGGCATTGGCTTCAAGCTGCAGATTGGCTTCAACCATGATTGTATCATTGGCTTCATTGATAGTGGCATTAGCAGCTGGAGTGGCAGACACATTGGCTTCTGGTAGGGCAACTTTAGGGGTAGGAATCACAACAGTGTCTTCAACATTTTCAGCGGCTGATGCAACCAGAATGTCTTTAGCCAATTTTGCTTCAGATTCTGTGATAGTATGTGAAGGGGTGGCATCAGGAAACACTTCACATGCGACTGACCTTGATGTGTGCACATCTTCTTCAGGGATACTAAACATGAAGGAAGGTCGCGAGCCTCTGTGAAGCCTTTGGAACCTAGGTGAGGCTTGTGGCGACGTGGTTGTCTTCTAGATGTCTTCAGGGGTTGTTTGGGGGTCTCAAGCACCGAAGTAGTCACTTGAGTTGGTGGTGTACGGGGGTAACTTCATGCAATGGGGAGTTGGGGTGCTGCTCTTCCCAGTATGAATCTTGGGCAATTGGCGTCGTGGGACCGCCAATGCTTATGAGTTCACTGTTCGAAGGAACATGCGATGATATCGGGTTCTGGGTGAGCTGAGGAAGGACTTCATCATCATCATCTCTTTGTACATTGTCTTCTTGACCAATGCATTCAGCCACGATGGGGTTGATGGCTGGAATGTCTTCGGATTCATGAGCCTTTGTGGAAGCAGGCTCATGCACAATAACTCTTCTTTCTTGATTGGTGGAGGCAGCAGGGCCAACAGAAATTGGCGTCACAAGCAGTGGCTCTTGAGGAGCAGATGATGAGGCATCACAAGCTTCTTGGTTCTTTCGCTTCCTGGCTTCAACTTTAGCTTGCTTGGTCTTCTTCTTTTCAGAAGTAACAGATGGAACAGTTGGCTTTGGACCAACAAAGCTTGGAGGGAAGATAATCTTCGGCACATCTTGCCTTGAAGCCTCAGCAACAGGGACGACTAGCTTCTTCTTATTCTTCATGACCAGCCTGGGGTCAATAGCAGGGCGGCCAAGAGCATTTCTCTTCAAGCCATCATTGTGAGCCTGAACACATTTTTCTACATAGTGCTTTAGACGCTCGCGGGAGCCCTTTGCTTCATCACGACGCCTTTGAAATTCAACCTTTAGATCAACCATCATAGTCTTGAAGCTTTGAATTTCTTTGGCACTGAGCTTGTCAACATGCTTCTTCAAAACAACCTTCTCATGATCAATCTTATTTTTCTGCTCAACTACTTTATGAGCAATGGCAAGTTCCTCATTGATGAAACCTTGGAAGATAACGCTAATGCCAATAGGAAGCCGAAGACCATCAAGAGAGAGTGATGGATCATCAAATCATTCATCAATGAAGTTATTTAGAATATCAGCATCGAACATGGGCAGGTTCTTGAAGACATCATCCTCTTCTTGCTTGTTCTTGATCAATAGCTCCAAAGCATCATCATCAAGATCTTCATCACTTGACAGGTCAATGATGTCATCATCATTGTGCAGAATGCTTGTGGGAGTAAGGCCTCATCTGAGGTTTTCCTTGTCTTTGGAGAAGTCCTAGACAAATCTTCAGAATGCACACTGGATTCAGGAGGTGCAATTTTCAGAGGCTTCACTTTTGAAGCTTTTGGAGCAGCATCAACCTTGGAGGATTTCTACCCTTTAGCTTTGGAAGCCTTTGAGTTGCGTTGAGGCTTTTGAGAAGCAGGAGCAGCTTCGTCTTCATGCTCTTCACCTTCAGCAGCAGCACGACGAGCCTGTATGTGCTCAATATAGGCTTGAATACTATCCCAAGGACCAGTCAAGTTGGGTTGAGCCTGACGTGTGCCATGATTCCGTGGTCTAGAAGGACCAGTATTGAAGTTAATTCCATAGTATTTCTTGTTTTGAGCTGCAGAAGCCTTTGCAAATGAGTAATTGACTTCAAACAAATCATCATCACGACACCAATGAATACTTGATTTATCAGGTTCTTCAGGCATACCTGGCCTCACCATACATATATAGAATCCTAACCCAATGGCTTTAGCTTTTGTCTTCGGAACAAGATTCTTGTACAAAATGTCCACCCATGGAGGTCAAACAACATTCTTTGCATAGTATTCAGGTGTAATAAAGTGATAAAGAAACCATTATTCTTCCCAATACCAGCGAATCAATTGGACACGAGATTTGCGTTCAGTGTAAGTTTCTTTAGGATCTGACTTGTACATCTCATATAGATCTGGTGGCAAATCGAGAGTTGTGTTTGGACATCTTTGCCTTCCCCTTTGCGTGCTGATTTATCACCAGCCTTTGGCTTCAATGATCTGATTTGCTTCGCCTCAGGATGGTTTTGACAGGAACTGGCTTCAGGAGAGTCGAGGTGACACTGCAAGAAGTCTGCAAATGAATTCAAACTATGAGAACCAAGAGACTCGCCCGCAGACATGTACCTGTGAAAGAATTAGAGATTCGAGGCAACGAGGAGAGTTCATATGCATTCTCAGAGGTTTTTGAAGATAAACCATTTTGAAGACGTTGACCTTATAGTGCGAAGATATTCAGTTATATAGATAAGTTGGTTCCAGATTTGTACGATCTAAATAAGTATAAGTGAGGAATCACCCTAGTTATGGAGCATAAGTGAAAGTTCTTGGCAAATCATGAGATGCAAAAGACAGAAGATCCAAATTTGGAAGTGAAAAAACAACTTTCAAAAGATATTGAAAGTTAATTGGATCAAACAAACTGTAAAAAGTGAGATTTTAGTTACCACTCAAGAACAAGGGACAAACTGCTAGACGAGTTGGAGAGGAGGCCGAACAGTTCAATCTCCCGCGCCCTAACTTGGTGGCGGAAGACAACTACGGCGGTGGCGGGAAGAGGATATCCGCGGTCAGCGTGAATACGACAATGGAGAGGTTGCGGCAGTGAAGCGCTTCTTTTCCAGCGACGATGAGGCTAGCGACGACGCTAGGGGCTGCGAGGGCGAGAGCGAAATGGGCAAACTATTTAATGACCGTATGGGCTTTGTATTCATAAGGAGAAATGAAGTGCGACGCTGTGAATTTACTGCGCTGCTGATACGTCTTCAACATATATATAATTTTTGATTGTTCCATGCTGTTATATTATCATTCTTGGATGTTTTATAATCATTTATAGCAACTTTATACCATTTTTTTGGTACTAACCTATTTAACATAGTGCCCAGTGCCAGTTGTTGTTTTCTGCTTGTTTTTTATTTTGTACAAAATAATATCAAATGGAGTCCAAATGCAACGGAATTTTTTGGAGATTTTTTTTGGACCGGAAGACATCCAGGTAGTCATAGAAGTGCACGAGGGGAGGCCCACGGGACCCACAAGACACCAGGGCACGCCAGGAGGCCCAAGTGCGCCCTGATGCCTTGTGGAGCCCACGGGACTCCGTTCCACCGACATCCGACTCTATAAATACCACAATATTCTAGATACCCTAGGGAGTCGACGAAAAATTGTTTCAGCCACAACAAGTTTCAGATCCACGAGATCCAATATAGAGCCCTTTTTCGGCACTCCGCCTGTGGGGAACACGATCACAGAGGGGTTCATCATCCCCATTGGTGCTCCTCCGATGATGTGTGAGTATTTCACCTCAGACCTACAGGTTCGTAGGCAGTGGCTAGTTGGCTTCTTCTCTCATTTTTATCTTCAATACAATGTTCTCTTTGGAGATCTATTCGATGTAATTCTTTTTGCGGTGTGTTTGTTGGTATCCGATGAATTGTGAGTTTATGATCTGATCTATTCATATCCATACATGATTATTATAGCCTCGTATTTCTTCTTTAATATTTTGGTTTTGTTTGGCCAACTTGATTGATTTATCTTGCAATTGGAAGAGGTGCTTTGTAATGGGTTCGATCTTGCGGTGCTCAATCTCAGTGATAGAAAGAGACATGACACACATGTATCGTTGCTATTAGGGATAAAACGACGGGGTCTATTTCTACATGAATAGATCTTGTATACATCATGTCATCGTTCTTAAGGCATTACTCAGTTTCTCCATGAACTTAATACACTAGATGCATGCTGGATAGCGACTGATGTGTGGAGTAATAGTAGTAGATGCATGCAGGAGTCGATCTACTAATCTTGGACGTGATGCCTATATACATGATCATCGTCTTGGATATCGTCATAATTATTTGTTTTTCTAACAATTGCCCAACAGTAATTTGTTTACCCACCATATGCTATTTTCTCGAGAGAAGCCACTGGTGAAACCTACAGCCCCCGAGTCTATTTCTCATCATATACTTTCAGGTCTATATTGCTATTTGTGTTTCCAATTTATTTGCTTCTTTTATTTCAGACCTATATTATCAAAACCCCAAAAATATATCGCTGAGTTTTATTTGCTTTTATTTTATTTGCATCTATCAATCTATCTATTTACCAAATTACTTTACCCAAGAGGGATTGACAACCCCGCCGTTCTCTCTGACCAAGCTCCGGCGCGGTAGGGCAGATCCCGCCCGCCAGCGCCCTCATAGTTACATCCCGACGACCCCCAGGTACAACTTCCTCCCCTACGGCCTTGCTCCACTCTACCCATCTTCTCACGTCGATGCATGTGGATCTTCCCTTGTTCTTTGCCTAAAATGTAGCTTGGTTGGCGTACTTTCCATATTGCAATCTCGTCCTCACACCGTTTTAGATAAACAACCGTGTTGCTATCTTCCCTTAGGACTAGGAATATGCTTCTTTTTTGTCGTCGTATGTGTCATCAACTGTTATTGGCCAGTAATTGTTTCCTTCTACCTCTTTTTTGCAAGCAGGGCTATCCATTTCACCTCATTGCTATTGCGACCTTTTGGTAAACTGCACAAACCACTTTTTTCTTAAGAGTGTCTTATGCAGTTCTACTAAACTGTCACATGGGCAACGTCTCGAGATTTCAGTGGGACTGCATAAAGGGAGATTGGTTTTGCTATCGTCCTCATCCAACTCATAGACTAATCTTCTCCAACAAGTACTTAGTCTTATGAAATATTGCAAAGGTGATCGACTTCTATTTGTGTGTGTATGTTTTATCAACTAGTGCCATTATTATTGTAATCACACTTATTCAATATCTTTGCAAACAAGGATGATCAACTCGATTTTAGTGGAACAACACAAGATGGGCGGATTGTCATGTCCTCCAAAAATCTCTCTCATGGCTATAGTGTTGCGTGAAACTAGCTGCCAAACAAACGAACATAGTGGCCAAGAAATGGAACCATGCCTACAGACAGTATCGATCAATTTTATGTTATTCTTTAGTTGCACACCTTCTTATAACTTTGTTTCGGTTGTTAGTTGTGATGTAAATATTGACGCTGATCTGTGAATCATTGAGATGCATTAGCATCCATGTTACTACTTCCATTTATATTTGATGGAAAGTTGTAACGAGACAACCTTGGAGACAAGAGGACACATGAAACCAAAGTTGAAACCTTTTTTTGTGGGAACCCAAGTTGAAACCTTCATAACATTACAGTACAATTTCATTATGCGTACATATAAACAAATCATGAAAGCTTGATAGCAACACCAGAAACTATTCAACTACGTTTCGCCGACATATGGGACATCCAGCATTCGGGTCCACCTGCCATGCACCAATATTAAGTGCACAATTGCAGGGGAGATTCACACCGGTCTTTGCGCCGCAATAACAAGGACTAGTGAGTAGTCAAATCATAGAGCCCCCACCTTTGCTACAGTGGGTTGCTCAGACAAAGCAACCATCATTTCACTCTTTGTTAAATCCGCCCGTACTCCAATCTTCCCAGAGTAAGTTTCTCGGACGGAGCAACCATCACTTCACCTTTCCCACAATAAGCACCTCCTTTTTATTCTAGAAACCACCACATGCGAATATTGGACGGTAGCAACATATCAAGTGGACTAGTATGGGTTTATGGTACTCAATTCAAAAATCGGAACCAACCAATGAACTACTAGATGGTGAGCGTTTACTAGTATCTCATGTAGTATTGATCGCAACGCATGCATGCGTGAGGAGTACATTGACCAAGGGCTAATGTGTTCTTCGAGACTGTCTTTGATTATTGAGAAGCTTAATAGTGTATGAGATGTATAATGTGAAAATTATATAATTGAAAGCTCCTTTTAGATAGGAATTTCACAGTATGCTTTGTGTAAGTTGCATGTTACATATCATTGTTCTAGCATGTGGTGAAAGTTAGCTTCGAAAAACGCATTAGGCCCTATATACAAGATGGATAGAGGGAGTATAATGTTTTTTAAGCTATAACACGTATAATACATTTTATTCCATTGGTCAAAGCACTTCCTCTTGGCATATCACTACATTAATTTTTTTAGAATGCTCTTAACATGTGGGAGGGAGTGTGAGTAAGCCGACCTAAATAGACGGCAAAATCGCCAACCCGCCGCACTATGAGAGATACGAGGAGTGCGATACGTGCTGGTGCATTACTAGAGCTAGGTATCGCACGGAGGCCAAGAAATATGGTGATAGCGTGAGGTGGGCCATGCATGATGTAACTACACTGGGTTGCCGTGGTTTGGACTCTTCTGGTATACTATATGTGGAGAAGATTGGGTTGATTTTATACCGCTAAATATAAAATATCAAGAGTGCAGTAAAATGGAGGTTCCTTACTCCTTCTCGGTCGTCAAAAAGCGTTCTTCTTCCTTTTGTCGGCACGGGGGACATCTAGCATCCAAGTCCACGTGTCATGCAAGAAAATGGAGTAGGAGAGACTCACCAACGGTCACGGACGTAGGTGGAGTACGTGCACGGATCACCCAAAAAAAGGAGTACGTGCATGAATCACCCCAAAAAAGGAGTACGTGCACGAAGAGAAGAGGTGCATGCACCAACGCCTGTACTCTTTGCCTCTTTCCCGAACATCCACGCGTGGGGTACACGATGAGCTCATTTATGTATGAAGAGGCAGCTTACATGATAATTTGACGAGTGTAGTAGTTGTTCATTTAGTGGAGGGTCAGGAACCACTCGTGAATGAATCGAAGTTCGACCGTGATGCAGTGGCGCGCTATTTACAAATTAAGTTATTATCTTTGATGGTAGGACCACAACATTATTTTCTTCAATGAAACGTGAATCGTGCATGCACTCTCCCTCACCCCACATGGATGGTAGCCATGGACATGGTCGGCCTTTTTTGTGTATCCCGTCAACTCGCAGAACGAGGAGAAGCTTGCTTAGTACGCTCTCTCTCTCGCCCATGCGCGCGCGACAGCTGACAGGATGAGGAGAAGCTTTTGCTTATAATAGTGGGCTTATATACACGTGGACGTGCAGTAGTTCATTCGGTGTCAAATTGCCAGAAGTGTACGAAGGTACCGTAGTACCATCATGATTGTTCGACTTTCGGAAGAGGCGAAGAGCCTAGCACAAGGTCACCTAGTCAGTAGTATAGCCGGCTGCTAGCTCTATTCTCGTGGCACATCATTTGGAGCAACTACTCCATCTGTTTATTTTATTTGATTTATACTAGGATTCTTAAAACGCAGGAATAGGAAAAATAAAGGATTTGAGTGACATGTCCACTTGAATCCCATAGGATTAGCGCTTAGTGTTTGATGCCACAGGAAAAACAAAGGTAATGAAAAAAAAGTTGGAGTGGATGCTAGATTTCCAATGAAATGTAGTAGTACACATGATTCCATAGTAAAAAATCCTATAGGATTCAATCCTACTTCATCCGTCCGGCTTTATTGGGCCCATGGGAGGAGGGAGCGTGTCCGCTCTTATTAGGCCCCTCCGTTGAACCAACTGCCAAACAAAAATTACGCACCATTGCTTTCTTGATCTTCCCGACTACAGTTCAATCAATTATCAGCCGGAGGCACGCAGAGGCTGAGGCTGGTTGTAATGGGGAGTATCATATACTAGTATCATGCATATGATACTAGTATATGATACTACGTCCGTAATGCATAGTATCATATATTGGTATCATAGATAACTACATTTATTGCCATGCAAGACACAAAGTAGCACCTCATTTAATATGATACGGTATCATGATATGATACTCAAGACTCTCTTTCTTCATTTAATTCTATGCCACCTCATCAAAATGGCTTAGTTGGCATGCATGATACTACCTATGATACTCCCATTACGGACATCCTGATGTACATTGAGAGTACTAGTACTCTTCTTAGTCTCCTAGCCAACAGCTCATCCAGCTACGGCAACTCCTCCTACAGCGGCAGCTTCAGCAGTGGTGACTATGACCAGCCTCCACGCCGCCGCACCCGCCTTGAGGGCAGTGTTGGGTCGTCTCATTGTCATGCCCCGGTGAAGCGTGAGGAGGGCTCCGACTGAGCTCAGGGAGCCGATCCTTGTGAGCAGCCGCATTGTGGGAGCCGCCCTTGCCTGTCCTCGCTCTTCCTTTCTTCCTGCATTACCAAGACAAACGAGTATGAGGCCCTGGAGGGGCATGTAATGAACCGTGATTTTTACGCTGCTTGGTGCCACGTTTATTATTCCCGGTTAGTGTTACAAAGTCTTTGTATATGCGCCCATAGGGGGAGGAGACTTATCTTGACGCGCTTAGGATAGCCCCCATCTCGTGAGGCGCGGCCCTTCGGGAAGCTACAGAAACTCGTTAGGAGGTCACTATCCCTCGCTGCATGAGGTCCCAGGCATGGGCTGAGCATGGTCAAACACACTCTGTCGCGATACCCGTGGGGCACAGACTCAAGGATAGGGGTGCCTCGAACATGAGCTCAAATATGGACGCCTTGCAGAGGCTGCGAGAGGCGCGCGAGGGAGAGCGTCGGGCAACTGCCGCTCTCCCCAACGCAAGGCCAAAAATCGAGGGAAGAATCAAAGAGAGAGGTGATTTAACCAAGCCATTTGAGAAACACTAAAACTTTCAAAATCCAATAAAAGAAGGAAGGGGCAAGCCAACTCCAGAAAGCAAATGAACAGCCGCATTCGGCACATAGTCTAGTCTTCTCACCAGCATGGAGCTAAGTGATGCCACTAGGCCGTGGGAGGGAGCCCCCGAGGCCCGAGGGCGGCACTCCGGGAACTCCAGGCCGCGTACAGCGCCACTCATTATTACGTGAGAGTGTCACGAGCGGAGACCTTCACAGGCGTGAGCCTTGCTTCGCGGGCACTGGGCTTTGGCTTCTCAGGCGCAGGGCCTTGTCTTCACAGGCATGGGGCCTCGCTTCACATGCATGGGGCCTTGCTTCACACGCACAGGGCCTTGTCTTCACAGGCACGGGGCCTTGCTTCACAGGCACAGGGCCTTGTCTTCACAGGCACGGGGCCTTGCTTCACAGGCAGAGTGCCTTGTCTTCACAGGCACGGGGCCTTGCTCTATGGGTAGAACTTACGGAGGTGCCGGATGTTCCACGCATTCTGAACAGGGATGCCGTCCCCCGTCTCCAGGCGCACGAGCCAGGCCTGGAGATGTGGGTGATCTTGAACGGGCCCTCCCACATGGGTGAAAGCTTGTGCAACCCTTCCCTAGAGAGGACTCGCCTTAGGACGAGGTCGCCCACCTCGGGCGTCCTGGAGCGGATGTTGCGACAGTGGTACCACTGTAATGCCTGCTGATACCTTGCTGCGCGGAGCGAGGCATCCCGATGGTGTTGCTCTCCCAGCGCGAGGTCCATCCCTCGGTTGGTGTCCTGTTGTGTTTCATCAAACGCTAGGACCCGCACGGAGTGGTGCCTGACCTCGTGTGGGAGAACCGCTTCTGCTCCGTAGACGAGGAAGAACGGAGTCTCGCCTATTGGCTTGGTGGCGGTGGTGTGGATGGACCACAACACGGACTGGAGCTCGTCGTGCCAGCCCCTTACGCAAGCCTCGAGCCTCTTCTTGAAGGTCCTGGTCTTGAGGCCTCTTAAAACCTCTACATTGGCTCGCTCGGCCTGGCCGTTTCTCCTGGGGTGTGGCACCGAAGCATAGCAAATCTGCGTTCCAAGGTTAGCACAATATGTCTTGAAAAGGTTGATAGTGAACTGTGAGCCGTTGTCGGTGATGATGCGGTTGGGGACCCCGAACCGGCTTACGAGGCCCTTGATGAACTTGACCGCGGATCCGGCCGGGATGGTTCGGACAGCTTCCACCTCCGCCCATTTCGTGAACTTGTCGATGGCGACGTAGAGGTAGCGGTAGCCCCCGGGCGCTTGAGGGAATGGGCCTAGGATGTCCAGCCCCCAGACCGCAAATGGCCAGGAGAGCAGGGTAGTTTGGAGGCCCTGAGATGGCTGGTGGATCTGCTTGGCATGGAATTGGCAAGCCTCCCAGGAATTCACCAGCTGAGCTGCATCGTTGAGCGCCGTGGGCCAGTAGAAACCGCTGCGGAAAGCCTTGCCAACCAGGGTGCATGACGATGAGTGATGCCCGCAGTCCCCAGCGTGGATGTCAGCTAGCAGCTTGCTCCCTTGCTTCCTGGAGATGCATCGTAAAGAAACATCATTTGGTCGTTTCTTGTAAAGCTCATCGTCTTGAATGCAATACGCCGTAGCCTGTCGGGCTACACGCTCCGCATCTTCCTCCTTCTATGGCAGCGCTCCTCGCACCAGGTACGCCTCGAGATCCTCGGTCCAGCATCCCTCTTGAGGCTCGGACGCCAGGAGCAGGCGAGCTCGTGAGGTCGGGCCGCAGGCGGTGGCTCCCGAGGTCGATGGTTGGGGGAGTTCCTCCTGAGGCGTCGCCAGCCCCTCTTGCGGGGGTGAAGCCGAAGGCTTGAGGAGTGCTACCTCTTGATCTTGCGTTGTATTCCCTCGAAGAGGAAAGGGAGATGCAGCACAGTAGCTTAAGTATTTCCCTCAGTTTTTGAGAACCAAGGTATCAATCCAGTAGGAGACCACGCGCGAGTCCCTCGCACCTGCACAAACAAATAAGAACTTCGCAGCCAACGCGACAAGGGGTTGTCAATCCCTTTACGGTCACTTACGAAAGTGAGATTTGATAGAGATGATAGTTTATATTTTTGGTATTTTTAGTTTATAAGAACAACAAATAAAAGCGGTAAAAGTAAAGTAGATGTAGATTGATATGTTGAGAATGGACCCGGGGGCCATAGTTTTCTCTAGTGGCTTCTCTCATGATAGCGATATTCTACGGCGGGTAAACAAATTACTGTCGAGCAATTGATAGAAAAGCGAATAATTATGAGACTATCTAGGCATGATCATTGTATATAGGCATCACATCCGAGACAAGTAGACCGAAACGATTCTGCATCTACTACTATTACTCCACGCATCGACCGCTATCCCGCATGCGTCTAGTGTATTGAGTTCATAAGAACAGAGTAACGCCTTAAGCAAGATGACATGATGTAGACGGATAAACTCAAGCAATATGATATAAACCCCATCTTTTTATCCTCGATGGCAACAATACAATACATGCCTTGCTGCCCCTACTGTCACTGGGAAAGGACACCGCAGGATTGAACCCAAAGCCAAGCACTTCTCCCATTGCAAGAACTATAGATCTAGTAGGCCAAACCAAACCAATAATTCGAAGAGACTTGCAAGGATATTATGAGCACACATAAACAGTTCAGAGAAGAACCAAATATCTTTCATAGATAACCTTGTCGTAAACTCACAATTCATCGGATCTCGACAAACACACCGCAAAAGAGATTGCATCGAATAGATTTCCCCGAAGACCGAGGAGAACTTTGTATTGAGATCCAGAGAGAGAGAAGAAGCCATCTAGATACTAGCTGTGGACCCGAAGGTCTGTGGTAAACTACTCACAACTCATGGTGAGGGCGATGATGATGATGATGAAGGCCTCTGTGATGGATCCCCCTCCGGTGGAGCTCCGGAACAGGCTCCAAGATGGGATCTCCACGGGAACAGAAGGTACAACGGTGGAATTAGGATTTTCTCTCTGTTCACGGAGTTTCTGGGGTACGTAGACTTATATAGGAAGAAGGAGGGCACCGGGGGAGTCACGGGGGCCCCATGAGGCAGGGGGCGCGCCCTGGGAAGGGGGGCGCGCCCCCACCCTCGTGGGCCCCTCACGGCTTTTCTGACGTGGTTCTCAAGTTCTTCGTGCGTGATTTTCTCCAAAAATATCTCTCGCGAAGGTTTCATTCTGTTAGGACTCCGTTTGATATTCTTTTTCTGCGAAACCCTGAAACAGGCAAAAAACAGCAATCTGTACTGGTCCTTTGGGTTAGTAGGTTAGTCCCATAAATGATATAAAAGTGAATGATAAAGCCCATTAAACATCCAAGAGTTCATGAATAATAGCATGTAACAATCAAAAATTATAGATACGTTGGAGACGTATCAAGCATCCCCAAGCTTAATTCCTGCTCGTCCTCGAGTAGGTAAATGATAAAGAAAGAATTTTTGATGTGGAATGCTAACCAATATAGTTTTTCAATGTAATTCTCTTAATTGTGGCATGAATGTTCAGATCTGAAAGATTCAAGATAAAAGTCTATATTGACATAAGAAATAACGATACTTCAAGCATACTAACAAAGCAATCATGTCTTCTCAAAATACTATGGCTAAAGAAAGTTATCCCTACAAAATCATATAGTGTTGGCTATGCTCCCTCATTATCACACAAAAATATTCATATCATGCACAACCCCGATTTCAGCCAAGCATTTGTTTTCATACTCTATCTTTTCAAACCTTTCAACTTTCACGCAATACATGAGCGTGAGCCATGGATATAGCACTATGGGTGGAATAGAGGTGGTTGTGGAGAAGACAAAAAAGAGGGAATAGTCTCACATCGACTAGGCGTATCAACGGGCTATGAAGATGCCCATCAATAGATATCAATGTGAGTGAGTAGGGATTGCCATGCAACGGATGCACTAGAGATAAATATGAATGAAAGCTCAACAAAAGAAACTAGTGGGTGTGCATCCAACTTCCTTGCTCACGAAGACCTAGGGCATTTGAGGAAGCCCATCGTTGGAATATACAAGCCAAGTTCTATAATGAAAATTCCCACTAGTATATGAAAGTGACTAAGCATTAGACTCTCTACAATGAAGAACATGGTGCTACTTTGAAGCACAAGTGTGGAAAAAAGATAGTAGCAATTGTCCCTTTTTTCTTTGGCCTTTTTATATTTTTTTTGCGCGGAGGGGCTTTATAGATTTAGCCTTTCCTCCCATGGGACAATGCTCTAATAATGATGATCATCACACTTTCATTACAACTCGATATTACAACAACAAAGTATGATTCTATATGAATGCCTTCGGCAGTGTACTGGTATGTGCAATGAAACAAGAGTGACATGTATAAAAATTATGCATGGTGGCTTTGCCACAAATACGATGTCAACTACATGATCATGCAATGGCAATATGACAATATGATGCGTGTCATATGTACAGAACGGTGGAAAGTTGCATGGCAATATATCTCAGAATGGCTATGGAAATGCCATGATAGGTAGGTATGGTGGCTGTTTTGAGTAAGAATATGGTGGCTGTTTTGAAGAAGGATATATAGTGGGTTTATGGCACCGACGAAAGTTGCGCGGTACAAGAGAGGCTAGCAATGGTGGAAGGGTGAGAGTGCGTATAATCCATAGACTCAACATTAGTCATAAGAACTCATATACTTATTGCAAAAATCTACGAGTCATCAAAACAAAGAAATCAACGCATGCTCCTAGGGGGAGGTTGGTAGGAGTTAACCATCGCGCGCCCCCGACCTCCACACAAAGGTTGGCACTCTACAAATACCTCATGCTCTAACTTCGTCACATAGCGGTTCACCATACGTGCATGATACGGGAATCACTAAGCTTAACACAAGTATTTCTCAATTTCATAATGACTCCACTAGCATGACTCTAATATCACTATCCTCATATCTCAAAACATTTACCAAGCATCCAACATCTCATTCTATTCAAGGCACTTAGTGTGATTTTTTTTACTACATTGACATTGGATGTCTCTCATGTGAAGACTAGTTTCTTTAGCCTAAACACATTACCATGCTGTTTTAATAGACTTTCAAAAGGATAAAAGTGAAGCATGAGAGTTCAACAATTTCTACAAAATATTACCACCACCGTGCTCTAAAAGATATAAGTGAAGCACCAGGGCAAAAACTATTCAACTCAAAAGATATAAGTGAAGCACATAGAGTGTTCTAACAATTTCTAGGCCATATTTAACTCTCTCAAATAGGTGTGTCAAGCAAGGATGATTGTGGTAAACTAACAAGCAAAGACTCAAATTATACAAGATGCTCCAAGCAAAACACATAACATGTTGCGAATAAAAATATAGCTCCAAGTATAGTTACCGATGGATGAAGACGAAAGAGGGGATGCCTTCCTGGGGCATCCCCAAGCTTAGGCTTTTGATTATCTTAAATTTACTTGGGGTGCCATGGACATCCACAAGCTTAGGACTTTGCTACTCCTTGTTCCATAGTCCATCAAAGCAATACTCAAAACTTGAAAACTTCACAACACAAAACTTAGACAAAAATTCTCCTGAGCTCCGTTAGTATAAGAAAGCAAACCACTACTCAAAGATGCAGCAATGAATTCATTCTTTGTTTATATTGGTGTTAAACCTACTGTATTCCAACTTCTCTATGGTTCATATCCTCCAATACTACTCATAGATGCATTGAAACAAGCAAACAACACACGAAAAACAGAATCTGTCAAAAATAGAACAGTCTGTAGTAATTTTCAAGTTTCGCCTACTTCTGGAACTCCAACAAATTCAAACTAAATTGGTAAATTTGCGGAATTTGTATACCAATCATCTGCAAAATGAATCAACTAAAAAGCACGCTCCAGTAAAATCTGAAGACTACTTTAGCGAGTGCTAAGGATTCTGTTTTTCACAGCAAGATCACATAAACTTCACACAAGTCTTCCCAAAGGTTCTTCTTGGCACAAACACTAAACAAAACATGAAAACACATCTAATCAGAGGCTAGATGCAATATTTATTCCCTAACTGCCACAAAAACAACAAAACATAAAGTTGGGTTGCCTCCCAACAAGCGCTATTGTTTTACGCCCCTAGCTAGGCACGATACAAGATAAATCTAGGTATTGCCATCTTTGGAAGGCAATCCATAAGTGACTCTCATTATAGATTCATATGGTAATTTGATTTTATTTCTAGGAAAGTGTTCCATGCCTTTGCTTAAGGGAAATTGGAATCTAATATTTCCTTCCTTCATATCAATAATTGCACCAATCGTTCTAAGGAAAGATCTACCAAGAATAATAGGACATGAATGATTGCAATCTATATCAAGGACAATGAAATCTACGGGCACATAATTCCTATTGGCAACAATAAGAATATCATTAATTCTTCCCTTAGGTTTCTTAATAGTGGAATCCGCAAGATGCAAATTTAAAGAACAATCATCAAGCTCATGGAACCCTAGCAAATCACACAAAGTTTTTGTGATAGTGGAGACACTTGCACCCAAATCACACAAAGCATAGCATTCATGATCTTTTATTTATATTTTAATAGTAGGTTCCCACTCATCATAAAGCTTTCTAGGGATAGAAACTTCCAACTCAAGTTTTTCTTCATAAGATTGCATCAAAGCATCAACTATATGTTTGGTGAAAGCTTTATTTTGACTGTAAGCATGCGGAGAATTTAGCACAGATTCCAACAAGGAAATACAATCAATCAAAGAGCAATTGTCGTAATTGAATCCCTTGAAATCCAAAGTAGTGGGTTCATCACTATGCAAAGTTTTAATCTCTTCACTCCCACTTTTAGCAATTTTAGCATCAAGATCAAAAAACTCCAAATCATTGGGACACCTTAAAGCAGAATTATCTCCAATCCTATCTTCATCAAGATTAATAATAGAAAACAAGGATCTAATAGGAGACTCATCAATAACTTTTAGATCTTCATCTTTATTTTCATGCTCTTCCGGTTTAGCAGCCATCTTATTGATCAAGGTGGACTGTTTATCCGAAATTTGGGCAATTAAGTTCTCAAGATGAGCAAACTGAGATTTCAAGCCATAAAATTCTGAAGCTGCTGCCGAAGCTCCTGCATCATTCTCGGCTGAACCTGCATCTGGTGTTGTAGTATCTGTGAGCCACGAGGACTCAGCAATCCCATAACCATGGGTATCAAGACTAGCAAAGCTTTATGGGTATGGAGAAGGGTAGTGGTGAGGTTGCAGCAGCGGCTAAGCATAATATGGTGGCTAGCTTACGAGTACAAGAATAAGATGAGCATCTACGCAAACGGTCCCAAACTAGTAGTGATCGCTAAATATCCCGAACTACCTACGAGTCAAATATAACCCCACCATGTTCTCTTCTCAAGGTGAAAAGAGACAGTCACGGTTACTCACACGGTTGTGTGTTTTATCTCGGATCCTCCGTCAAGTTTCCTACAACCGGACATTAACAAATTCCAATCTGCCATATAACCGCGGGCACGGCTTTCGAAAGATCATAACCCTGCAGGGGTGTCCCAACTTAGCCCATCACAAGCTCTCACGATCAGCTGAAGTGATAAATATAATATCATCACCCCTTATCTTAGGAAAATCCGATCAGGCTCGGCATCCCGGTGCACAAGACATTTCGACAATGGTAAAACAAGTCCAGGAAGACCTCCCGGCGTGCCGACACCCTGATAGTAGCCACGCGTATCTCGTCTCAGGCCACAACCGGATAGGTGATCCTACGAGTAAAACCAGCCCCCGGGTTTCCCCAAGGTGGCCCCGCAGTCTCCCCGTTTGGGACCAACACCATCAGCACTGGCCCCCCTGCTATGTAGAAAAGAATCTCCAAGGAGTGTCCCCCTTATGCAATTTAATTAATTAATTAAATTGTTATTATGAGCAAATTAAAACCAATGTTGGGCCTTGGTGGAGGAGTTTTATTCAAAGTCGAAGTGTCCAGGGGTCCCTATATACCCTACCGTGTAAGGAACGCAAAATCAAGGAACATAATGCCGGTTTATCGGCGCCTAAGGTGGCATGAGTGGAACAAAACACCGAGCAAAAGGCCAAGCCTTCCACCCATGCCCAATATATAGGTGTGTTAATAATAATAATAGATATTGTGATATTCCAACAACAAGTTCCCTCCTGGAACGATCTTCATCTTCACCTGCAACTAACAACGCTATAAGAGGGGCTGAGCAAGCGGGTAACATAGCCAAACAATGGTTTTGCTAGGAAGGTTTCAAAGGTTAGAGGTTCATTGCAACAAGGAGAGGCTGACATAAAAGATGGGTAGCGCGACATGTAACAATAGCATCGAGACAACTAAGCATGGCAATGGTAGTAAAGGTATCCAAGGGTATGGTCATCTTGCCTGGGATTTCGCGAGGAAGAATAACAAGTCCATGAAGAATACGAAGAAGAAGCCTTGAAGAAGAACCATGGGTAGACGAATGAATCCTCACGATCGCAACGGAACAAGCACTAACGATAAGAAGCAAGCAATACGGTAAACACACAACACAAGAACATGACAATATGCTCAACCAAGTATGATGCAAGACAGTTCTACACAGGATGCACAACAAGTCTATACAGGAAGCAAAACATTGCAAGGTAGGAAGCACAGAAAACAGCACAAGTCTATATGATGCAATACATGGCAAGGTATGATGCATGACAAGTCTATACAGGAAGCAATACATGGCAAGGTAGGAAGCATAGAAAACAACACAAGTCTATATGATGCAATACATGGCAAGGTATGATGCATGACAAGTCTATACAGGAAACAATACATGGCAAGGTAGGAAGCACAGAAAAACAACACAAGCAACATGTCAATATGCTCAACCAAGTAGGATGCAAGACAAGTCTATATAGGAAGCTAAACATGGCAAGGCAAGAAGCACGTGTAAACTAGCTATCTAGGCATTTTAAATGAGGCCGGAAATAACAACAACAATTCCGGAAAAATCCCCATATGCATGTTTAGCAATTTTAAGCAAACAACAAATTACACATTTTAATGTTGATAACATGATGCGGATGACATGATCAAGTTTTATGCAATTTTTAGTAAAAGTTAACATGAAGAGATATGCAGTATTGTCACCGTGGTGGAAGGAAAGGGTGCCACGGCAACGATCCGAAAATGATGCAACGGCAACATCCCGGTTCCGGTAACTCGTTGAGAGACCGGTGCAAAAGAAAAGGTGGCGTGAGCGAGTCGAACAAGATGAAAGGTGGGGTGATCCCGTCACCGGGTTCCCACGAGTTGCCGCCAAGGCAAACGAGGGCACAACGGACACAAGCAAACATTTGATACATCTCATACAACACAACAAGCATTCGTTCACCACATCGGCATTCGACTCGGGGTATACCTTTGAAGCGTGCATATTCGGGGCAGAACGAGTTCGTCGGAAGAGGGAAGTAGTGGTTCACGTGTCATAGAGGAAGTAGTGGTTCACGGGGTCGTCGTGGGAAGTAGTTGTACACGAGGCAACGAGGTCGTCGTTGACGTAGGGGTACACGTTATGTAGTGGTACTTGGGTCTTCGGACTTGCCGGTCTCGATTCTTGCGACGGTAGTCGAACTTGGCGTTTCGGGCTGTCATCGTTACTCGTATTGTAGATGTACTTGACGGTTCCGATGGCTCCGGGCGTAGTGGTACTTGTCGCGTCGTAGTGGTACTCGTTTTGTAGATGTACTTAGCGTCACATCGTGTAGTCGTTTGTGTCATAGATGAACTTGACAAAAAATGCACTCCGGCTATTGTGGTACTTGTCGCCTACCCGTGTAGTCGTACACTTGTCGGATCTGGAAGGGGAATTCGGCGCCCACGGGTGTTGCAACTGCAGTGTTCACAACAAAGAAAAAAAACAGCAAGGTGCACAGAAGGCGGCCGGCGATGGCGTTGGAGGGGAGGTCGCCGGTGGCTGTTGGAGGCGGCGAGCTTCTGGTGGAGGTCGTCGGCGTCGCGGTCGAGCAGGAGGAGCGATGGTCGCGGTGCTGGATGGCTCGCGGCGCTATGGCGGGGCAGCGGGAGATGGCGGGTTGGCCGGCCGGCGCTCCAGCGGCGAGACGGGGCCATGCTCGCGGAGGAGGTCGCGCAGTGGCCGTCGCTGGCGGCCTTGGCAGCGCCGGTGGCCAGCGCGAGGCGCGGAGGAGGCCGGAGGGCGAGGAGGCGCGCGGGGCAGCGGCCTTGGCGTCGAGGGAAGATGCAGTGCGCCTGGCGCCATGGCGTGTCGGCGACTGGCTGCGCGACGAGGAGGAGTCAGAGGCGGGGTCGCGGCAGGGCGGCGTGGCAGGAGCGCTCCAGCGGCGGAGGCCATCGGAGGCAGGGGGAGTGGCAGGAGCGCTCCAGCGGCGGAGGCCATCGGAGGCAGGGGGAGTGGTGCGGCGACTCGATGGGTGTCAAGCAGACGAGAGGGAGATGGGGAGATCGAGGGAGCGGGCGAGTGGGTCTGCCGACGGCGCAGGAACTAGCGATGGGGGAGGACGAGGGGATCAGGAGGAGTGGTCGCCCCGAGGCCTAGGGTTTCGCAGGGGGCGCTGGAGTTGGCCTATGGAGGCCTAGTGGTCGGCTGGGCCGTGGCCACTGGAAAGAGTTGGGCCGGTCTGGGCTGGGATGGGCCCAGAGGCGCCAGTTCGGCTGGCTCCTATTCCTTTTTTTAGCAGAAAACAATAGAAGAGAAGAAAGAAAGAAAGAGGGGGTTAGGGAAAGAGTTGCACATGAGGTTATTTTTCTCGGGCTCATAAAAATGAGCTTGATCCGAGAAAAATAGAAATGGCCATTTTGCAAGGTTTAAATTCAAAGTCATTTGAATTTAGTTCAAATGGTTTGAACAAGGGCTAGGTCTTGAAGAGTTCAAAAATGCTCGGATTTTGGAGGAGCCTCAAAAAACGGATAAGAATTATAGACAAGGTTTTGACGGTGAAACTTGAAGTAGAAAAGGCATGGGGAATATATGCACATGTGTTTGGGTTAATTCCAAACAAATGGAATATTTATTTATAATAGCTCCATAATATTAGGAGGATATTTTATAAAGAGAAGTCACTCTTCCCTCGATTTAAATAGATCAAAAGATCTATGCAATTTATTTAGTTGAGATGCCAAGATTAAAGTCATGATGGCATGATGACATGTGCAATGCAAAAATAAATAACACAAGCACAAATGAAACACACGGGAGAACCCGGAACATCTGGAGTCTTCTGGGACGTCGGTCTTCGGGCGTCACAACTCTCCCACACTAACAGAGGATCTCGACCCGAGATCCTAGAGATGGCACCGGATAACGACGGAAAAGGAAGAGGTAAAACGGAGTTGCTTCTTCGACAAACGAGTGAAACCACGAACCTAAGAGGTTGAACAATCTTGAAAGAAAGAATAGAATGAAGACGAACGAAGATGAAACACTCCGTTAGAAAAGAGGAACAAGGAGCATTATGAGAACCTTATAGGTTGAAAGACATGAATTAAGAGCTTACGAACCAAAAGAATATGAAACTGCAACTGTATAGCCAAGAAAAAAAAATAACAAAATTCGGGCAGCACTCCGTCTGAAAAATGGAAGGAATTAACATGAACTTGAGGAGATGGAATGATACTTGAAGAAATCAACAACACACTGCCTCTGAAAAAATTGAAAGAATGACACAAGGGATAAGAAAGATTTCAGGCAGCACTCTGGTTGAAAAGAGAGGAAAAACTGGATAGATGACAGCACTTGAATGGAGGACACGACACTCCGGTTAAATAGACAAGTAACGGAGAATATGATCTTGATAAAAACGAGAAGATGGTCAAAGAGAGCAATATCACAATGCCTCCGAAATGAAAGGATAGAATATAGACCAATGAAAGAAATGAACGGAGAAAAAAATATGACAACTTCTCTCAAAATTGAATTTGAAAGAGCATCCTTACGAAGAAGGGTTGAATAGAGTTGTTGGAAATTCAACAACGAAAGAATAAGCTTGATGTGGGCTTATGGAAAACATCTCAAAATTATGAGGTGACAACCGTCCACTAACGGGAAACAATAGATTGGATTGAGATCAACAAAGAGACGAAAAACTTAATTCACCGAGAGGATAAATGAAGAACTTGGGTCATTTATAAGCACCATAATAGCAACAAATCTCAGGGAAAGCTTTTAGGTGAATTATAACCCAAGACAACTCCAACGAATAATTGAAGGGTTGAAAAAATATCCTGAACAAGGAAAATGATGGTTTTAAATATCTCATTCTTGATAAGTCGTGAATCATAATTCATGAAGGAATTGTCAAGAATGACATAACACCACCTCAACAGATAAGGGAGCAAGAATTGCACTTGGAAAGCATGATGAAGAATTCTTGAGGTCCAACAAGAATCTTGAAGAACACTTCGAGGATGAATTAAATGATGATGAACCACCATGAAGAACTCCGGTAATGAAAAACATGAGAAGCGAAAGATGAAAAGAATAAGATTAAAGGCCTGCGATGAATTAGATGGAGCTTTGAAATGATATAATTGAAATAACTTGAAGCTCCGGAAAACAAGATGAACAACTTAGGACCAAGAATATGATATGATGAACAAGCTCTGGAAAAAAGAGATTAATCACTTCGAGGAAAAATAATAAGATTTACTGTATGCTTATCCTTGATCAAAATA
Organism: Secale cereale; assembly: GCA_902687465.1. Classification (NCBI taxonomy): domain Eukaryota; kingdom Viridiplantae; phylum Streptophyta; class Magnoliopsida; order Poales; family Poaceae; genus Secale; species Secale cereale. The sequence continues at coordinate 745,612,779 of LR738710.1, forward strand.
AATTGATGACCAACAGCAGATTTGGCCTACTACTTATTCTTCTTGAAAAGGATTGGAGAGAGATATAGCCAAACTTGAGAATAATCTTGAATGACTCACCGGTAGGATTATGAAAAGAACAAATGAATTAATACAATAACAATGGAAGAGTAATCTTGAACGAACCACCGTAAGAATTGAGACCGGGTGATGAAAGAGAATAATCACCAGGAAGAATAAGCACTTGAGGAAATTTAGATACAAGAGAACGAAGAGATCGCGAACCGGTTAAGAGTACTTGAACAAAGCACCGGTAGAATATGGAGACGAACGAAGAGGCATCAATGAAGAATATTTGAAGGACGAAGTTGAAAACTGAGAACAAGGAATCTTCTGAAATGATGGCCGTCGGAGGATCACAATGGAAAGAATTCATGAAATGCTTCGGATGGATATAAAAAAATTCCTCATGATCGAAACAATAATGAGGATGGCATGAAGCTAGAACTACGAATCTTGAGAGAATGGCCAAGATTTAAGAGAAACACTTCTCCGGTCTTCAAATGTTGAGACTGAAGACGAGAAATACCATGAAGAATTTCAAGATACCCCGGACGAATGACAAGAGGAAGGTAGAGCTAAAGATGGAAATAATTGAAAACAAGCTTGGATAAGGCGTGTGACTGATGGAAATCATTCTTACGTCACACTTTGAAAAGAATTCTCCGGAAAAGAAGAGTCAGGTAAGATCCTGGGAAAAGACCTATGGGTTAGGGCCCACTAAAGAAATCACCGTTGAAAAAGATTGCTTAAGAGATATTGCACCGGTTGAATTAAATGGCTTGAATAAGATGACAATCCTCAAAATAGTTTGAACGGATTAAGAATGGAATTATGAATCTTTTGAGTTGTCTTGTACAATCCGGATAAGAATAGGAGAGTTGACTAACCAGGAGAGACTTTGGATAAGAAATTTCAACATGGGAAAATATGTGAAACAAAAGGAATAGATTTGATCAATACGAAAGCTTGGACTTAGTCCACCGGAGAAGAATGTTAGAATGAACTTGAAACTCTTGAGCATCTTCACGATAAATCACCGGATAAGAACATTGAAGGAAATGAATGAAGAAACATCACATGAAAAAAATGGATACTTGATTAAGAATTCTGGCTCCGAGAAGAAGAAGGGTGGGAGGGTGGGGAAAACAAAGACAACTTGGGATGAATGAAACAGACAAATCGTCAGATTTCTCAACGGTGTCCGTATGGAATAACTTGAAGAGAAGGCACACCGGTTGAAAAGGATTACCATGAGAATCTCGATGGTCAAGAATAATTTGTACTCCCATGGAATTATGAGAATACCGATTAGGAAAGGTATGGAATCAACACTTGACATCGAAGCAACTCGAATACCAGAATCAAAACAAAAACAAAGGATATATATGTTGCAACATAATCTTCACAATATCATTCGAACAGAGGATTGAACGAATTAATTCCGTAGGTACATCAACTTGTCGAGAAGCCACTTGGGAGAACAAAAGGTAAATAAAACAACAAGGAGCAGCTAGAACAAATACAAGATAGAAGCTTCATCCCAAATATTCGTGCTGAAAGCTTATGGAACGTGTTACAAAAGGGTTTTGCAATTCCCGGATCAGCATAGCCAAGGACCCTTTAAGATGCAACTCCCAATCGGAACAACGCCCATAAACCCACTTCACTCAATGTAGAACCCCAAACTCCATATCATGCATTCGTTGGAAGAATGCCTACGAGCTACTAGATGAACCCACCTATTAATTTCCGAAAGCTTCCAGTTATGCTATCAGGTGTTGGGGATACAGGGGAAGCATCGCGCACTCAACTCTAATCCTACATCCAGCTGTATCCATCCTTCAACACATAACCAGTTATTTCCGGAAACCGTTTACCTCGGACCTTCGAAACGCATCTACTATACAAGCTATGGCAATACTCCCGAACTACCTCCCCAGTACTGGGTGATGTCGGGGTTATCTTTCCACTAACCGCATAGGAGAGTTTTTGATGTCGGCCGTCTTAAGTATTCCAGCACTGCTGCGATATATTTGTGACGACAACACCTCGGAGCTCAACTCCCCGGGACACTGCCACAACCCCTAATGACAGGAGGCATCGAGAACAATGTTCTCATCACAAAGACATCAGAACAATCCAAACAATACTCGCGTGATCCTAAAATTTTTTTGGTGAATTTTTGAGAGTAGAAGAGATAAGCAATCGTCAGGCGTCCTCACCAGAGTGAAAAGGGATGAGGAGTAAAAAGAAATCCTACTCTCCGATATAAATATATAGGACCCAAAACATTTTCAAGTGTGTGCCTAGACTCAACCGTCAACGATTCGATCAATCAGTGGGGGCTCCTAGGTCGGAGAAGGCTTTGAATACCAACTTGTAATGCCCAGGATGGGACTATACCTCCTACGTGTCGAGGCACGACTTAAAGGTATAAGCCCATTCTGGAATGATCTCAAGTTTGGTACCTTTGCACGACTAATTAAAAATAGGGCTGAAAATGCAAAAGGATAGTTGGCTTACACTCGCCACGTCACACAAAACATTACATAAGCAAATCATCATCCAAATAACATCACAACCCGACTACGGGTGAAGATCCAAAAGAAAGATACCAAAAACATAAAGCCATAGGTCCAAATCGCCCTAGTAGAAACCACTACTGATCGTCGAAACACGTCACATACATACGGCCACTCTCTTCATCGAGCTCCCAGTGAAGTACTTGAACCAGCTCCTGCATCATTCTCGGCTGAACCTGCATCTGGTGTTGTAGTATCTGTGAGCCATGAGGACTCAGCAATCCCATAACCATGGGTATCAAGACTAGCAAAGCTTTATGGGTATGGAGAAGGGTAGTGGTGAGGTTGCAGCAGCGGCTAAGCATAATATGGTGGCTAGCTTACGAGTACAAGAATAAGATGAGCATCTACGCAAACGGTCGCAAACTACTAGTGATCGCTAAAGATCCTGAACTACCTACGAGTCAAACATAACCCCACCGTGTTCTCTTCTCAAGGTGAAAAGAGATAGTCACGGTTACTCACATGGTTGTGTGTTTTATCTCGGATCCTCTGTCAAGTTTCCTACAACCGGACATTAACAAATTCCAATCTGCCACATAACCGCGGGCACGGCTTTCGAAAGATCATAACCCTGCAGGGGTGTCCCAACTTAGCCCATCACAAGCTCTCACGATCAACTGAAGTGATAAATATAATATCATCACCCCTTATCTTAGGGAAATCCGATTAGGCTCGGCATCCCGGTGCACAAGACATTTCGACAATGGTAAAACAAGTCTAGCAAGACCTCCCGGCGTGCCGACACCCTGATAGTAGCCGTGCGTATCTCGTCTCAGGCCACAACCGGATAGGTGACCGTACGAGTAAAACCAGCCCTCGGGTTTCCCCAAGGTGGCCCCGCAGTCTCCCCGTTTGGGACCAACACCATCAGCACTGCCCCCCTGCTATGTAGAAAAGAATCTCCAAGGAGCGTCCCCCTTATGCAATTTAATTAATTAATTAAGTTGTTATTATGAGCAAATTAAAACAAATGTTGGGCCTTGCTGGAGGAGTTTTATTCAAAGTTGAAGTGCCAAGGGGTCCCCATATACCCAACCGTGTAAGGAACACAAAATCAAGGAACATAATGCCGGTTTATCGGCGCCTAAGGTGGCATGAGTGGAACAAAACACCGAGCAAAAGGCCAAGCCTTCCACCCATGCCCAGTATATAGGTGTGTTAATGATAATAATAGATATTGTGATATTCCAACAACAAGTTCCCTCCTGGAACGATCTTCATATTCACCTGCAACTAACAACGCTATCAGAGGGGCTGAGCAAGCGGGTAACATAGCCAAACAATGGTTTTGCTAGGAAGGTTTCAAAGGTTAGAGGTTCATGGCAACAAGGAGAGGCTGACATAAAAGATGGGTAGCGCGACATGTAACGATAGCATCGAGACAACTAAGCATGGCAATGGTAGTAAAGGTATCCAAGGGTATGGTCATCTTGCCTGGGATTTCGCGAGGAAGAAGAACAAGTCCATGAAGAATACGAAGAAGAAGCCTTGAATAAAAACCATGGGTAGACGAATGAATCCTCACGATCGCAACGGAACAAGCACTAACAAGAAGAAGCAAGCAATACGGTATACACACAACACAAGAACATGACAATATGCTCAACCAAGTATGATGCAAGACAGTTCTACACAGGATGCACAACAAGTCTATACAGGAAGCAAAACATTGCAAGGTAGGAAGCACATAAAACAACACAAGCCTATATGATGCAATACATGGCAAGGTATGATGCATGACAAGTCTATATAGGAAGCAATACATGGCAAGGTAGGAAGCACAGAAAACAACACAAGTCTATATGATGCAATACATGGCAAGGTATGATGCATGATAAGTCTATACAGGAAGCAATACGTGGCAAGGTAGGAAGCACAGAAAAACAACACAAGCAACATGTCAATATGCACAACCAAGTAGGATGCAAGACAAGTCTATATAGGAAGCTAAACATGGCAAGGCAAGAAGCAAGTGTAAACTAGCTATCTAGGCATTTTAAATGAGGCCGGAAATAACAACAACAATTCCGGAAAAATCCCCATATGCATGTTTAGCAATTTTAAGCAAACAACAATTCACACATTTTAATGTTGATAACATGATGCGGATGACATGATCAAGTTTTATGCAATTTTTAGTAAAAGTTAACATGAAGAGATATGAAGTATTGTCACCGTGGTGGAAGGAAAGGGTGCCAGGGCAACGATCCGAAAATGATGCAACGACAACATCTCGGTTCCGGTAACTCGTTGAGAGACCGGTGCAAAATAAAAGGTGGCGTGAGCGAGTCGAATTAGATGAAAGGTGGGGTGATCCCATCACCGGGTTCCCACGGGTTGCCGCCAAGGCAAACGAGGGCACAACGGACACGAGCAAACATTCAATACATCTCATACAACACAACAAGCATTCCTTCACCACATCGGCATTCGACTCGGGGTATACCTTTGAAGCGCGCATCTTCGGGGCGGAACGAGTTCGACGGAAGAGGGAAGTAGTGGTTCACGTGTCGTAGAGGAAGTAGTCGTTCACGGGGTCGTCGTGGGAAGTAGTTGTACATGAGGCAACGATGTCGTCGTTGACGTAGGGGTACACGTTATGTAGTGGTACTTGGGTCTTCGGACTTGCCGGTCTCGATTCTTGCGACGGTAGTCGAACTTGGCGTTTCGGGCTGCCATCGTTACTCGTTTTGTAGATGTACTTGACGGTTTCGATGGCTCCGGGCGTCGTGGTACTTGTCGCGTCGTAGTGGTACTCGTTTTGTAGATGTACTTAGCGTCACATCATGTAGTCGTTTGTGTCATAGATGAACTTGACAAAAAATGCACTCCGGCTGTTGTGGTACTTGTCGCCTTCCCGTGTAGTAGTACACTTGTCGGATCCGGAAGGGGAATTCAGCGCCCACGGGTGTTGCAACTGCAGTGTTTACAACAAAGAAAAAAAAACAGCAAGGTGCACAGAAGGCGACCGGGGATGGCGTTGGAGGTGAGGTCGCCGGTGGCTGTTGGAGGCGGCGAGCTTCTGGTGGAGGTCGTCGGCGTCGCGGTCGAGCAGGAGGAGCGATGGTCGCGGCGCTGGATGGCGGGGCAGCGGGAGATGGCGTGTTGGCCGGCCGGCGCTCCAGCGGCGAGACGGGGCCATGCTCGCGGAGGAGGTCGCGCGGTGGCCGTCGCTGGCGGCCTTGGCGGCGCCGGTGGCCGGCGCGAGGCGCGGAGGAGGCGCGCGGGGCAGCGGCCTTGGCGTCGAGGGGAGATGCAGTGCGCCTGGCGCCATGGCGCGGCGGCGACTGGCTGCGCGACGAGGAGGAGTCAGAGGCGGGGTCGCGGCAGGGCGGCGTGGCAGGAGCGCTCCAGCGGCGGAGGCCATCAGAGGCAGGGGGAGTGGCAGGAGCGCTCCAGCGGTGGAGGCCATCGGAGGCAGGGGGAGTGGTTCGGCGACTCGGTGGGTATCGAGCAGATGAGAGGGAGAGGGGGAGATCGAGGGAGCGGGCGAGTGGGTTTGCCGACGGCGTAGGAACGAGCGATGGGGGAGGACGAGGGGATCAGGAGGAGTGGTCGACCCGAGGCCTAGGGTTTCGCAGGGGCGCTGGAGTTGGCCTATGGAGGCCTAGTGGTCGGCTGGGCTGTGGCCACTGGAAGGAGTTGGGCTGGTCTGCGGCTGGGATGGGCCCAGAGGCGCCAGTTCGGCTGGCTCCTATTCCTTTTTTTAGCAGAAAACAATAAAAGAGAAGAAAGAAAGAAATAGGGGGTTAGGGAAAGAGTTGCACATGAGGTTATTTTTCTCGGGCTCATAAAAATGAGCTTGATCCGAGAAAAATAGAAATGGCCATTTTGCAAGGTTTAAATTCAAATTCATTTGAATTTAATTCAAATGGTTTGAACAAGGGCTAGGTCTTGAAGAGTTCAAAAATGCTCGGATTTTGGAGGAGCCTCAAAAAACGGATAAGAATTATAGACAAGGTTTTGATGGTGAAACTTGAAGTAGAAAAGGCATGGGGAATATATGCAAGTGTGTTTGGGTTAATTCCAAACAAATGGAATATTTATTTATAATAGCTCCATAATATTAGGAGGATATGTTATAAAGAGAAGTCACTCTTCCCTCGATTTAAATAGATCAAAAGATCTATGCAATTTATTTAGTTGAGATGCCAAGATTAAAGTCGTGATGGCATGATGACATGATGCAATGCAAAAATAAATAACACAAGCACAAATAAAACACACGGGAGAACCCGGAACATCTGGAGTCTTCTGGGACGTCGGTCTTCGGGCGTCAGAGACCCACACCTTTATAAAGGAGTAGATGGTGTTATTAGACGTTGTGTACTTGAGCATGAACATGAACAGATCCTACGCAAGTGTCACTCCGATGCCTATGGAGGACACCATGCTGGAGATCGAACTGCACACAAGGTATTGCAATCTGGTTTTTATTGGCCTACTCTCTTCAAAGATACCCGTAAGTTTGTCTTGTCTTGTGATGAATGTCAGAGAATTGGTAATATTAGTAGACGTCAGGACATGCCTATGAACTATTCACTTGTTATTGAACCATTTTATGTTTGGGGCTTTGATTACACTACAAAAAAAGACACATACTTTGGGCCGTACTTATGATACTTCTATGACAATAATTGTGACAAAACACGGTATCATCATAGATGTGGTGGTGTCCTACTTCTATGACAAAAAATCATGATAGAAAATGGGCTTTTCGTCCTGGGCGGGCCGGATACGCAACTGCATGACATTCTTTGGGCCGTCCATGACGGAAAAAACCGTGGTAGAAGCGAGGGCGAGGAAAATATCGGGGTGTTCCCGGTTACGGTGGGTGGTCGGGGCTGAGCGATGCGCGTTTCTCTTGTACACGCACGCGCGTGGGTGCGAGGCGTTGGGCTCTAACTGAACCCGAGCGATTGCACTGCAGGCTACGCATTACTGAACTCGAGCGATCGATCGATGGCTGTTAACTGAACCCGATCGAGCAATTCCTTCGCTACTGCTGCTAACTGAAGCCGATGGATGCTGCCTCTGCATGAACAGTGAGCGTTAC
>LR738710.1:745620532-745638252 GCA_902687465.1 Secale cereale
GGGGGTGGATGAACAGGACCCCGTGGTGTTGAACAAGACCTCGATCGATCGAGCCGGTTGGGGCTTCAAGAACAGGACCCCATGAAGGGCTGGATGAACAGGACCACCCAGTGGAGGGCTGGATGAACAGTAGACTATGGAGGGCTGGATGAATAGTAGCCCGTGGAGGGGTGGTTGAACAGGAGCCCGTGAAGAGGGCTGGTTGAACAATAGCCGGTGGAGTAGCGCGTGGTGAAGGCTGAACAGTCGCAGGTGGAGGCAGGTAAGGTCGACGGTGGATGAACAGTAGCCCGTGAAGGCTAGAGGGGGTCGACGGTGGAGACGAACAATATCCCGTGGAGTCCCATTTTGCGGTACGCCACACCCCTCCCGATGAACATGACCCCCGTTTCGACCGTAGCGCTCCAACACAAGTCCGTTTCCTCCATTTTGCGGTACACCACACCCCTCCTGATCAACAGGACCCCTGTTTCGACTATAGGAGGTCCGTTTCCTCCATTTTGCGGTACGCCAGACCCCTCCCGATGAACAAGATCCCGTTTCAACCATGGCCAGTCGAACACAAGGTCGTTTCCTCCGTTCTGCGGTACGCCAGGCCTCGTTTCCATCGACTGTTCCGTCCAAGACGGTTGGCCTCCCCATGAACACGACGACGATGCAGTTTCTCCGTTCCGACCCATCCATGTACACGAGCCCTGGCCGTACGTATGCGCGAGTAGGCATTTGAGACCCTGCCCGTATGTACGTACGTGGCCGCATTTTCTTTCTTGCACACTGGCCGCTGTACGTACGTGTACATGCTACGTGTGCGCCTCTACTACGACACGTGTGCGCCTCTACATCGACCAGTATGTACGTACATGTTTGCGACCAGAATGACAACGCTACGTACGCTTCGACCAGGTGGGTTCCGACTGTCAGGCACTTCCTTGTATGCGAAGATGTAGCTGGTGTGTCCCAGCAGTCAGGGGGCGAATCGTTTTTTTGCCCGGACGCACTTCCTTGCGTGCGAAGATGTAGCTGGTGGGTCCCAGCAGTCAGGAGGAAATGTTTTTTTCACGAAATACGGTGGCCCGTCCGGTGGGTCCCCCCATGTCAGTTGGAGGAATAATTATTTTGCGTGTAATAAGGAGGCACTTCCTTGCTGCGGCCGTGGACCCAGCTATCAGCCTCTCCACGTACAGTACTCTTCCGATGGAAGTCGTTCCTTGACCACGTTCACCACGCTGCACCGAGAGCACCAAGGCGGTGGACGACGGCGAGGCCTAGGAAGGGGACGACGCGGAGCTGGGGAAGACGCGGCAGCGGAAGCCCGCGCGGAGAGGAGTACGAGGGTTCACTGGTTCGGCTGCGGTGTGAGGCTGCCGTCACCGTAGGGCCTGGCTAGCGGTGGGAATAGTAGGGGGCCATGAGGCTTTCGAGGCAGCACAACCGGCCATGGGAGGCAGGAGCATGCGGCGCGACCGACGCTGCTTTGGGCAGGTGGAGTAACAAGACCAGAGGTTGAATAAGCACTACGACCATTGGATGGACATCGTACGGTCACTGGAGCTAGAACTGTTCATATTGCCTAAGTTGACAAAGCACTCCGTCCCGTCAACTTAGTAGGCCCACAAGTCAGCCACCCACCAAGGTGGGTCCCAACTAGAAGGGGGAGTATTCATTTTTTTGTGCGTAATAAGGAGGCACTTCCGGTGGGTCTGAGCTGACAGCGGGGGGAAAGTTTTTTTCGCGAAATACGGTGGCCCATCCGGTGGGTCCCAGCAGTCAGGGGGAAACGTTTTTTCGCCAAATATGGTGGCCCGTCCGGTGGGTCCCTGCTGTCAGATGGAGGAATAATTATTTTCCGCGTAATACAGAGGCACTTCCTTGCGGCTACCGTGGACCCAGCTGTCAGCCTGTCCACGTACAGTACTCTTCTGATGGAAGTCGTTCCTTGACCACGTTGACCACGCCGCGCCTAGAGCACCAGGGCGGTGGACGACGGCGAGGTCTTGGAAGGGGAGGACGCAGAGACGGGGAAGACGCGGCAGTGGAAGCCCACACGAAGAGGAGTACGAGGGTTCACTGGTTCGGCTGCGGTGTGAGGCTGTCGTCACCGAAGGGCCAGCGGTGGGAATAGTAGGGGGCGGTGAGGCCTCCGCGGCATCGCAGCCGGCCACGGGAGGCTGGAGCATGAGGCATGATTGGCGCTGGTTTGGGCGGATGGAGCAAGAAGACGAGAGGTTGAAGAAGCACTACGGCCGTTGGACGAACATCGTATGGTCAATGGAGCTAGAATCGTGCATATTGACTAAGTTGACAAAGCCCTCTGTGCCCGTAAACTTAGTAGGCCCACAAGTCAGCCTCCCACTATACTGGGTCCCAGCTAGCAGGGGGAGTATTCATTTTTTTGTGCGTAATAAGGAGGCACTTCCGGTGGGTCCGAGCTGACAGCGGGGGGAACGTTTTTTTTTTGCGAAATACAGTGGCCCGTCCGGTGGGTCCCAGCAGTCAGGGGGGAAACATTTTTTTGCCAAATACGGAGGCTCGTCCGGTGGGTCCCCGCTCTCAAGTGGAGGAATAATTATTTTCCGCGTAATAAGGAGGCACTTCCTTGCGGCTGCCGTGGACCCAGCTGTCAGCCTCTCCACGTACAATACTCTTCCGACGGAAGTCGTTCCTTGACCACGCCGCGTCGAGAGCACCAGGGTGGTGGACGATGGCGAGGCCTAGGAAGAGAACGACACAGAGGCAGGGAAGACTCGGCAGTTGTTTCCCATGCGGAGGGGAGTACGACTGTACAAGGGTTTACTGGTTCGTCTGCCGTCGCCGGAGAATAACAGCAGGTGTGGGTGAGTAGAGGGATGGCTAGGCCAGCTATGGGAGTACAGTGGGGCGGTGAGGCCTGCGCGGCAGCACAGCCGGCCGCCGGGGGGAGGGAGTAGGCAGTCCCGCCAATGCTTGTTTGAGCGGCTGGAGCAGGAAGAGCAGAGATTGAAGAAGCACGACGGCCGTTGGATGGACATCCAATAGTCACTGCTTGTGCGTCAACCTTTTTTAGGAAGGCCTCAAATCTGTGGAAAACACCATACAACCCATCTGTCATTATTTCTAATAATTTACAGCCCATTTGCTAATTCTTAAGGTTTTTTTTGGAACCCAAATTCTTTTTGTTAGCATTACATCCCATATTGTGGCCACGGTAAAAAAAATTATACGAAATTTTGCATATTTCGGTGCGGTTTGAACTGGTTTTAATCCCGAAATTTCGAGTCACATTCAAATTGATTTTAAAAATAAATGTATATCAATATAAAATCCAACAAATTGTTCACGCATAAAAATCAATGCAATTTAAAATCTCGAAATGAAAAAAAGATATTTGAAACTAATTATTGGTTTGATGTGTTTTAAAAATGTACAACCCATTTCTCATTACTGATAGACCATTTTCTCGGCCAGCCAAATGAAGCTCTCCTCGTCTTGAAAAGTTGCAGCCTAATAGGCCCGACAAAGCGACTTTCTTGGCAAATCACAAAAAAACTGGGATGCGGCCGTGGACCCAGCTGTCAGCCTCTCCACGTACAGTACTCTTTCGATGGAAGTCGGTCGTTGACCACATTGACCACGCCGCGCCGAGAGCACCAAGGTGGTGGACGACGGTGAGGCTTAGGAAGGGGAGGACGCGGAGCCGGGGAAGACGCGGTAGTGGATGCCCAAGCGGAGAGGAGTACGAGGGTTCATTGGTTCGGCTACGGTGTGAGGCTGCCGTCGCCGCAGAATAACAGGGGGTGTGGGTGAGTAGAGGGTGCCCTGGCCAGCGGTGGGAGTAGTAGGGGGCGGTGAGGCCTCCGCGGCATCACAGCCATCCACGGGAGGCAGGAGCACGCGGCACGACCGACACTGGTTTAGGCGGCTGGAGCAAGAAGACCAGAGGTTGAAGAAGCACTACTGCCGTTGGATGAACATCGTACGGTAACTGGAGCTAGAATCGTTCATATTGACTAAGTTGAAAAAGCCCTCCATCCCCGTCAACTTGGTAGGCCCACAAGTCAGCCTCCCACGATGCTGGGTTCCAGCTGGCAGGGGGAGTATTCATTTTTTTGTGCGTAATAAGGAGGCACTTCCTTGCGTGCGTAGATAGCTGGTGGGTCTGACCTGTCAGCGGGGGGCACATTTTTTTTCGCAAAATACAAAGGCCCTTCCGGTGGGTCCGAGATGTTAGGTGGAGGAATCAAAGACTTGAGAAGGCGTACAGAATAAGCTAGTTTACCAGTAAAGAGACGTTGCTGAGTTTTAGAAAAAAGAGAGACATGCTCCTGTAGCTGGTTCGATTCCAAACCTAGACTATAACTATATATGGTGCTATGCTACTCTGCAAGTAATGAAACTGACATATCCAATGTTCACTTCTCCTCTTCTCTACTTACTCTGCCTAGCATCAGAAGCTCTGGCCGCAGCAACCATGTCCGTTGGCTGCTCGTCCACCTGCTCTTCAGCAAGCAACAACCAAATATGCGCCAAGTCGCCACCCGTACCATCGCCTGTGGGTCTCATCACACCCCCGCCAGCACGCGCACCGCAGCCGGTTGCTCATCGCAACCCGCTGCCGTTGGTGTGGTGCCACTACTGCAAATCACGCAGAGTCATACGTCGCGTCTCAACCACAATCCTCAACCCTGGCCGAGTCTTCTACAAATACCCGAATCATGGGGTAATAATATGTTTAAGTGTTGTTCTGCTGCTTTTAGTTACTGATTATTTTTAATAGTTTGGTTGATGATCTTCCAATTTGATTCATGCAGAAAAGGGAAGATTTGTGTGATTTGTATTTCTCGGAAGTTGCTGATGTGGGGGAGTGCAACTACGCTGATTATTTGGTTAGCCGAGGAATCCCAATACCAGCAGGTTGGGGTGTTGGACAAGTAACTGAAGGAACGACATAAGAGGAAGATGCAGAGCAGAAGGTTAAAGATGTTGTTCCTCTGATCATGGCCAAGCAACAGCTGCTGAACGGCCTTGACAACAATGAGGAGATGAAAGAGCTTGTGAAGATAATGGGCAAAATCGATGTGCTCTGTAGGATGATTGTCTCTTTAATTGCAGTGTATGTAGCACTCGTGATGTATTCACTGGCTATGACATGAGCACTTTGCTGAAACTAGTAATGAATGAAACGTGTGTAGCAGGCTGGGCGTAGTGTTGTGAACATCTAATCAGGGGGTATCCCCTTTTGCTCATAAATAAATAAATAGCAGAGGCCCTATTGGTAATAAATAAATAAATTAGCAGAGGCCCTATCGGGTCAGCTTTGTTCTCATTCGAAGACGGCGAGCAAATGGCAGTCCAACATCAAACTATGTCATCAAATTCAAGTTTCACAGCCAAATATGAGTACAACTAAACACCAATGTCATCATGTTTTAGTCATCATACAATCACCAAACACAAATCAGCATACATAACAAGTGATGTTCTCATAGGAAAATACTAAACAACATGTTCATCAGGTTTCAGTTGTCATAGCAAACACAATTTCACATAGTAGATAAAAAAACGTCTTCTGACAAGCAAATACGACAAAAGCAATGTAATCATCATCCGCAGCAGCAGCGTCAACATCTTCGCCATGTGTATCAGTCTGAATCGTAATTCCCCACGGTGTCATCTTCTTCTTCATCCTCAGCGTCCTCGAATGTTGGCTTCTTCTTGATTAACTCTTGTATGTCCACAACATGACATGCAATCTTTTCGCCGGCGTCATTGATGTGATGGTTCTCAAATATATTAGGAACATCTGTGTTATCTTGTACATCAGGAGCAGCGTAAGCATCATCTTGTTGTGCAACTTCATTAAACGTATTCCTCTGCTCAAACCTTTGCAATACTCTCCAGTCATCGCTACGTGCAAATGTGTCTTCCAAGAAAAATATCTATGTTGCTTGATTTGCCAAAATAAAAAGGCTCGTTGGTCTGGTACGCCGCCTTGACATTGATGGATTTGATATAATCATCAGCTCTGGGTTTTGCGATCCTGGAAATCAGGTTATACCAATGACAGCACAACAGAACCACACACCGATGATCCTCGAAACTGAAGATATACTGTAACGGAACAATGTATGTTATGTTAGCATACATTTCAGTTGTCTCTTTTTCATACGTATCCGTGCTCATGATGGCACTGTTTTGTGTCTTCCTACCTTCGTCTCGTGCAAGGGTGTTGTAGCGCACATCTCCAACAACGCAAGATTCATAATGTCTTACCCGAGTATCAGGACCCATTGCTAGTGAGTAAATGGTATCATCAACTGCCTGCCCATCCTCCCGCATCTTCTTAACCTATGGTTAGAAAATAGACAAGCTGCTCATCTTATGTACTCAATATATTAAAAAAACTAACAGTGCAATTCAAAAGCTTACATGGCTCTTGAACCATTTCGCAAATCCTGCCATAACCAATTTGTCAATGTTTCTTGGATTTTGCGGCAGTAACTCCTTTTTATAGATGCTGCACAACATATTGATCGCGTCAAACATCTAAATATATAAGAATGTGCTGCAAGTTTAGTAGATTATGATGTATAAGCTGCAATACTTAGCACTTACTTGATATATGGTAGTATCTCAGAACAGTTATTCAACACATACCAAACCATTTTTTCAAAATCTTTAGGTTTGTCCTCTTGTCCACTCTTCCCTGTAACTCGAACAGAATAATCAAAAACATTGAGCCCGGGATTGTCTTCATCCACCTCTTTGCTAAGCTGATCAGTTGTTTCAATGTATTTTGAGCAGAATGTCAACGCTTGTGTAGCAATGTAGGCCTCTGTAATGGAACCCTCGGGCCTAGCTCTATTCCTAACATAGCCCTTGAAAGTGCCTAGCCGCCTTTCAATAGGGTACATCCAGCCATACTGTACTGGACCTCTAAGTAGTGCCTCATCAGGTAGATGAACAGCCAAATGCACCATCACATCAAAGAAGGCTGGAGGATATATCTTCTCAAGATCGCATAGGATAGTTGGTATCTTGCTTCTAAGACGCTCCAAAGCATCTATCCTGATATTTCTACTGCAGAGTTCCCTGAAGAATTGTCCCAACTCTGCAACTGCTCTGTATAAGTCAGGGCGGCCCAATCCTCTAAGGATAATAGGTAAAACCCTTTGAAGTAGGACGTGGCAGTCATGAGTTTTCAACCCTTATACCTTGTTTCCATATGCACCGACTCTCCTTTCAGGGTTGGAAGCAAATCCATGTGGGAATCTCACACGTGACAGGACCTCGCAGAATTCTTTTCTTTTTACCTTGTCCAAGACGTACACAGCTGGTGCCATATCCCGTGGTTTACCTTCATCTTGCACCTACAAATCATGTCTGATACCGAGGTCTGTCAAATCAATCCTAGATTTTAAGGTATCTTTCGTCTTGCCTTCAATATTAAGAAGTGTGCCGATAATGCTGTCACATATATTTTTCTCGATGTGCATCACATCAAGATTATGCCGCAGATCCAAATCTTTCCAATACTCCAAGTCCCACATAGTGGACCTGCGGGTAAACAATAATCTCTCTTCTGCCCTGCCATGCTTCCTTTTCCCGCTACCATTATCAGGATGGTTTCCTGGTGTAATATGCCCGACCTTCTCTAATTCCATTTGCAAATCATCGGCGGTGAGCCTCTTTGGCGCATCACGGTTTTCATGCTTTGCATTGAACACATGTCTTCGGTATTTTCTAGGATGTGGCTTGTCCTTGGCAAGGAAACGGCGGTGTTCAATGTAACAAATCTTGCTAAGTACTGCGTATGACAGCGGATTCCTGTCACTGCGAACACATGCATTGTAACCATGTGTCGTTCGCCCTGACATAGTGCCCAAAGCCGGATATTCATGGATGCTTCAAATTATAACAGCATGCAGAAAGAAATCAGCTGGTGGGCTGCTATATAGGTCTCGAGTGAGAACACCCCTCCATAGTTGTTGAAGTTCCTCCACAAAAGGCTCCATGAACAAATCAAAATCCTTTCCAGGACTTTTTGGACCTGGGATGAGCAAGGCCATCATGTAGTTTGATTCTTTGGTGCAGACATTTGGAGGCATGTTATAAGGGATAACAAGCACTGGCCACATGCTATATGTGGCGCTCTGTTGGCCAAATGGGTTAAATCCAGGTGAAGCTAAGCCAAGTCTAATATTTCTCGGGTTAGTAGCAAACTTTTCGTGCTTCTGATTGAAGCTTTTCCACTCACTACCATGTGATGGATGGCTCATTACATTCTGATCTCTGTACTCCTGGTTCCTAGAATGCCATAGTACATCCTCTCTTGTTTCAGCATCATGAAACAACCTCTTCAATCTTGGTGTAATTGGAAAATGTCTCAGAACATTATGAGGAATCCTCTTCACAACATCGCCATCTTTCCATCTTGATGATTTGCATTTCGAGCATTCACTTAAGTTGGCATAATCCTTCCGGAACAGAACACAATTATTCTTACAAACATTGATCATATCATATCCAATTCCAACTGCACGAAGGAAATTCTTCATTTTACTGTAGGTGTGTGGCAGCTCAGACGCATCTAGGAAAGCTTTGCGGAAAGCAGCCAACATCGCATCGAATGATTTGTTGGTCATCTGCTCAGATGTCTTCACCGGAAGAAAGGTGACAATAGCTGAGAATAATGACAGGTTATTTCCTTGGGTGACAGCCACGTTGCATTGTTCCAACATGCGGGCCCACCGTTTTTCTTCTGTAGGTGAAAGTTCACGGAATGCATGAGCATTTCGTAGCATTGTTTCAATGTTGGTCAATCTCACTGGCTCGGCCACCTCCTCCTCATCCACCTCTTCCACCCGAGCAGGAGGCAGATCAAGATGGTGATCTGCTGCTTCCACGTAGTCAATAACATTGCTGTTCACAGCTTCACCATGATGAACCCACCTAGTATATGGGACCGACATCCCATATAAGTGTAGATGATTTTGCACAGTTGACTGGGGTCTTGTAACTGAATTCCTACAGTTGCTACACGGGCAGAGCACATCTGATTTCGGACCACCGTACTCAGCTCTGATAAAGTTCATGAAGTTTTCAACCCCCTCGACACATGCAGCGGAGAATCTTCGAGCAGAAGTTATCCAAGTCATGTCCATCTATTAGACATACAAATTAGTTCTTCTACTAGATATTACTGGAAAAACATATATGCTTTTTTATGAAGTCCAGAAGAAAATACTTAGGTCGATGTCTAAAGCTATGGCAAGATATTTGGACGAGCAGATCTAAGTAACGAAATATATGTAAAGCTAATTCAGCAAACGTATTTGAGTGCTAAATTATGGCAGGCTATTTCAGCAGTCAATGAGGCCGAGCACACAACCATCAAACTATCGAAGGCCATCGCAGCAACAAAGATTGAGTATAAAACGGTGTAGAGCTATTTCACCTAACAGATTGGCTACTAGACCATGGCAATCTACGTCACAATAAATATATGGCATGATATTTTAGCAACTAATCGGCCTTGGTATGCCATCTCAGCTAAGCAGATTGAGTGCAGAACAGAGCAAGGAAGCTTCTTAAGCAGAGCATATTAACTGCAAACTACTTCGGCAAACAGTGAGATTAACATCGTCTATCAGCTAACATTCAACTCTACACCGACATGCACGGGGCCTCAGCGTAGAATGCGCGTACCGTGGGAGAAGCTGACCGCCGCGCGTCTCCACATGAACGTCGCCAGCGGTGGCGGTGCTGACCGCCTCCACAAGAACGTCGCCAGCGGTGGCTGCGCGACAAGAGGATGGCAGTCTACGAGAGCGTACTGTGGGAGCGAGAGGATCGCCGTGCGTCCCCTCGACAAACCGCGGGGCTGACGTATCAGCGTGGCGGGGAGGGCGGCTTTGGCGGAGCGAATGGAGTGGAGGGCGACAGGGGGAGCGGTGTTTGGGGAATATTATTGGCTAGTTGGCCGAAGGGCGGTTGAATCTAGGATTTGGGGGGAATTTTTGGGTGGGGGGGGGAGGATTTTCGCGCGGTGGGCGGGGGGAGTTTGGCGCATGGTCGGTTTCTCCAAGTGCAGTCCCACGTGTGAGTGAAGAGGCAAGCCGAAGCGCGTTCCTTTTGCGTGAGCTGTGTGCAGGACCGAACGTGTGTGGGGTGCAATGCGACCGCGACAGGGGTGCTGTGAGTGTACCGCCTTTTTTCCTTTTAAACTAGGTGCTTTGCCCCCTAAAATAAACTTGCTGCTTCGCGTGATCCATCGGTACTACTACTAGTAATCCGGTAATCCTGACTAAAACGGCGCGGACGGGTCTTTTCCCGCGTGATATGCTGGGAGGTTGGCTTAGTTGGGTTTTTTAGGACGAGTAATGCTACACCTACATAGTCCCAGTTACGTAATTAACATAATGTGAAACGTGTGAGCTGTTGATTGTAGATTGGGGGGAGGGAGGGGACCACCACCGTGAAAATCAGGGGAAGAGAGAGAGAGGCAATTTACGTTAACCCTTTCGTAGGTTCCCGTAGATGTGAAATGCGTGAATGTGCATTTGCAGATAAGGCCTTCCCTCGTTCATCCTTTTCTCCCACAAGATCTTGATCTTCCGTGCAACGCACGGGCATCTTGCTAGCACTCCTACAATATACTATATTATTGTGAAAGTTCATATACACCGGCCGAGAGTAATGCAAACACGGCAGATTTTCATAACATTTCGAACTTTTATAGGACAGAAAAATAAAAGAAACCCGACCCTAAACCTATTCTACGGCGGCGATCGACGTCCTCCATCTACGATCTCCATGTACGGGGGCGAGGTTCAAGACCCGCGAAATGAAGATGCGGTCTCCGGCGAGGAAAAGTAGAACACGGGAGACGGACCGGCCAGTTGGCACACCATGCCCTGCCGCCTCCCATGCCCTACTCATCCTCAGAGGAGTCCCTGACCTCGGCGGTGCCGGACGTTGGACGGCGGCAAGTAGGACGCATGGCTGACGGTGCTCCCGTTGTCGGTCGCCAGCGTGGCCACCGCTTGTGCGGCGACTTGAGCGAGGGCGGCGACCTCGAGCTCCATCCCCGAAGACAAGCTCTCCCGCAGAGCGTTCGCGCTTGCGGTCATGGCGGATGTGGTGCCAGGTAGGAGGACGATGCGCTATGGTGTGGAGGTTAGCTGGGCGTTGCCGCTTTAAGTAGCGCATTCCAGTGGGGCCAAGCATCCTGGTGCGTCATTAAGTCGCCGGAGTTGGTTCCTCGGGCACCGAGCCTCTTAACGATGGCATACGGACGGACGACATGAATGCGGGCAGCTAGCGCTGGCTGGGAACGCACCATGCGATGGCGCGAGGGACGAGGGTTTTTGGTGTGCCAGGGTAGTCAACTGCGGTCTTGGCAACGTTGGAGATGCCCTTTGCTCACATGCGATCGACACATGTCATTGAAAAAGCAAGACTACCCGGCATGGTCTCAGGTGCCGAGGATGCAGTTGGCCGCGCTACACCACTCCGCGGACGCGTCCCGGCGCCCCGTGCATCCTCGACGAGCCGGTGTTGGCGTGTGTTTGGATTGTGGCCAAAGTGCACCTTACCAAAATTTTGGTCATGACCCAAAGATTGGTCTTTGTTTGGATGGTTGCCATTTTTTTGGCATGCCAATGAACTCTAGCCAACTCTAGTTCATTTTTCTTGCTGATGTCGGCCAAATCATGGGCAAGCAAAACCTCAACCAAAATTTTGGCTACCCAACGCTTTGATGGGGCAACCTTGGGCACAAACCAAACATACTGTTGGTCGTGCCACATCACTAATGCCACCCTCGGCACACTGAAACCGACCGTGTCTAGCGACGATGAGCGTGTCGCTCACCGCGGTCGCCGTGTCCAGAGGCGGTGTTGGAGCTGCGCCATGTTGTTGGCCCCCACGACCCACATGAACGGTTGCCGGTGGCGAGGAGGTCATGGGCCATCTCCTCCATTGGACTAGTTTGCGCTACGTCGTCCCGACAAGTGTGCCCCACATGTCGGTTTCCCTGTTTTCTCGGCCATATTCGAGCGTCAGTGCTCCGCGTCGCGCATTAGGCCTTTCACTATGTAGGCCAAGCGAGACACTTATTGTTTATTTGAGCCGTTCAAGTATAATCATGTGGTATTTTCTTATTTCTCATTCCTCTCCAACCCTCTTCTCCATCGATCATGTCGCCCTCCGGTTGAGTCCATCCTCCCGCATGCCTCATTTGAACATTCCGCTGAGTATCATTCGCATGTGGGCCTAGACCATGCTTGTATTTCCAATGTTTATTTGTAATTTGTCCGACATGAATACAAACAAATAGTTCGTTTGAAGTTTCACTTTGCCTCCACTACGTGTCGCTTCACGTCTTAGTTTTGACATCCCATTCGGTTCATGCCCCGACACATGTTGACGAGATCGATAGATGACATGGCAGTTCCTTATAGCCATCGACTGGCTATATTATTAACCATGCTCTAATGCGTTTTTCAAAACCGCATTTGACTATTGACAAGATTAATAGTACATGAGATGTATAATGTGAAAATTGTATCATTGGAACCTCCTTTCACATATGTATCCCTGCCTTACCCTCCCTTTCGGTCACTTACTGGCGGACCCCATGATTGCTAGGCCCCGCATGTCAGTTACTCAATGGGTTCGGCCACGTCAGGGGATCCTCATCAGTAGTATACTCCCTCTGTTTTTATTTACTCCGCATAAAATGATGCGGGCGGGGGAGGGGGAGGGACGTTGGTTTGCTCTCAACTGCGGTCCCCAAAGCAAGCGAAAACGCAAGATGAAGCGCGTTCCATTTGGTGAGCGACGTGGAGGGTCCAGTGTGCCAGGCTGCAACGCGAACGCGACAAGAGCGATGTACAGTCAAAACCGATTGTCGATGTATTGGATCGACACCTATGGGATCACAAGAATCCCTACTACGGTTGCGGGGCGCGGGGTTGAGAGAAGAGCGGATCAAACAGATAGCACACGATTCCTTTACCCAGGTTCGGGCCGCGAGGATGCGTAAAACACTACTCCTGCTTTGGTGGATTGTATATCTGTGTTCTTCAGCTAGCTATGTGGCGTGAGGAGCTCCAAACAGCCGAATCCTCCTCCTGGTCGCATCGGGCCTCCTTTTATAGGGAAAAGGGGTTGCCACAGTGGCACACAAGAGGTGGAAAGGGTACAGTGATGCGAGGTTATCCCTCGTAGTACATGATAAGGCGCATTTAATGCGTCTTGCTTAGGTGTCCTTGCTTTATCGGGGATGGGGGAGAGGCCTGTCTTGTCCGCCGCTGCTCCTTCTTGTGTCGACACGTGCCCTGGCCAGCGATGCCTGAGATGCCATGTAGGCAGGCAGGAAGCTGAGGTTGCGCAATGGTGGGACTACACGAAGATCTGCATGCCGCCACGCAGGTGCCTGCCCAGCTGGTTGGGTCGGCAGCTGCATAAGGCGGTGGTGGTTTATTTGGTGTGGGCCTGATGGTGGCCCTGCGGGTGTCCTCGGCAAGGGCTTTGCCGGGGCCCCGACAAGGGTCTAGCCGCGG
Source organism: Secale cereale (assembly GCA_902687465.1). Lineage (NCBI taxonomy): Eukaryota > Viridiplantae > Streptophyta > Magnoliopsida > Poales > Poaceae > Secale > Secale cereale. The sequence goes on from LR738710.1 coordinate 745,634,077, forward strand.
CACGTGCTGTCATCCCCGTCAAGGTGCTTGCCGGAGGTCTTGTGGTCTTCCTTGGCTGGGATCCCGCCAAGGGTCGTCGTCTTCTTAGTATGTATCTGATCTTGAATGTCTTCACAAAGATCTGCATGCCACTATGGGGACATCTCCCGAATCCTTGCCCCATGGGGGCAGTGGACTCAAGGGCGATCCGCTCCGTATGCGTGGGGCGAGTTGCCGCGGCAAGGGTCTTGCCGGGGCTGATAAAGCCGGCCCCGGCAAGGATCTTGCCGGGGCTGCTGAAACTGCCTACCGGCAAGGATCTTGCCGGGGGGAATCTGCTTCGTCCCTTTTCTCTTTGTGGTCTTGGCTTTGGGCTTCAGTTCCATAGAGCTTCGGTCTTACCCTGGCTCACCTCCCTTGCCGTGCTTGGTGTGGTGGTGCCCGTGGCTCAGACTGCCCGTGCACAGTCATAGGGGTACAAAAAGTGTACCCCTCTTTTTGTACACCGACACCGATTGACCTGTCGTCACTGGAACCACTATTCACACCAAAACCTTCGCTGCTCGGCCTACGCCAGCCACTGCCCTAAAACCACACCTAATCTCCAGCCCCTTCCCCCACCTTTCGATCCCCTAGCCCGCATCAAGCGTCCCCTAGTTTGCCGGAAAGCCATGGTGCGCCGCAAGATCACGTACTACAAGATGCTGACGACGCAGCGCTACGGAGAAATCACGACGGCGGTCGGCGCCAGAGACCTCCGTTCCCAAGCTCGCTTTGCGGCGGGCCAATCTCCAAATTCTCTGGAGCCAAGCTACGAGGAGAAGGAAGCCGATCCAATGTTCATGGCGGAGGTCGCGGCGTAGAAAGCCCCCAATGGGTATGAGACGATGGACATCGACTTCGTGCCGGCGTCTGAGTCCCCCATGGTGCAGGCGGGCCACCGGTTCAACCTGGCGATACTAAAGGATGACCGGGAGGCAGAGGCTCAACTCGATGCGGAGCGCGCGCATGCCACTGCCATCGAGGCTCTACTGCAGCGGAACCGGATGTCGTGGATGCGAACCGGGCGGCAGAGGCTCAACTTGAGGCGGAGCGCGCGGATGCCGCTGCCATCGAGGCTCTCCTGCAGGCGGAACCGGATGTCTTGGACTTGAACCGGGTGGCAGAGGCTCAACTCGAGACGGAGCGCGCGGATGCCGCTCTCATCGAGGCCCTCCTGCAGGCGGAACCGGACGTCCTGGACTTGAACCGGGCGGTGGAGGCCCGACTCAACGCAGAGCGCGCGGATGACGCTACCATCAAGGCCCTCTTGCAGGCGGAACCGGACGTCCTTGGCTTGAACCGGGCAGTGCTCTCGTCCATGCAGAGCGCCCGCACGCTCCGCGTGAACGAGTAGCTGGAGGCCGAGGACAACCACGGTGCGGAGACACACGTCGGCAGCTACGGCTGGTTCGCGCTGGCAGTCAAAGACGACGAGGCCGTCTCGTTCCGCGAGCAGTGATAGTTTTTCTTTATGTTGTTGTTTTTATGGATCTTTTGTTGTGTAAAAACATATATTGTTATGCAAGTCGCCTGACTTGGGTCAGTCTACCATTTTAGGCGGTTGGATAAATATCCTACATGTCCTAACCCTTCTTCCTCACCTCTTCTTCTTCCCCAACAGACCACTGCACGCGCCGTACGGATACTCCCCAACATGCGGTTGGACAAACATACTCTATGAACGAAAATTATGTGTCAGCGGTAGGATGGCTGAGTTTGGTTTGTTCACATGCGATAACACGTGTCAATGAGAGTGCGTTCTCTTGGTTGGGTTTGCGGAGTGCAGGAGTGCATGGGAGGGTGCGGTGCGACCACGGCGTGCAGGAGCGACCGTGTGAGGGTGCGGTGCGACCGCGACAGTTGTGCGCAAGTGTACCTCCTTTTCATTTTGAAAACTTTAGGCAAGCTTGGCAAAAATGTGTGGCGAAGTAAGGCAATGCAAGGCCTAGACCCAAACATGATAAGTACGCAGTACTACGTACTAGGAGTACTATTATTAAAAAAGAAAGGCGGGGTTTTCCTTTGCGGGATTAATCGATACAAATCCTCGTTTCACGTGTCAATTAATGCGTATTTTTTTCTCCAAAGCCCAAAGAGCTAACCATCTCACTCCTCATCGCTTGATTAATGCAGCGCCATGCAAACCAACCTTCTCACTTCCGCATACATGCAGGGGATATTAATGTCCTTGGTTGCTAGTACGAGGCAAACCCCATCAATTTTGCCTCGATTAGTATTAGTGCCCTTTTGCGAATTGTAATTTTGATATAATGGCCTTGTGTACAAAAAATGGAGGTAGTAACTATATTTGACTTCCTTCCCCATTGCGGTGACGTCGACGATATCTCGAACGTTGTGGTTTGGCGAAGTGCGTTCGACGGAGAACACCATTGAGGGAGACCACGATAGGCCGTTTGTAAGTGCCGCCTGCCAGCCGAGACAACCGCCTTATTTGCATCCAGGAAGTCCGTTGAACCAAAGGACACATAAATGTACTAGTACTACTCGTACACAATAGCGTCGTCCGTCCAGCTTAGTGCGGTGAGATAGTTTCTCGAAGAAGACGATGGAGAAGCGGAGTCAGCGAAGAGTGAAATGATGGTTGCTTCGTCCGTGCTTTGTGATTTGACGCCTCACTGCTTTTTGATTTGTGATAGAAGGGACAGGGGAGTAGACTCTGTTCTCTATACTGTACATGCGTCCAAGCACGGGAGAAAGAGGAGAGACGTTGCATTTCTCTATTCCTTCAATCAATCAATCAGGGAGCTTCGGTTCCATCCTTTTGGCTTTGGCAACACCGTCCACAATGGTTCCCACGATACCAAAGGCTATTTTCACATTTGGCTACACATTGTGGATGCCCTTAACCGCACCACTTGGTTTTGCTCCTGTGTGCTATCTATACAAATCTCAATTATATTGATCTAAAAAATTATAGAATCAAGATTAGTAAAAAGGAGGTGATTTTGCTGCGCGGATGGCGGGGAAGGTTTCTTATTTTTAGAGGACATTGTCCTGGAGGTTTGCTAACATGCGGTCCCACGTGTCAGTGCTTCACCAAGCCAATCCCCTTCCAACATGAGGCAGAACAACGGCAGAAGCAACACGTGGTTAACTTGAAGAATATGAGGGAGAAGCGGATTCAGCAACAAGTGAAATGATGGCTGCTTCATCCCTCGAACTTCTTCTTTTTTAGCATTATTACTTTGTCCCTCCAAGTTAATTGCAGGAAAGGTGTAGCTTTGTGGTTTGATGCCTCATTGCTCATTACTACGCCGGCGCCATGACTGGGTGCTTCACCTCGGCTGCTCTGCACTGTATTCCGATATGGCACGTGGACCCGGTAGCTTGATGCCGCACATGTCGGCGAAAGGGACTAGAAAATTTATGAAAGCGAGCGCTCCACTCTTACGACGGAGGAGTACACGACACGACGGCCCAGTGAACTGTCACTTGTACTGTATATAGTACTATAGTTTTGCTGTTTTGCACGATCCATTGATACAAACCCGATTAAACAGGAAAGGGAGGGATTTTTCCCGCACGGTATATGATACTGGCCATACATTTCAAAGCAATTTTAATGTATGCAAACTGAATAATTAAGTAACAATATGATATCTAGTAAAACTAAAAACACATATGATTTATTGTGTTAGAGTGTAGTAGTAGTGCTGTATTGCATAGTTGTTAGATGTAACATGCGGGAACGTGTAGAGATGTAGTTTTGGAGGGCCTACAGAGAGAAAAGCGTAATACGTTCACCGAACTTCAGAATAAGCTGATTACGGTCATTATATACATTTGTGGTGATTATACGGTCACTTGCTCACGGTTCGGCATTGGATTGCACTCTGTTAACCGGCCAACTAGTCTGCATGGCACCATGTTGACTAGTTGAATTGAACACGTTCCTAGTGGGTCCCACCTATCAGTTTGCATAGGGGAAAGGTCAGATAAACACAAATTTACGCAGGCGCGACAAGACTCCACCCCGTGCGCGGGAATCACATGGTTGTGTATGTGTCTGTCAGGGCCTGATGGGTGCGCATGCACGTGTAGGTTCAGCACTTGAGCGTGAGAGTGTGTGTTGGTCGTGTGATGTACTGGTGTGTGCATGCATGCGGGTGTGTGTGTGTGTGTGTGTGTGTGTGT
>LR738710.1:745638398-745763049 GCA_902687465.1 Secale cereale
GTGTGTGTGAGTGTTGCGTGCGTGCGTGGCTGCGTGTGTACGTGTGAGTGTTGCGTGCGTGCGTGGGTGCATGTGTTCGTGTGAGTGTTGCGTGCATGCAGTTAGTGTGCATGCGTGCGTGTGTATATAATCACCACACCAGCTCCTATGTGTTAAAACAGACGACTTAGCATACCAATACAAGGCCACCTTGTCCGCTGTGCCCGCGTTCATGACTTCGAACCACCGTCCAATATTTTTTTGTCATTTGTTTTCATTCTTACTAGCAAGATGCACGTGTGTTGCAGGTAACATCAAGATGCATTTGTATGACTAGTTTATCTTGTGAGAGAAAAGGATGAACGAGGGAAGACCTTATTTCTAAATGTGGAGAGGTGTGTGGGTACCTTTTTGCATAATTGTCATAGTTTCTTTCCTATCCGTCAGATATAAATCGGACGGCCTATATTGCAGGATGGCACGCACAGCATCATCACCAACTCTGTTTTTTATAAGAGTGTTTTTTATCCCTACTCTTATAAAAAGCATAGTCGGTGATGATCGTGTGCCTGACATCCTGCAATATAGGCCGTCCGATATATATCTATCGGATAGGAAGGAAACTATGGCAATTTTGCAAAAAGATACCCACACCCCTCTCCACACTTGCAAATAAGGCCTTCCCTTGTTCATCCTTTTCTCCCACAAGATAAACTACTCATACCAATGCATCTTGATGTTCCGTGCAACGCATGGGCATCTTGCTAGTATTTTATAAGAGTGTAGATGTAGAGTAGATACAAGCGGATAGGTGGGACCGATGGTAGTGAGATAATGTGATGCAACACTAGAGGTGTCACGTGGAGCGTTTAATTGGTCAACTAGTTGTGTCTTGAGCAAATACAGAGTTGTACGGTGAGCCCGTAACTGTATAATAACCACAAAACATAAATGGTGACCGTAATGAGTGGATTCTGAAGTCCAATGTACGTATCGTGCTTTCGCTTCAAATACAATGATCGTCACTGTATATATCGCGAGAGAAAGATGAAACATGCGTGAATGTGCTGGGGGCTTACTTTTAGAGGACCTGGAGATAGTTTGTGTGCGTACGTGAAAGGGGCGTAGAGGGGGGGGGGTATGTGATGGAGAGAGAGATGATCTTCGTTTCTCTTTATTATGACTAACTTTATATATAGTATAAAAATATACAAATTCACAGTGTGGAATAAATATCATTGTGGGCACCATGCAATGCAAGCATTCATACTCCTCCATATAACTTTGTAATGTTGTATATATGTAGAAATTTAAAATATTTTCTGGCCACACTTTATTCAAAAGGAATATTGTATGCGAAATAAACGTGAAGAGAGGCTTTTTAGATCAATGGGGTACGTTATGTAACATGTGTGAATGTGTAGTTGATGCATTTGGCAGGGCCTAGAGAGGTATGTGTGTGTATTACGTATTCGAGAGAGGCATGGATAGAGGGGCCGGCAGGGGGCGTGGGAGAGATAGCACGAGAAATGAGAGTGGTCTAGAGAGAGAGAGAGAGATGAATATGACGTCATGGCGAGAGATTTCCTTGAGTGTGTATATGCAAGGGGGGAGTGGATAGAGGCACCAGGAGCTTTTTGTGTGTGTGTGTGGTGTCTGTGTTGGTATGTGTGGGTGTGAGAAGATAACGAGACGTGGGGGCAGAGGGTGTGTCACCGCGTGAGGTACGGTGGGTCGAGGTGAGGCCCTTCGTTTGGTTCCGTCCTGTGCCACATTGGTCGGCCCGTGATGCATTTAGGGAGACCCATGGATGACTAGTCGTACAAGACAAATATAGCATAATTGTGAAGGACTCTATGTCCACTGACTAAGCCGGCTATAATTTGTAACCCTAGGTTCTCGGACTAAGGTAACCCCTTTATCTCTGATATTACTATTCATCCAACCTAACTTTAAGGGGCATCCTACAGAATGCTCTGCTAGAATCATACTCGTCGATTAGGAAGAGAGGTGTGAGACAATGAGTGAGAGACATGCCTACAGATAATGTGCGTACAGGAGACACGTAGGCAGGTCTATGTATATAGAAAGGATCGATGGGCATTGTGCGTGTGTATGCTTGCGAGAGGGCGAGTGCTTGTGATAAAGGTTAGTGAAAACAGTCGTAAATGGTTACGAGAGGGAGGGAGGGTTATATCAAGAGCATGTGTGCGAGAAAGACACCTCGGGAGAGAGTGTGTGAGCATGTGTGAGAGACCACCGATGGAGAGTGAAACTACACGTACAAGACTGCTGTACACATTGATTAAAGATATAAATTGTATCCAAATATTAGGATGCGATCATGATATTTGCAATTCGCATAGAGAACGGTCATTGATCCATCAGACATCTAGATTCTATCGAATTTGAGCATGTCTATGTTATTATTCGACACAATTGATCCACATAGTTAGTATTTTGAACTCCAGACAATGCATCGCTTTAGCAATTGAATATAAACGTGAGTATAGTTCATGTTGTGTGTGTAAAGCACATTATACATACGAAAGTTACACAATGAACATTATAAATAGCTACCTATGAACTAGCATACATTTGAATTCAACTTAAGGTGGTTTAAAAAATTGAATTCAACATGAAGTCCATTCAATTATTTGAATTTGATATCATGGCATTTGTAAATCATACCAAATTATGGGGGCACCAATCTTTGCTCTGATTTTGTACATAATAGCATATGTAGTCGTGAAAATAGATTCTAATTTAGCTCCTCCATTCCAAAATAATCGTAGTTATAGGATTTTCAAGTGTCTAAATTTCAAAAGGAAGCGGATAATTTAATGAGGTTTCCAAACATACAAGGTTAAATTTAATGTTGTCTATTTAGGTCAATCCTCAAAGTTCAAGAGTACTCTAAACGTGAATGTTTGTGTTTCAAAATTTCGAACGAAGCGCCAAAAGAGCCTCTACTCGCCCGAAACCGCGTGAGACCAATGTTTGGTAGTACAAGGAAATTACTTTTCTAATAACTCCGACCCGTGAAACCTACCAGCCCGACGTCCAAAGGTCTAAACTGGGGTATGTTTGTAGCTTTATCTAGACGCAACGCAACCGCCTCCGAAAAACATTCATACACAATGGCCGCCTAAGCACACATGCGCGCGGCCAAAATCGCTCCCGCCCACTATTTGGGACACCTGGGACTACCATCCTACCGCCGACCCGCAGTAGGTCCGAAATTTAAGAGGGGGGCAAAGTTTGTACTTTCCCGAAATTTCAAACAAGCGCGTCCCATCTTCTGTTAAAAAAAGCCAAAAACAATTGCGTCCCAGACCCGAAACATGGTTCTCCCCCTCCCCCCTCCCACCCGTCCGATTCCCCATTCGTACTCTGTGGGCGCGAAAACTAACTCTCCACCAGCCGCGAAACCCCGGTGTCCTCCGTCCGCCACCCCATTCCACCCATCAACCGCTGCCCTCCTCCATCACGCCGGAGCCTATACCCCAACGTCGTCGTCCACCACAACCACAACTGCAATGCCCTCCATGACTAGTAGTTGAAGCCTAGGCCAAGCCGTCCGTACCCGAGCCAGTTCAACCACGCCGTCCTACGCCTCACTGCTGCCGCTCCAACTTCGCCACCCTCCATCGCACCGGAGCTATTCCTGCTACGCCGTCGTTCTACGTCTCGGATCTGCTTCCCCTCCGCCGACATACCGCCACGGCAACACAGTCAAAAAATTGTCCATGGGTTCGTCCAAGCCTGCACCCTCCTCCAGAACATCGGTTTCCCTAGCGGAAAGAAGAAGATCGGCGCGACATGTGGAGGCGACCACACCGGCAACCGAAAATGGTACTCCTCTTCCCTTATTCGTGCAAATCTTACGTGTCTGCTTGCACGGTATTCATCCCACATAAGACACTAGTTGACCGCTTCTTCTTGATACTAGATGTTCCTAGTAACTCGCGATGCACAAGGTTTCTCCTCATATACTATTTCACATTAGCTAGAGGTCCGTCGCCCCCCTGAATTTCAATTCCTGGTCAGTTGATTCCCAAGTAACGGAAGCATTCCCCGGCATAACAAGTGCTAGTCCGCCTATTACGTCGGGGAAGCAGCGCCTCAGTGTTTATCTTAGGGGTGTGTGTGGGGCCTAGAGCTATTGGCGCCTGATCTAGAGGTCGGCCGGGATTAAAGGGATGGCCTGGGGGCGCTGGCAAGCATGGCCGTGGTGTGAGGTCGAGGGGAGGGCGAGGCGGCGGAGGCAGGGGTCTGGGCCGGTGGTCGCTGGCGGTTCGAGAAAGATCGTCAACAGTGACTGGCGGGAGGTAGACGAAGGCCATCTGCCCGTTCCTTATAGATCGGACGGTTCATTAAAAAAATCGACTGACCTATTTATTTTCAGTCGACTGTTATCTTGATATCACCACATGTGGTGGTGTGCTGGAGGAGTACCTGCATTTCTTGTGCTCATATATTACAAAATCATACGGAGTAGAATCTAATTTTGTTTGCCATGCAATGTTGTAGAGCTATCATATGTCTCCTGTCATTTATTTTTTAGCCACTTGCTATCTGCTACTTTTACAGTGCACTAGTTCTGCACACACTTCACCCATACTCTCACTATTGTGTTTTTATGCAAGGGTATTTCAGACTCTGCTGCTATGAGAGAAGCAAAAAAGAAAAGAGAGAAGTCGCTCCAGTGTCTTACGCGGATAGGCCAGACACATTTCAGCCTTATAAAATGTGCACTGTTAGCAGATGGAGACGGTAAACGTAGCTCTGAAGTTGATGACCTCGCTCGCAATGAACCATCATCCCAGGTGCTTGCTTTAACTTCGCGGTGTCATATGTGGTTGCATGTTCCATATGGTGTGTAGCTTGTATTCGAAAGGCCGAAGTCGGTCTTTATTAAGACAAGGAAAGATATTTTTTACATGAACCACCATCCCGTGAGCACCAGAAGACAAATAGCTAGTCAGGGCACTGGCCGAGCTAGTGACAAGCCCAACAAAGAGAGGCATCACCTGGAAGCCAACTAAAAAGCCGCGATGGTGGCGAAGCAGCCCGCCTCCCACCAGGCTCTCAGGTCCTAGATGATCAGGCTCACTACTCCAGCGGGATGTCTAGCTTGTATTGCTTCCAATTTGGTTAAATTGCATATGCTTAGCTTACACATTATACCTTTGAATATAACATGCCTTTCTGTTTTTGGTGCATACTAGTACATCTGTGTATTAACCATGTTCTTACATCAGACTAATGTTCTTGTGTATCCCTCATCAATCACTTATGATGAGGCAGTCAGGCAAGCCGATTACTCCTCATTTAAAGAATGCAACGTCAGCCTCCCGACATGGTTCTCAAGAAACAACAAGGCTAGATGAAGATAGTGAACGTAGCTCTGTGGTTGATTAACGCATTTCCCCTATACTAGCATCGCAGGTGCTTGCTCTAACTTGGCAGCATGATATGTGGTTGCATGTTGCATATGGTGTCTAGATTGTAATTTTTCCAATATGGTTAAACTGCATGTGCTATTCTGCTTAGCTTATACATTATACCTGTTAATGCGACATGCCTTCCTGTAGTTTGTACATAGTACATCTGTCTATTAAGCATGTCCTCACATAAATCTATTGTTTTTTTTTGTATCCCGCATAAATCAATATGACGAGACACCTTTAGTATATGCAGTGTGATATTATTTGCATCTTTGACAATGATTTATAGCATGCGCTGCTTCTAATTTGTTGAAATGCCTATGATGGGACACTTTTAACTTGGCAGAGTCATATTAGTTGCATCTTTCACGTGGTGTCTAGCTTGCATTGCTTCTTATTTGGTGAAATGGTTTCTGCTTAGTTTACACAAACAGTTGTGAATATGGCATGCCGTCCTGTTTTTCGTATTATTTCATCCTGGAATCATGTGTTTGACTTATATCAAAGTAGTGATTGTCAGTATCATGCACAGATGAGTTCTGAAGAGTGAATTTTATTGCTTTTTCTTGTCGGTTTTACTTGACAATTCAAAATCAATAAAGCGGAAGGAAGTTAGCAAGGCAGCGGATGAAGGTGCTCCTTCCAAATGGAGGGCATCTACAGATTCTACTCCTCCATCCCCCCAAGATGATTTCCAAGACAACACATGCATAGACACTCAACGTAGCTGTGTTGGTGATGAGCACGTCTCCCCTAGTGCACCATCACATGTGCTCCCTCTAACTTGGCACTGTTATATGTGGTTGCATGTTATGTAGGATGTCTAGCTTGTATTGCTTCTAATTTTGTTGAATTTCATCTGCTTACTTTACACATTATACTTGTGACTAAGACATGTGTTCCTGTTTCTAGAACATACAATATCTGTCTATCACACCATGTTGTTACATCAAAGTATATTTGTTCTGAAGAACTAAACTGATATTCGTATTTCTTGTCGGCTTCACTTAACATGGCTGTCGGGGAAACTGATCGCCCACGAACACCTATGGGACCGGAGCCCCTTTTCGGTACGGCAAGGGAGCGGAGGGTGCACGAAGAGCGGATCGAAGCGAGCACGCGAGCAGTTTACCCAGGTTCGGGCCGCACGGATGCGTAAAACCCTACTCCTGCCTTGGTTTGTATTGTGTTCTTGGCTCGGGAGCAAGAAGAGCTACAGTACTTGTTGCTGGCTACACCGAGCGTGAGAATGATCGAAGATCGGAACCCCTTCTACGTTGCGCATGGGCCTCCTTTTATAGGTCAAAGGGGTCACCAACAGGTGGCAACATAGGTGAGGGTAAAAACGTAAAAATGGTGGTAGTTGGAACAGTGTATGTACAGTGCTCCGTACCTAACCATGACGGTGGGGGACAAGGGCATTGAATGCCCGTCGTCGTCGCCCCAAACAGTGCAAAAAGCGTCCGTCAGGGCGTCTCCGTTCGCCACGATGGTGGCCTCGTCATCGCAGCTTGCCACCGTGTACCCTAGGCTGCACAGCCTTCCGCCACGTGCACCTGGAAGGGCCCCAGGGCGACGCGTGGCTGAATGAGCTGGAGCGCAGGCACGTAGTGGAAGCTTGCCGCGGCTCGCACCTTGCCGCGGTTGTTTAACTTGTCGCGCCTGGGAGCTTGTCGCTCTCCGGGCCTTGCCGGGGCGCGTGATGCGCCACGGTAAGTCTCCTGAAATGCCATATTTTGGCCTTCCTGGCAAGCTCCTCTTGCCAGGGTCTTGTGCTAAAGGGGTGGTTTAGAGCCTGAAGCGGCCTTCCCGGCAAGCTCCTCTTGCCGGGGTCTTGTTGCTCCAACTTGAATACTTTGTTCTTGAATGGCTCCGAAGGAACTATAGTGGGCCTTGGCGGGCGCGTGGTAAGCCCTGCCACGGGACGCTGCTACTGCCCGTGCACCAGTCGGGATACTAAGGTACCCCTACTTTAGTACACCGACAGGAGCCCCCGGGCCTGGGCCACACACGGTGCCGAGCGCTGTTGGGCCAGGCCCAAAACAGTGCACGGGCACACGCGGCCCACGGCGCGCCGCATCCCACTCCGTATCCGCCGCGCCCATCCCTAACGGCACGCGTCGATTGCGGCGTCGTGGGAGAGATCGTGGCCTGTTTCTTTAATGGAGAAAATGCGGAACGTCCCCTTCTCCCCCTTAAAAGCAGGGGAAATAGGGGCAGTTCCTTCCATTCGCTCATTGCTTCTTCAACCTCCAGAAACCCTCACTGCTCCCCTCCTCCCCGAAGGTTGAAAGAGAGCAGCGCTCCGCCCTTCCTCCGCCGCTGCCAGCCTCCCCAGCGCCGTCGACTTCCCTCGCCGTCCCCGCCATGGCCCCGAAGGGCGACAAGGCGAAAGCCGCGAAGACTGCCAGGGCGCTGAAGCTAGCAGCAATGCGGAAGAAGATGGCGGTCTTCCCACCGAGGCTCGGCGCGAGGGAGCTGAAGGACTCCTTCTACCTCTTCTGGTCGAGGGAGACAAAAGCGCACCCGCGCACCAAGGTACTCCCCGCCGAGGCCTGCGACATGTTTCCAGGAGGATACACCTTCTTTGCTCTGTTCTTCTATTGCGGACTCTGCCCACCATATTCCGAATTCTTCTGCGACATTATGAATACCTACGGGTTTCATCTTCTTGATTTCACCCCAAACGCTGTCTTGACCATGGCCGTTTTCGCACATCTGTGCGAGAACTTTGTCGGAGTCTACCCCAACGTAGCCCTCTTCCGCCATTATTTTACGCCTCGAGTCGAGTCTGGGTCCCCTCTGTCCAGCGGGATCTCTTGGATATTTAGGCTTCATAAGAAAGAGGCTTACTTGACTGGGGAACTCCGCGGCAAGTGGGAGGAGTGGAGGGCCAACTGGTGCTGGATCATGGAGGACGCCCCAGAGCAGTTCACTTCCCTACACCAAGTTGCAATAGTGCGCGGCAATGGCTGGAGTGACCTGGCCCCTGAGGACGACAAGCTGAAGATAGCCATCACTAGGATTCTTTGCCTTCGGCAAGCCAAGCTCACTGTAGGGGCTGTCGGAGCAGATTTCCTTCGTCGCCGCATCGCTCCCTTGCAGGAGAGGAAGAGGCCTGCTTGGGAGTTTGGTAACGCGGCAGACTTTATGAGGTTGCGCCCAGGCCTCAACTACAATTTCACTGTCATGGAGCTCAACGGAATGCTCCATGAGCTATTCAAGCATGACGCCAAACATCCGGAGTGGTTTGCATTGCCGCGGGGCGTAGTTCCGCTATGCAACAATTTGTCGCTCAGCGCTATCCGCGCGGCGATGCCATGGTGTGACTCCCATGGGATTGACCCCACTTGGCGGGAGCCTTCTGACGAAGTCGTGCAAACGTTCTTCGACAACTTGGTGGAGCAGCCAATCAATCCCGATGAGAAGAAAGGTCTCACCTGCGCCACCACCGACCAGGAGATGGCTTATATTGCCACCAGGTTGGAAGAGGCAGCCGCAGCCGCGGCCGCGGGCGAGTTCGGATATACTCCGGAGGAGGCGGATGCAGCAGAGGCGGTAAGTCTGGCCGAGGAGGAAGAGCTCCTTAAGGTGATCAAGCCTACCGGGGAACCTGCTGGGATGAGCGAGGCCACCGGGCAAGGCACAGAGTCGAGCGAGCCCGCCGAGCAGGGTGCTGAGTCAAGCGATTCTGCCGAAGACTCGGGCGGGTCTCTGAATCTTGATTCTTCTTCTTCGTCCTCGGGGAGTTCACCGCCACCGGCAAGTCCTCCGGCTCCAGCGAGGAGGCGCCTCCGCAAAGCCGCAGACGCGGCGGAGCAGCCGACGGGCCAGCAGCCGCAGCGCCGTCCGACACGCGCCACCGCGGCGGGCAAGGCCGCCAAGGGAGTGCCCCGCACTTCTGCAGCGGCTGGAGGAGGATCTTCCCGGGCTGGGGTCAACGCTCCTGCCGCCCCTCGTTCCTCGGCGACGACTGCAGCGGGGTCTTCTCAGACCACCGCCCCGCCCCCGCCAAGCGGCCGAGGGAGCCTACTCCTCCAGCTCCTCGCGCCGGGACGCGCGAGGCGGACTTTGACTTCTCCGTGCTTAGTTCCGACGAGGAGGAGGAAGAGTAAGCACTGTCAATCCTTGTTTCCTTTGATTTGCTTTTGTCTTGAATCTTCTTTGCCTTATTCTGATCTTGTTTTTCTTCCAGGACCCTGGCTCAAAGGGCGACGAAGAGGGCCAAGATCCCGGTGGTCGATCTTGAGGACGAGCCCGTCGCAGCAGCAGGGGATGCGCCTGCGACAAGCTTGCCGGACCAGGCAACTGCTCCTCAGAGCAGCCCCCAGCGCAGCCCCCAGCGTAAGCCTTCTGTTCACTTCTTCGCTTGCCGGGCGCGCGTGGGCTTCTTATCCTTGTTAACGTCTTGTTTGTTTGCTGGCTTGTATAGAAGCAGAGCCGCAGCCTCAGGAGCGCCAAGAGACTGCTCCCGACGAGCCGCACGTCTCGACCTCTCCGCCAAGGAGGAGCTCCCCGGCGAGGGAGAGTACTCCGCCAAGGGCGGGTACTCCGCCAAGGGCGAGTACCCCGCCAAGGGCGAGCACCCCGCCAAGGGTGGGCACTCCGCCAAGGGAAGGCGCCAGCGGCCCTTCGTCGGCGGGGGCCATTACCACGTCGCCGAGGGAGAACTCCCCGGCAAGGAACCCTATCGAAGAAGAGGCCCGCGCAGGTAACCCTTTGGACTTTTCCTCCCTTGAGTTTTTTTTTTGGATATTTGCTTGACAGTTACTTTCATCTTTCTTCTTCTTTTCTTGTCTTCAGACTCGTCCGCTCCAGAGCCTATGGAGACGGAGGCCGCCACCGAGGAGGCCGCGCGTGGCAACACTGGTGACACCACGGCCACCGAGGAGGCGATCGGCACCGACGAGCCCGCCGTTGAAGAGGTAGCCAAGGCCGCCGACGCGGCAGCTGAGGAGGGGACCGGCGGTCACACTGACGGCCCTGAGGCCGCAGGAGCGTCCGACGCTGCGCCGACCACCGACCCCGCTGCTGCTGCGGCCGAAACTGGCGCCTACCTGGAGGCTGGAAACGGGGTCTTCATTCAGCTCCCGTGGGCATCTACGTCAAGGGCGCCCGCGGAGGGAGAGGTCTTCGATGGGGAAGTCCTCGCCTCCGCCGGGCTGAAGTTTGTCGACGCGCCCGGCAGTAGTAGCGAGCCCAAGAAGGAGCAGCTTCTGCGGAGGCTCCTGGCCTTGTACCGCGCCAGGCAGGCCAAGCTGGAGTCCCGAGAGGCTCTGGCCGCCAAGGCGGGTGTCGACTTGGAGAAGCGCGCCGAAGAGCTCCGGGCCGCCAACCAGGCGGCCCTCCGATCCTTGGCGGAGGAGCGGGAGGAGCTCGCCGAGGCGCATCAGGCGTTCATACTCGAGAAGGCCGAAGTAGAGGAGCAGCAACGGCTCGCCGCCGAGGAGCTGTCCCGGCGGGAAGGAGAGCTAACGCAGCGGAAGGTCGACCTCGACAGCCACGAGGACGACCTTGCCGCGCGCGAACAGTCCCTTGGCGGAGCTCTGCAGGAGGCGAAGGACGCTGCTGCAGCTGATGAGACTGCCAAGAGGGACCTGGAGGCGAGGGTGGCGCAACTGGAAGTCCACCTGAAGGCGAGCGAGGAGAAGGTTGCTGCACTTGTGTCGGAGAGGGAGAAAGACGCCCACAGCCACTCCGAGCTGCAGGTCCGTCTCTCCGACAAGGGCAAGGAGCTCGCCATCGCCAAGGATTCCATTGCGGACTTGGAGTTGAAGCTGTCCACCCTCACCGCATCACTTGACAGCGCCAGAAATCAGGAGACGAAGCTGAAGGAGGACCTCAGGGCTGAGAGGGCCCTGTTGGACAGCGCCGCCCTCACCCAAAATAACTTCAGGCAGACGGTGGAGCAATGGACCAAGGGGCTTGTCGCTGCCGCCGCTGACATCGACAGGGAGTTGGCGGGGCTGGGGACGGAGCACCTTGGGTACTCCCCCGACGAGAACCTCCCTCACAGCGCCAAGTTAAGCTTGTTCTTCAGGGGAGTGGCGCCGGCCCTCGAGCAGCTCCGGGAGAGGATCCCCACGCAGCTGGCGAACGAGGCGCGCAGGCTTTGCACGGGAGTCGTGGAGAGAGTGCTGATGAAGATAGTCTTCCGCAACCCAGGACTCAACCTCAACAACGTCCTCAGGACCTTGCCGCCCGACGCCGACCAGGAGGCGCTGAAGGCCCTTGTCGCACCCATCGTGGCCAAGGTGGGCAAGATCAAGAGAGTTGATGGTGACCACGCAGACTAGGCTGTTTTCTTCTTGCTTCCCTTGTCGCTGCTTATCATGTTATGGACAAAAATCTATTAGTGCTGCGGCAAGATGCTTTGTAATATAACTCTATTTTGGCTAGTTAATGCAATGTTATTTCCTTTACTTGACTTCCTTGCTTTGTATGCTTTTACCCTACACTTCTAGGGAACTTGCCGGCGAAGGGACCCTTGCCGCGAGCGCTGAGTGCGGAACTTCAGCAGCCTGCTGGCAGTGCCGTTGCCGACAAGAAACCTTGTCGCAGCTAGTCGCAGCACACTTAGGTTGTTGAGCGAACTCGAAAACGAAGTAAGGGTGCGACACTTGTCGCAGCGCGCTTAAGCCGTTGAGCGTGCTCGAAACAAAGTAAGGGCGTGGCTAGCCACGAGTTGGTTCCTCCGCGCACAGGTTTTCCATACAAAGTGTGGTCGTTCAAGGAGGATAACTTTAAAAATTAAAAATTTGATTGCTCAAAGTTTGGCAACTTAGCTTTTGTGTGTCGTTTGCTTCCCGGCAAGGCGAGGCTCTCTTGAACGACACTTGGCCCATACCACCGTCTCCTTCCCCCCGGCAAACTTGTGCGCGAGGAAGAGAGAAAAAAAAGAAGGGAGGAAACATGGATATGGTGCCTTACGGCTTGTTATTGCTTACCGGGGTTGCGTGCTGCACAAAGTGTCAGATAGTACATGCAAGAAAAATGTAAAAGCATGAAACGACAAGTCGTGCGAGGCACATAAGTTTTACTGATGCACGGGGTCTGCGCCCGGCTTTGTACAAAGGTTTACATGCAGCAGCGGCAAGACTTGTACAAAAGGTGGTTGCCGGAGCGGATCACGGCAACCGCGCCTTATGGGTAAAACTTGTGAAGGTGCTCAATGTTCCAGGAGTTGCTCACCGGTAAGCCCTCTTCGGTCTCAAGGCGGACAGCGCCGGGCCTTGTGACTTGTCTTACCCGATAAGGGCCTTCCCACTTCGGCGTCAACTTGTTGGAATTCTTGGCGGACTGAACGCGCCGAAGAACAAGGTCGCCTTCCTCGAGACTTCTGGCCTTAACTTTGCGGCTATGATAGCGGCGCAAAGCTTGCTGGTATCGAGCAGCTCGTACAGCAGCCTGGAGACGGTCCTCCTCAAGGAGCAGTGCGTCATCTTGCCGCAGCTGCTCTTGCTCGAGCTCATCGTAAGCGAGCACTCGAGGCGATCCGTATACGAGTTCCGTGGGGAGAACTGCCTCTGCTCCATAGACAAGAGCAAAGGGTGTCTGTCCGGTGGCTCGATTTGGTGTCGTCCTGATTGACCAAAGAGCCGCCGGCAACTCTTCAATCCAGTTTCTTCCGCATTTGTGCAGCCTGTCGAAAGTTCTTGTCTTGAGTCCGCGCAGCACTTCAGTGTTTGCCCTCTCCGCTTGACCGTTGCTCCTCGGGTGAGCGACAGAAGCGAAGCAGACCTTGGCGCCAAGGTCTTGGACGTATTGCATGAAGGTGCGGCTTGTGAATTGTGTGCCGTTGTCGGTAATGATCCTATTAGGGATTCCGAAACGGCAAACAATCGACTTGAAGAACTTGACTGCTGACTGTGCGGTCACCTTTCTCACTGGTTCCACTTCCGGCCACTTTGTGAACTTGTCGATGGCGACGTACAAGTATTCAAAGCCCCCGGCTGCGCAGGGAAAGGGGCCGAAGATGTTGAGTCCCCAGACCGAGAATGGCCAAGACAAAGGGATCGTCTGGAGAGCTTGAGCTGGCTGCTGTATCTGCTTGGCATGGAACTGGCACGCTTCACACTTGGTTACTTGTGCAGTCGCATCCTGGAGGGCTTCTGGCCAAAAGAAACCTTGCCGGAACGCCTTGCCGGCAAGTGCTCTTGCGCCGATGTGGTGACCACATATGCCTCCATGTATTTCTGCTAACAGCTTTTGCCCATCTTCCCGGGGAATGCACTTCAGCCTAACACCGTTGAGTCTTCTTCTGTACAGTTCGTTGCCGACGAACTGATACATACTTGACTGCCGGGTTATTCTTTCTGCCTCTTCTCGCTCTTCGGGAAGTTCTCCTGTTTGAAGGAAACGGACAATCTGCTGCGCCCATGCTGGAGCTTGAGGCTCAACAGCAAGGACTAAAGGCATCAGTGTTGCTGCGGGAACGTCAGCTTCTACGGCAAGAACCTGTGGCTCGGCCGGAGCTCGATGTCCCCCGGCAAGCTTGTCGGGAACGCCTGCTTCAACTGTACAAACCCTAGGGTCCGCAGGAGCAGACTGTTCCTCAGCAACTTTGTCGTTGGTCTTGGGGACCTTGGCGGCGGCTTCAGGAAGTTCTGCCGGCAAATAGTCACCGAAGACCAACTTTCTCTTCTTACTTTGTCCAATTGATGTTGTAACGGATGGTTGAGTTAACTTGAGCACAAAGATCCCTGGTTCCACAGGTAGCTTTAGTGCAGCACACTTTGACAGGCCGTCTGCGACGTCATTTTGAGCTCTTGGAACGTGCTCCATCTGCAAGCCTTCAAAGTGTTCTTCAAGTTTCCTCACTTCGTCGACGTATACTTCCATCAATGGACTCTGGTAGCTCTTGTTCACTTGGCAGACGACCAACTGTGAATCACCCCGTACAATTAGCTTCTTGATCCCAAGTTCCGCTGCGATTCTGAGGCCGGCAAGAAAACCTTCATACTCTGCAGTATTATTCGTTGCTTGCTCCTTGGGAAAGTGCATCTGGACGACGTACTTGAGGTGCTCGCCGGTGGGCGCGACAAGCAGCACGCCAGCGCCGGCGCCTTGCAGCGAGAAGGCACCATCAAAGTACATTATCCATTCTTTGCCCGCTTCTTTGACGGGGATGCTTGTCTCTAAGATTTCTTCATCTGGCGTTGGTGTCCATTCTGCTATGAACTCCGCCAATGCTCTGCTCTGGATAGTTGAAGTACTTTCAAACTTGAGACCAAAGCTTGACAGCTCTAGTGCCCACTCGACAATCCTGCCTGTTGCTTCTGGATTTTGCAATATCCTCTTCAGCGGAAAGCGAGTGACCACCGTTATCTCGTGTGCTTGGAAGTAATGACGCAGCTTTCTCGAGGCCATGAGGAGGCCGAAAAGTAGCTTCTGCACCCCAGAGTATCTTGATCTAGCCCCCTGCAAGAGGGAGCTAACAAAATAAACTGGGCGCTGCACCATCTTCTTCCACACTTCTTCTTGCATCTGCGCAGACTCATCCTTGTCGGGGCCAGAGCTTGTCGGGGAAGCCCCCTGCTTGTCGCTGGATGTGCTTGCCGGGGCTGTGGGCTCCTCATCTGCCTCCCTTTCCGCTACCAACGCAACACTAACCACTTGATTGGTCGCTGCTAAGTACATCAGCAACTTCTCTTGTGGCCTAGGTGCGACAAGTATTGGGGTGGAGGACAGGTACCTTTTCAAGTCTTGCAGCGCTGCCTCCGCTTCCGGAGTCCATCTCATTGGACCCGCCTTTTTCAAGATTTTGAAAAATGGCAGGGCGCGTTCTGCTGACTTAGAAATGAACCTGCTGAGTGCAGCCACACAGCCGGCGAGCCTCCGTACATCCTTGACGCGCTTCGGAGCTTCGATCTGCTCAATGGCTTTGATCTTGTCGGGATTGGCTTCAATCCCCCTCTGGGACACAAAGAATCCGAGAAGCTTGCCGGAGGGTACTCCAAACACGCACTTATCGGGGTTAAGCTTGAGTTGTATCTTGCGCAGATTCGCAAAAGTTTCATCTAGATCTTGAATCAGAGTATCCTTGTCCTTGCTCTTGACCACTATATCATCCATGTAAGCTTCTACATTCCTGTGTATCTGTGGCTCAAAAGCAGTGTGGACTACCCTCGCAAACGTTGAACCGGCATTCTTCAATCCAAAGGGCATGCGTATGAAGCAATAAGTGCCGCATGGAGTAATGAATGCGGTCTTCTCCTCATCTTCCTCAGCCATAAATATCTGGTGGTATCCGGAGTATGCATCAAGAAACGAAAGCAACTCACATCCGGCCGTGGAGTCAACGATCTGGTCAATGCGCAACAAGGGAAATGGATCTTTGGGGCAAGCTTTATTCACATCGGTGAAGTCTATACAAAGCCTCCACTTCCCATTTGCTTTGCGCACGACAACAGGGTTGGCCAGCCACGTTGGATGAAGTACACCTCTGACAAGGCCTGCTGCTTCCAGCTTCTTGATTTCTTCAGCGATAAACTCTTGGCGCTCCACTGCTTGCTTTCTAACCTTCTGCTTGACGGGCCGCGCGTGAGGACAAATGGCAAGCTTGTGCTCAATCACTTTCCTGGGAACACCGGGGATGTCAGACGGTTGCCATGCAAACACGTCGACATTCGCCCGCAGGAAAGCAACGAGCGCACTTTCCTATTTAGGATCGAGCGTGGCGCTGATGGTGAAAGTACCACCAGTGCCGTCCTCCTTGGCGGACACCTTCTTGGTTGCAGGCGGAGCTGTCATTCCCTTCTTGCACTTGCCGGTGGAGCTCGATGGTGCGTCCTCGACGGCAGCGTAACACTCCGAAGAGGTGCGTTTGCCGGAGTGGGCCCCAGAGCTCTTGCCGGACTTGGTCTTGTTCTTCCCCCCAGGAGCTTCAGCGGCAAGTGTCTTGCTGTCCGTTGCGGCTGCTGCGTCCCGGTAGATCTTGTCGGCACAGATAAGCGCGTCCTTCTTGTCGTCAGGGACAGAGATGACGCTTATCGGGCCTGGCATCTTGAGCATGTTGTAAGCATAATGAGAGGCTGCCATGAACTTGGCGAGCGCTGGACGGCCAAGTATCCCATTGTAAGGCAATGGGATATCGGCAACGTCGAAGGTGATCCTCTCAGTCCTGAAATTCAGCTCTCCGCCAAAAGTTACGGGCAGTGTGATCTTCCCCTTCGGCTTGCTCCTTCCCGGGTTGATTCCTTGGAACGTTCCGGTTTCCTCGAGCTCGCTGTCGGGGATCTGTAGCTTTCGGACCACAGCAGGGGAGATCAGGTTCAGGCCGGCCCCGCCGTCAACCAGCATCTTGGTGACCTTGAGGTTGCGGATGGTTGGCGAAACCAACATCGGCAAACACCCGACCGTAGTTGTGCGGTCAGGGTGATCCTCAATGTCGAAGATGATGGGCGTGCTGGACCACTTCAGGAGTTTGCGCGACTCGACGGGTGGCTCTGCTGCATTAACTTCCCGCACCCATTGTTTGAGTTGGCGGTGGGAAGTATGCAGAGAGGCACCTCCATCGACGCACATAACTTTTGTGGCCTTCTGGAACTCCTGCTCGCTATTGTCCCCGTCGTCCATGTCTTCATCGTCGTCTTCGTCTTCGTCCTTGTCGCGGCCGCGGGGAGGTCTATCTCCTTGCCGCTGCTTGGCCTTGCCACGGCGTCCTCCCCGGCCATTGAACGGCCGCTTCTTGCTGGACTCTCCTCCACCTCCCTGGGCCTTCTCCTTGTCGCGTCGCTCGTACTCAGCCTTCTGCTGTTCGACGAGGTACTCGACCCTCTTGCAGTTCTGGAGATCGTGGCCCTTGGTGCGGTGGATCTTGCAGTACTGCTTGTCGGAGCCGTCCTGCTTGTCGGCGGCCGCTACAGTGGCAGCTTCCTTGCCGGAGCCGCCAGCCTGAGCTCTCTTGGCGCCAGCCTCCTTGCTAGACTGCTCAATGAACAATACTTCTTTATTCTTCTTCTTCTTGTTGTTCCGCCGCCGGTTCTTCCTTGCCGGGGCGGCATCCTCACTATCTGTTCCTCCTTCTCCAGCATCCTCTCCGGGGAGTCTCCTCCCCTCCTCAGCGCGTGCGCACTTGTCGGCCAGGGCATAGAGCTCACTGATGTCTCGGATCTTGCACATTGCCATTTCTTCCCTCATCCTGCGGTTACGCACGTTCTGGTGGAACACGCTAATAACCGCGGCAGGGTGGACATCTGGGATGTTGTGCTGGACGCGGCTGAATCTTTGGATGTACTTTCGCAGGGACTCTCCTTCCTTCTGGGCAAGTATATGAAGATCACTTTCCTGGCCATGGGGCTTGTGGCCGCCCGTGAAGGCGCCGACAAACTGATGGCACAGGTCGGCCCAAGAAGAGATGGAGTTTTCCGGCAAGTGCATGAGGCAAGATCTGACGTTCGGCTTAAGCACGAGCGGGAAGTAGTTTGCTAATACCTTCTCGTCTCGTCCCCCGGCAGCCTGCACCGCAATGGTGTAGATGGTGAGGAACTCTGAGGGATGGGTCTTGCCGTCGTACTTCTCGGGTACGTCGGGCTTGAAGTTCTTCATGCTGGGCCACTGGACTTGCCGCAGCTCACGGGTGAACGCAGGGCAACCCGCCGCGTACGGCAAGTTGCCTGGTTCTCCGGGCGCGTGCATGTCGACAGTGGGCCCAGCGCGCTGGTCGGATTGCCGCCGCGCTTCTCTTCGACGCTCGATGCGAGTTCGAGCGTCTTCTTGTCGTTTGTCGTCGAGGACTTGGCGTTGATCGCGGCGAGCTCGTGGATCCGACGACGCCGTGGAGTCATCGTCGATGTTGATCCGGCGAGTCGGCGATTTCGGCCTTCGTGGCGGGGAGTGCACGGTATTTGCACCCCCGGCGGTCTTGTCTCCATCAGCCCACGCCTGGCTGGCTTGCCGCGGCCGCGGCGTCGTCGGCTGCTGCGGCGTGTCGTTGTTGGCGAAGGCGATGAGGCTTTGGATGGTGGCCCTCCAGTCTTCGGCCTTGTCCGCCGCTGGAGGGAAATCGAGGAGTAGCTGAGCTCGAGCTAGAGCTTCTGCTGGAGTGGAGGGGAGCGGTGGCGAGCGGTGCGAGGAGCGAGATATGCTCGGACTTCTAACAGCGTTAGAAGGAGCAACGCTCGTCCCAGTGACCGCGCCTTGCTCGTGCCAGCGCGTTGGCCTTGAGCGTCCCGCGACCCGCCAACTTGACCTTGGCCTAGCAAGCGGATGGTACCTTGTGTACCACGTCGCTGCCTGTCCGGCACCTCCTGAGAGGGGCGCGGTGCATGCACGGACGCCAAGGTCTTGGAATGCGCCCGGTCGTCCGTCTTGTCCTTGGACTTGGCGGCGCCGTGAGTTTTCTCGTCGGCGTCCGTCCTTCCGCCAGCGTCTACCCCACCAGCCGTTGGCTCCGGCGGCGGCGGGATCGACGCGGACGGGCCTGCTACCTCCGAAGCCTTCTTCTTCGGCTGCATGTCGATGAAGTTAACGAAGTTGATGAAGTTGCTGAAGATTTCGCCCGCGTGAACGCCGGATCAGGTTCACACAACCTCGACGCCCCCCTACCTGGCGCGCCAAAGATGTCGGGGAAACTGATCGCCCACGAACACCTATGGGACCAGAGCCCCTTTTCGGTACGGCAAGGGAGCGGAGGGTGCACGAAGAGCGGATCGAAGCGAGCACGCGAGCAGTTTACCCAGGTTCGGGCCGCACGGATGCGTAAAACCCTACTCCTGCCTTGGTTTGTATTGTGTTCTTGGCTCGAGAGCAAGAAGAGCTACAGTACTTGTCGCTGGCTACACCGAGCGTGAGAATGATCGAAGATCGGAACCCCTTCTACGTTGCGCATGGGCCTCCTTTTATAGGTCAAAGGGGTCACCAACAGGTGGCAACGTAGGTGAGGGTAAAAACGTAAAAATGGTGGTAGTTGGAACATTGTATGTACAGTGCTCCGTACCTAACCCTGACGGTGGGGGACAAGGGCATTGAATGCCCGTCGCCGTCGCCCCAAACAGTGCAAAAAGCGTCCGTCAGGGCGTCTCCGTTCGCCACGATGGTGGCCTCGTCATCGCAGCTTGCCACCGTGTACCCCAGGCTGCACAGCCTTCCGCCACGTGCACCTGGAAGGGCCCCAGGGCGACGCGTGGCTGGATGAGCTGGAGCGCGGGCACGTAGTGGAAGCTTGCCGCGGCTCGCACCTTGCCGCGGTTGTTTAACTTGTCGCGCCCGGGAGCTTGTCGCTCTCCGGGCCTTGCCGGGGCGCGTGATGCGCCACGGCAAGTCTCCTGAAATGCCATGTTTTGGCCTTCCTGGCAAGCTCCTCTTGCCAGGGTCTTGTGCTAAAGGGGTGGTTTAGAGCCTGGAGCGGCCTTCCCGGCAAGCTCCTCTTGCCGGGGTCTTGTTGCTCCAACTTGAATACTTTGTTCTTGAATGGCTCCGAAGGAACTATAGTGGGCCTTGGCGGGCGCGTGGTAAGCCCTGCCACGGGACGCTGCTACTGCCCGTGCACCAGTCGGGATACTAAGGTACCCCTACTTTAGTACACCGACAATGGCACAGAGCAAGAGGAAGCAAGACAGAACGACAGTGAAACGGAAGCGGAACAATCCTACAGATTCTGCTGGTACTGATGGTGCAATAGAAGGTCAAAGTCCAGCGGAAAATTGTACCGATAGGGAATCCCGTGCTACACGAGCTGCAGAACAAGCCAAACAAAAACAAATAGCTGCCACCAAACAAGCAGAGACAACCCTAGTTGTTGCAACACCTTCCACAGTACCACCAGCTGCACGATTTACTCGTTGGTCAACTCAGCTAGAAACACGTTCCCAAGCTCCCTTGCTACCTGACACTACTTCCGAAGCACTCTTGACACAAGATGAGTTGGCAAGATCAGATGAACTTTGTGAGCTTCAACAGCAAGAAGGTAGTTGCTGGAGTCAAGTTACAATTGCATGCTTCTTTATATGTAGTCTCACAGTCTGATGTACACTAACACTTCCTATCTTTGTTGTTGGACTAGCACCTAGGCGCAAGAGGAAACAAACATCAGGGATAATGCTCGATAGGTTAACTAAATCTAGAGGAGGAAGAATGGAGATTCGTTTTGAGGCAGGTTTGAAAAGGCCACGTGATGCTACAGAGTCAGCCAAGTTAGTATCAGAGGCAGCGGTTGTTGTTAGGTGTCATGTACGTATCCTCCCAACATGGGTTCAATACAGGAATCACAAAGACGAAACCCAGTACAACACCTTCCTCGACCATTTATCTATAAGTATGGTTATGTATGGAAACTAGTAATATCGTCTTGCTCTGTCCAATACTTTCTACGTTGCTGATAATGAGACTCCCATAATTTTCAACAGATGAGGTTCAAGTTGGATAGCCAAGATGATGCAACCAGACAAGCTTGCACCCATGTTTTCAAGTCTGCTCTGTGACAGTATCGGTATAACTTGAGGAAAACTCACTTTGAAGGCAAGGCTAACAGTGAACTTGCCCAAACATCTCCAGTGGAAAATATATCTGATGAAGACTAGAGAGGCCTCGTTAAACACTGGTACGATCCGAAGTATCAGGTACATTATATATATGTGATCAGATCACATGTTGAAGTCCTATTTACGTATGTGCCACACAAATCTATCTTCTTGTAGGTGAACTGTTCAAAGAACAAGGCCAACCGTACGAAGTGAAATTCCAATAGACGACAGGATCTCGTAGCTATATTGCATACTAAGAGGCTTTTGTAATTAGCTTCTGTTTCACTCTGTTCGCTGTACCATATTATCAAATCTATACTGACTTGTTCCAAATGCAGAGGACAGCCCGCAAGGACCAAAAAGTACATGAACCAAATGATGTGGAAATCTTCAAGGATTGTCACACCAGCAAGAAGAAGGGCATGACTACACCAGTCAAAGCCGCTGTTGTAAGTCCTTAATCCTCATTCCTTTTAACTACTACTTACTCTGACTTGTGCCTTGAACTGCATGGTTTGCAGCCAATGTCTATTACTCTTTTAAATTTTATACAGAATTGTCTTAGCGTATCATTGCACCTTACAAGGTTTAAAAGAGAGGAGTGATGTTCCTTTGATCTTGACCTGTAATCTAGTTCCGTGCTGGACTTGCCCACACAATGTTACAATTTCCTGTTTGTCTGTTCTCAGTTGTTTTGTGATATGAATGATGTCATACTATGCTTACCGTATTATAAACTTCGTCTCTTTATCCTTAGCCCTCAATACAATGTGAAGAAATAGGCAATACATTAGCGATGGTACATGGTCATATGTTTGGAACCTGGTTTTATTATGTACATTGCAATAAAATACAACTATTATTTTACATGGGTTCACCAGAATAAGTTCTGTATATAGACCAAAGCTATTTTTTTGGTTTTGCTGCCTCCTTAATATCTTCTGTTCTGGTACTACTAATGTAAAACCTCAACTTTTCAGCGAGCTATGAACAAAATGGTGGAACCGCCACCTTCTGAAGGTGGCGCGACAACTATAACCTCAATGTCAGCTCTTGCTGCAGTGGGTCAGTACCTGTCCACTAACAGTGCCAAAAGCACGTTCCTGCGTAATACTGGCTTGGTTGTTAAGGCAATCTTGTCCAAACTGCCTCATGATCAAGATATGCAAGCTCAAAACAATGGTGTATCTGCGCTCCAGACACAAGTCTATTCCCTAACAGAGACCCTTTGTGAAACAAGGAGATACATTGTTCGATGATATGCATGGTTTTGAAACCAGACTATCAGACATTTGCTATGTTGTTCAGGAGCCTATGAGAACTGAAGGCGAAGGTTATGGTGCTCCATCGGACAATACATCATGAAAACATAACAGTCAGGTCAAATGAACTGAGCTTCTGAACTTCTGGTGGTGCATTTATCTGCTAGACTGTTAACTTGTATGCCAACCTTCCTTTTGTTTTATAGTTGTAATTTGTTTTGGTGCGATACAAAATTTGTTCTTAACGTGCAGCCACCGGCTGAAGAAAGCAGCAAGCCATTTTTGTATAGTGTAGGGTGTTCCCTATATTTGCACTAGTGGCAAACTTTGATGCCCACCGGCTGTAGTCAACATGGGCCTCCTACGGGCCGTAGAAACAATGGGCCTTCTAAGGTCCGTAGAAACAATGGGCCTTCTTTCTTTCAAAAAAAACAATGGGCCTTCTTTCTTTCAAAAAAAATAATGGGCCTTCTACGTGGCGTAGAAACAATGGGCCTTATATGGGCTGTAGACACAAGGGGCCTTCTATGGGCCGTATCATCAATGGGTCTTCTACGGGCCGTATGATCGGTTGGCCAAACACGGGCCAATAACAGACCACATTATGGTTGTAAATGGGCTAGAGTTGAAATCGTCCGTTCATGGGCCGACCATAACGGGCCGTCGTTAATCGGCCGTATTTTGATGACGCTATGAAAACGGCCCAATGTACTAACGAGCGACGAGCCACAAATGGGCCGACTGTAACCACGGGCTGAATTTAGCCCACAAGCAAAAAATGACATTAAGAGGCCATAAGTAAACGAATGTGGAAATGAGCCAAAGAATAAATGGGCCCCGAGAAGGCCAAAAGATAACATGGGTTGGAAACAACCCAATGGAATAATGGGTCGTTAATGGGTATAAAGTGATACACTGTTCATTACGGGCCAGTTTCACCACGTGTCGTTAATGGGTATAAAGTGATACACTTTTCATTACGGGCCAGTTTTACCACAGGCCGTTAATGGGCCGAGAGTAATAAGGGCCTCATATGGGCCGAAAGACATCATGGGCCATACATGGGCCGGAAGTTAAAACGGGCTAGAATTATATTGGACGGCCCAGATGACGCTACTGGGCCTAATTCGGACAGGCCGTAAACGGGCCCTGGGTTAGCGGGCTGTAAATGGGCTATATGCGAACAGACCATTAACAGGCTTGCCGTGGGCCGGGCCGCCACCTTTTGACCAAGTCAAACGGGCCGGCCTTTTCACAGGAATGGGCCTCTGTTGGGCCATGCCACGTGTCGGCGTGTCATAGGCGCTTTGGGTCCAATGAGTGGATGGCATCTGTCCCAACGCTGAGCCGTATGTGTTTCCTCCAGCCAATGATGATTTTACATGTGGAAAATCCCCATTGGTCGGGGCTGTTAGCGGGTTATCGGATCCAAAACCGAACCCGATAGCTTAACGGCGTTCCGTTACGGTGGATGCCACGTGTCAGTCACCCTTGACGAAAGCACTTCGGTGACGCACGATTTATCAAAATGGAAGTGGACACTTCAGTGATGATAATTTTGGTAATGTCATGGAACACTTCTACGACAGCACATGTATGACTATCTTGACTCTGTCATAAAATTGTCATGGATGTACATGCATGACAAAAAACGCGACCTACTGTGACAAACACGTATCATCACGGAAGTGTATTTTTTTGTAGTGTTATATGGGACCTTTTCCATCCTCTAATGGGTATACACATATTTTAGTTGCTGTTGATTACGTTACTAAGTGGGTAGAAGCTATTCCAACTAGTAGTGTTGATCATAAGACTTCTATTAAGATGCTTAAAGAAGTCATTTTTTCGAGGTTTGGAGTCCCTAGATATTTAATGACTGATGGGGGTTAACATTTTATTCATGGTGCTTTCCGTAAGATGCTTGCTAAATATGATGTTAACCATAGAATTGCATTTCCATATCATCCTGAGTCTAGTGGTCCAGTAGAATTGAGAAATAGAGAGATTAAATTGATCTTGCAAAAGACTGTTAATAGGTCTAGAAAGAACTGGTCTAAAAAACTTAATGATGCATTATGGGCTTATAGAATTGCTTATAAAAACCCTATGGGCATGTCTTCGTATTAAATGGTTTATGGAAAAGCATGTGACTTACCTCTTGAACTAGAACATAAGACATACTGGGCTATTATGGAAATCAATTATGATTTCAAACTTGCCCGTGAAAAGAGATTATTTGACATTAGCTCAGTTGATGAATGGAGAACCCAAGCCTATGATAATGCCAAATTGTTTAAAGAAAAAGTTAAAAGATGGCATGATAAGAGAATAAAAAAATGGGAGTTTGACCTAGGTGATCATGTTATGCTATACAACTCTCATTGAAGATTTTTTTGCACGAAAGCTTCTCTCTAAATGGAAAGGCCCTTACATTATCGAGGAGGTCTATCGCCCCGGTGCCATCAAAATCAACAACGCCGAAGGCACAAATCCAAAGGTGGTAAACGATCAAAGAATCAAACACTATATCTCAGGTACCCCAATAATGTTGAGACCAATATAATTGACACAGTGACACCAGAGGAGTACATAAGGGACACTTTCCAGAATGTTTCAGACTCCGAAAAGGAATCGGTACGTGGTACGGTAAGTAAACCGACTCCAAAACGTTCCAAACAACAATTTTTCTCCGTTTTGGAATATTTCAAAAATTAAGAAAATTAAAAGTAGCCTGGAAGAGACACGGGGCAGCCACAAGGGTGGAGGGCGCGCTCCCTACCTTGTGGCCACCCCGTGTTCCCTCCAGACTTTGTTTTCTTGCACAATACTTATTTTTGTCGGTAAAAAATCATTATATAATTTCCCGAAGGTTTTGACCACCATACCATGATAATATCTTCTGTTTTTGTTTCGAGCTGCTTTTCTGAGAGATCTAGATCGACATGACGTCTCCAAGCGCCCCCAAGGACAACTTTTCGAGAAGGTCAGCAACCCCTACCTTGCGGAGGTGTTGCAACACCCTCAAACCATTGAGATGCGTGAGGGGGTGTGCTAGGCTTCTCGCCCCTCGTTGGTTACCCCAAGTGGAAGGTTAGAGATGCAGTGTAGCAGAAGTTTTCCCTTGGCAATACCAAGGATCGTTTTCCCTGAGACTCCCAGTTTCAACAAGAAGGTGTCAACTGCTAACGGCGCCGGATATTAGCAATCAACATGGACCTGCACACAGATACAAATAACTTTGCTCCCAACGAGTACAGAGAGGTTGTCAATCCCTCCGGCCTTGTAGTTTACAAAGGATCAAACACAAGTGATGGTAGTGATAGATATAATTGCAATAGTAAGTAAAATGCGGAAAAGTAAATAGCGGATGTGATCAATGATGGTAATATGGACCGGAGTCTCACGATGTTCACTAGTGATGTCTCTCTCCCAAAAGACGATAAAACTGCTATGTGAGGTAAACGAATTACAACTGGGCAATTGACAAGACCATGTGCGCAAACCAATGCTGACTACATTGCAAGAAAGGTTGAGGTTCAAAGCATGGGCGGTACGCCAAAGTAAGTAGACCGAAATCCATCAATATCTACTACTAATCGTCCACCTTGAGATATCTATCCAGAACATCTCGCTGGTATTAAGTTGCGAGCCCCACCCATAGTGTAAACTCAAAGCAACAGACAACTGCATTAAAAGAACTTTGCGTAAAGTAAACAATCCTTGCACCCGCGGGCACAAGCACCGTTGTTTTCCCCCTTGTGGCAACAGCACATCCCCTAGACTCATGTTTCTGTCACTCAAGCTAGTCATCGAGGGGCATGAACCCACAATCAAGCATAACGTTCCCTCTTGGAGTCACTACCTACTACTTGGCCAAAGCAATAAATAACAACGGAGAACATGCAAGAATTACTTACGAACATAAATATAAAAGAGGTGAATCAAATATATTACTCAAACACAATCTGAACATAATCTCATAACCCATCGGATCCCAGCAAACTCATCATAGCAACAGCATAAGGATTACATATGTGCCTCGATCATGTAGGGCAGCTCACGAGGACTAATTAGTGAAGCACAAGAACGGGAGGAGAACATCACATAGCTACTGGTCATGGACCCATGGTCCAAGGGAGACTACTCACAACTCATCCGGGAGGCGTCCATGGTGGTGGAGAAGCTCCCGGTGGTGATCCTCCCCTCCGGCAGGGTGCCGGGAAGGGTTCTCCTGGTGCTCCCGATCTTGGAAGCGGCGGCGGCGGCGGAAGAGAGATGAGATCACGAAAAGAGTTCCTCCTTCGAGGGTTTCGGGAGACGCTTTAAATATATGCCAAAGGGGGGCATCGGAGGAGCCTCGGGGGGCCCAGGCGCCCCCCGGCGCGGCCCAGGGGGGGAGGGGGGCGCCGCCAGGGCGCCTGGAGCCCTGGTGCCCCCCCGGCCGTCCTTCGGGCGCACGGTAGTTTCTGGAACGCTGATTTTTTATATAATTTTTCTGGATTTTTCCTGGCAGTTCTCGTAATGTGAAAACCTGAAATACAAAAACAGCCGAAAATAGAAACTGACACTGGGGTGCACTGAGTTAATAGGTTAGTCCAAATATGATCAAAAGTGTATGGAAGTGTATAAATATCATAGCAATATCACCCAAAAGAGGCATGGAGCAAGCAGAAATTATAGATACGTTTTGGACGTATCAACATCCCCAAGCTTAATTCCTGCTCGTCCTCGAGTAGGTAAATGATAACAAGAATAATTTCTATGGTGACATGCTATTAACCATATAGGACTTATTCATAGTCATATGACAAAAGCTTACTGAGATAATGAATCTGTAGTAATTAAGTTGCCTCCTGAGAAAATCACAAAGAACTGAAAGTTTTACAATATGATACTGAAACATCAAATAGATTTGCAATGAACATGATGTGCAAATATGATAAAGTGATATCTAGCTTGCCCCCTTTAGTGAAGCAAAACATAAATGCAGGGGCACCTTCAAGGTTTAAGTGATGACTAGATACAATGATTTCAAAATAAACGATATCACAATCATGCAAAAGACAATGCTACTTTGGGACAATGCACATTATACTCAGAATGACAATCATGCTCTCAGTAGTTGGTGCTTTTAAAAAAAAGTGGAGACTCAACATAAAAGTAAAAGATGGTCATGTGCTAGAGCTTTTTATTTTGAAAACATAGAAGCAATTTTGTCAACGGTAGTAGTACTTCATATGTGTTATGCATAAGACATCCTATAAGTTGCAGGCCTCATGCATCGAATACCAATAGTGCTCGCACCTTGTCCTAATTAGCTCGGATTTCCATGGGTTATCATTGCATTACATATGTTTCAACCAAGTGTCACAAAGGGGTACCTCTATGTCACCTGTACAAAGGTCCAAGGAGATAGATCTCATTTGATTTCTCGTTTTTGATATATCTCAACTTGAGGACATCCATACCGGGACAACATAGAAAATAGATAATGGACTCCTCTTTAATGGTTAAGCATATTCTCATAAGAGATTGAGGATTAATGTCCAAGCTAAAACTTCCACCATGATACATGGCTTTGGTTGGCGGCCCAATGTTCTTCTCTAACAATATGCATACATTCAACTCATGGCAAATCACCCTTACTTCAGACAAGACGAACATGCATAGCAACTCACATGATATTCAACAAAAGTGTAACAGTTGATGGCATCCCCAGAAACATGGTTACCGCTCAGCAAGCAACTTATAAGAAATAAGATACATAGGCAACATATTATTTACCACAATAGTTTTTAAGCTACTTTCCCATGAGCTATGTATTGCAAAAACTGAAGGTTTTAAAGGTAGCACATGTAAATTTACTCGGAGTGGCGGTGAAATACCACATATAGGTAGGTACGGTGGACTCATATGGCATAACTGGTTTAAAAGGATGTGGATGGACAAGCAGTTAGTCCGCTTAGTACAGGTGGAGGTTAGCAAAAGACTGGGAGCGACCAACTAAGAGAGCAATGACGGTCATAATCATGCAGAGCGACAAAGCAACATTGAATCAGACATGGAAGTTATATCGCTACTCAGAAACAAAAGATCATCAAGGCTTGACAGACTTTCTTTACAGTCTTAAATATGCGTGAGCATACGCCAAGTCAATCAAAATAAATTCTTGAGGGAAGATATTACTAAACCATACCACATCATAGGTAAACAAATCATGTTGGTACTCCAATAACACATTGGGAATCCCGCAGCTATTTGAGACTAACCATAAGAAAACATGAACTACTAAGCGCCATCATGCACGTAGCATCTTTATCATATACATATTAACCAATGCAATGGAAGCAAACTCTCTTAATAAGATAAGCATGATAATTAAAGAGAGTTCAAGCAACCAACTAAACACAAGCTCTTTAAAAAGATAAGCATGAATACTAAGAGCTGAACATAATAGTAGCTATTAAAAGACTAAGAACACACACAGCAAGGATAGACATGAAAATTCTATGTTATGTTCTAGGTAGAAGTGGAGCGTGTTTCTCTCCCACATAAAGAAAGCTGAGTTCCGACTCGTTATGAAAAACTAAAAAGGAAACTAAAAGCAAGATGCTCCAAGCATAGCACATAACACATGAAGTGATAAAAATATAGTGGAACGAAAGACGAACTGATAATGTTGATGGAGAAGGGGATGCACGGGGGAATCCCCAAGCTTAGACGCTTGAGTCTCCTTGAATATTTCTTGGGGGTGCACGAGGGCATCCCCAAGCTTGAGCGTTTGGCACTCCTGAATCTTTTTATCATCTTCCCTCGCACACTTGAAAACTCCCTTCATACATAACTCATCATAATCTGATTAGCGAGGTTAGTACCCATAATAAAATAATTGTACCTTGCTGGAAATAAAGATATTCTTGAAGGTCTACTGTTTGTCAAGATTGCCAAAAGGTTTTTGCAAAGAAAAAGCAAGCTCTAGATTTGCAAAATGAAGGAAAGGCAAAACAGGACAGAATCTGTGAAAAACAGAACAGCAGGTAGTAATTGATTTGTTCAGGGCACTTCTGCAACTCTAATAAAAAAACTCAGAACAGATGCACGAAGGACAATTATATAGAGAACGCTGTCGAAAAAATTCAGACCAAAAAGATGATCTGCTGATTTTATACGAATTTTTCTATCCAGGGACAGAATCTGTTTCCTGGACAGCACCTCACAACTTTTGAACTTTCTAGCAATCAGAGGCTATACTTGGCACAAAATTGAAAAGGACAGATACAATGATGATGCTACTGTAGTAAACAACATCAAGACACAACAAAAGCAAAATAAAACTTTTATTCATTGGGCTGCCTCCCAAGAGCGCTTTCTTTTATGCCTTTAAGCTAGGCATAATGCATAGAGATCAAGTCTTATCAAGAGTAAAAGAATAGCTAGCCCGTACAACGGACTCAAAAGGTAACTTGATCTTCTTTCGAGGGAAGTGTTCCATCCCTTTCTTGAGAGGAAACTGAAATTTTATATTACCCTCTTTCATGTCAATGATAGCACCAACGGTGCGTAAAAAGGGACGTCCCAAAATAATTGGACATGAAGGATCACATTCAATATCCATAATAGTAAAATCAACGGGAACATAATTATCATTGACAACGATAAGAACATCGTCGATCCTCCCCAAAGGTTTCTTTATGGAAGAATCAACGAGACGAACACCAAAAGAACAAGAATCAAAAGGTTTCAATTTAAGCATATCATATATTCTTTTGGGCATAACAGAGGTACTAGCTCCAACATCACATAATGCATAGCAAGAGAAGTCATTCAACTTAATTTTTATCATAGGATCCCAACCATCTTCTAGCTTTCTAGGTATGGAGGCTTCTACTCCGAGTTTCTCCTCCCTAGCTTTGATGAGAGCATTAGTGATATGCTTTGTGAAGGCAAGGTTAAGCGTGCTAGTGCGGGGATCTCTAGACATCTTGTGAAGGAAATCAATAACTTCGGTAAGAGTGCAATTATCAAAATCAAGATCACTAGCATCAAGTAAAGTGGTAGTGGTGTACTTTAGGTTCACTTGTTTGGTAGTTTCTATAGTCATAGCATCACCATTAATAGGTCCAATGGGACCAGGAGTACATTGGGTGCTAAGAGTTTGGATATCCTCAACAACTTGGATAGTAGCAACAGTGTGGTGGGTAGGAAGGCTCTTAATTCTATCTTCTTCCTCCCTTTCTTTAGCCCATCTTTCTTTAAGTTTAGCCATCATCCTAATGTTTTCATTAATTTGCACTTGAGTAGCATTAATAGGAGTGACCTTCCTCTCCTCAAGAGGAGAAGTTTTAATTTTAAGTAATTCTGTCTCATTGGCTAAATGGTCTACCTTCAAAGAGAGATCATCTAGTTTATGTAGTTTTTCTTCTACACTCTTATTAAAGGCTTTTTGGGTAGTGATGAAATCTTTAAGCATAATCTCTAGTTCAGTATTGGAGTTCTTTATGCTAGGATAAGCATTGTTGTTCCCATAAGAATTAGAGGGGAACGGTCTAGGATTGCTACCAAAGTTACTCCTATAAGCATTGTTATTGAAATTGTTTCTAGAGATAAAGTTCACATCTACTTGTTCTTGAGCAATCAAAGAATTTAAAGGAACGTCACGAGGATCAACAGAAGATTGCTTCGAAAGTAGAGACATAATCAAGTCAACTTTTTCATTAAGGGAGGAAATCTCCTCGACAGAGTTTACCTTCCTACCTGTTGGAGCGCGTTCGGTGTGCCATTGGGAATAATTTGTCATCATCTCATCGAGAAGTTTTGTGGCAGCACCAAGTGTAGTGATAGGTGTGCTGATAAAGTCATCGTTGTTGTGACTAGTGAAGTCACACAACTTGGTGTTCTCGGTGGAACCCATTGTAGCAAGCAAGCAAGATAACTATTTTTGTGATTTTCGATAAAAGATACTAAAGCAAAATTGAAAGGTAAACTAACAAGACTAAAAGCAAAGGTAAAAGATAGCATGCAACTCCCCTATCCTGAAGAGTGGAGTCCCCGGCAACGGCGCCAGAAATTGCTTTGCTAGGCTTCTCGCCCCTCGTTGGTTACCCCAAGTGGAAGGTTAGAGATGTAGTGTAGCAGAAGTTTTCCCTTGGCAATACCAAGGATCGTTTTCCCTGAGACTCCCAGTTTCAACAAGAAGGTGTCAACTGCTAACGGCGCCGGATATTAGCAATCAATGTGGACCTGCACACAGATACAAATAACTTTGCTCCCAACGAGTACAGAGAGGTTGTCAATCCCTCCGGCCTTGTAGTTTACAAAGGATCAAACGCAAGTGATGGTAGTGATAGATATAATTGCAATAGCAAGTAAAATGTGGAAAAGTAAATAGCGGATGTGATCAATGATGGTAATATGGACCGGAGTCTCACGATGTTCACTAGTGATGTCTCTCTCCCAAAAGACGATAAAACTGCTATGTGAGGTAAACGAATTACAGCTGGGCAATTGACAGGACCATGTGCGCAAACCAATGCTGACTACATTGCAAGAAAGGTTGAGGTTCAAAGCATGGGCGGTACGCCAAAGTAAGTAGACCGAAATCCATCAATATCTACTACTAATCATCCACCTTGAGATATCTATCCAGAACATCTCGCTGGTATTAAGTTGCGAGCCCCACCCATAGTGTAAACTCAAAGCAACAGACAACTGCATTATAAGAACTTTGCGTAAAGTAAACAATCCTTGCACCTGCGGGCACAAGCACCGTTGTTTTCCCCCTTGTGGCAACAGCACATCCTCTAGACTCATGTTTCTATCACTCAAGCTAGTCATCGAGGGGCATTAACCCACAATCAAGCATAACGTTCCCTCTTGGAGTCACTACCTACTACTTGGCCAAAGCAATAAATAACAACGGAGAACATGCAAGAATTACTTACGAACATAAATATAAAAGAGGTGAATCAAATATATTACTCAAACACAATCTGAACATAATCTCATAATCCATCGGATCCCAGCAAACTCATCATAGCAACAGCATAAGGATTACATATGTGCCTCGATCATGTAGGGCAGCTCACGAGGACTAATTAGTGAAGCACAAGAATGGGAGGAGAACATCACATAGCTACTGGTCATGGACCCATGGTCCAAGGGAGACTACTCACAACTCATCCGGGAGGCGTCCATGGTGGTGGAGAAGCTCCCGGTGGTGATCCTCCCCTCCGGCAGGGTGCCGGGAAGGGTTCTCCTGGTGCTCCCGATCTTGGAAGCGGCGGCGGCGGCAGAACAGAGATAAGATCGCGAAAAAGAGTTCCTCCTTCGAGGGTTTCGGGAGACGCTTTAAATATATGCCAAAGGGGGGCATCGGAGGAGCCTCGGGGGGTCCAGGCGCCCCCCCGGCGCGGCCCGGGGGGGGGGGGGGGCGCCGCCAGGGCGCCTGCAGCCCTGGTGGCCCCCCTGGCTGTCCTTTGGGCGCACGGTAGTTTCTGGAACGCTGATATTTTATATAATTTTTCTGGATTTTTCCTGGCAGTTCTCGTAATGTGAAAACCTGAAATACAAAAACAGCCGAAAACAGAAACTGGCACTGGGGTGCACTGAGTTAATAGGTTAGTCCAAATATGATCAAAAGTGTATGGAAGTGTATAAATATCATAGCAATATCACCCAAAAGAGGCATGGAGCAAGCAGAAATTATAGATACGTTTTGGACGTATCAGGGTGCTGCACATCCGCGACGTAGAGGGGGCAAAGAAGAATGGATGCGTGGAGACAAGACTCGAAGCAATGGAACATCAAGTTTTCAAGTGTCAAGGGATGGTGGAGCGTGGACTTAATGCCAACCACATGATGTCGCGGAATTCACTAGTAATCACAAGCTGAACGCCAAGCACATTGGGGAGATCATCTTCAAGCTGCAAGAGAAAATCGAGCATCTCCAAGCCTGGATCTATGACCTATAGATTCAAACCTGTGAGTATGAATTCAGATTTAAGACGATGAGTTTGGCTGCAGATTTGAGGATCCCGAAGACTCGTTCATACTTCTATGATGGAGAGCCTATGCCTTGGAAGATGGATGACAAGCCTGCTTCATCAACAACTCGATCAACACCGCCTTCGAAGAAAGAAACATAAATACATGGGTATGGATACTCCCCTAGGCAACTGCCAAGCCTGGGGGAGTTGCTCCGATATCGTATCACCATCACTCCTTTATCTTTATCGTTTTTCTTAGTTCAATCCTTTTGGTTATATCTTGATCTAGTAGAATAAAGTTTTTAGTATGATTTAGCTTTAAGTTTTGCTTTGATCCCTATCTATGTAATCGATTCCTCGAGTTATATAATAAAGAATAGTTTTGAGTGAGGGCTTTGCTATGTTACTAGATCTTAAGGGAAGTATTAAATAAAGAAAAGAAGAGAGTAGAAAGAAATAAGTAAAGATCATATGTTGATCTTATGTTACACAACATTGAGTAGAATGAAGCATGCCCAAGAAATTAATGTGTGCGTAGGGAGGCCCTTTGCTCAGAGAAGAATCGATCGTTTTTTCTTTATTTCTACACCTTGTCACAACTTTGTCTTTGTTATAGTCTATCTAGTGAATCATTGAGCTGCACAAAATGCTGAACTTATGAGTTGTGAATGTTATTTTAATGTGAATGTTGACTAGCGTGTGAACCTTTACAATATATATTGTGGGCCAGTTATTTGGCCCCTCATTTTGTCGCGCTATGACCAGTGTAAGGGTCTCCATGCAGTACTGAATCCTCTAATTTGGTGGATGCCAAGCGGGCCCGAGAAGGAGCCATAACTTTTTTTAAAGTTGAAAAAGTTACCGATGAGGAGGAAGGCGTCTTTTTTCTTCTTCTTTCGAAAGGGCAATAAGCTGGAGAGCTGGAGAGTGTCTTTAATGGGCTGCATGTAGTGTTAAGAATGTCCAGGACGGAACACGTCAGCCGACTAGGCTGATACAAAAGAAAATCCATCTTAAAGCCCATTTGCTTCTTTTTCCTAGCAAAAGCCCATATTTCTTCAAGAGGGGCTCTCCCAAAAAAACTTATTTCTCCTCGCCTCCACTTACTGCATCTCCTTGGGTTCTCCCGCTTCCGTTGGCCCTTAATCCCCCCGCCCCTTCTTCCTCACTGGTACAAAAAACCCCGCTCACCTTCTTATTCACTCACATTGCCACTAGGCTCGTCTCTCACTGCTCTGCTAAACTCGTGAGTTCAACACGATGCCCCCAAGGAAAATGGAGTCGGCTGGCTGCTGCGGATCTGAGGAACCCGTAGAATCTCGGGTGGACCACATCAACGATCTTCGAGACGCCGTCCTTGGAGAGAACATCTCCCTGCTCGCCACCAAGGATGGCATACTCTGTGGCTCGCCACGCCCCTTAATCTTGACTATCGTCAGCTATCTGTCGTTCATGATTTTCAACTCCTCACAACCATCATCTCCTCCTATCAGGGCTCCGGTCAATGCCTCTGCGTCCCGACATGCTACCTCCTGTCCATACCCTGCATGATGGACGCCTGGCTGACATCTCGTGAATTCGAAAAACTCCAGCGGCTTGAGTTCTATCATTACTACGGAAATCACATACCATGAACCGAACATCGTGTATTTGTGCCCACACCACCATTGTCCCTCTCGTGGTTTTCCTCCTCTCTCTCTCCTTTCTCTCTCCACACCGCCACCTTCGCCCGGTGCCATCTACCAGACAATATGGTACAAATGCTTCGACTCCCACTGCTAAAAAAACTTTTGTTTGTGGTGGTTGATCTGTCGGAGGCCTCACTGCACAGCGTCATCCACTCCAGTTGCCCTGCCCTGAAGTGTTTGCTACATTTTTTTGGGAATAGAAATCCATATCAGTTGTCTCCAAATAAATTTACCTCACCTTAAAAGCATTGGAATTTGTTTTGAAGGACGTCAGCTCATCATCGAAGATGCCCCTTCACTTCAAAGGTTGCTCCTTGATTATTGTTATATACCTCCGCAAATAATTGTCGTGTCAGCACCTAAACTGGAGACCTCGGGTGTAATTTGTGATCCGTTTAATGATCACAAGATGGTGTTTGGATCCACACTTATTCAGGTACTGTATTTATCATCTACATGTTTTGTAATCATAAGCTGCATTTCCATTTCTGCGCATAAATTTTATATCATATTGGAGTAAACTTTGGGTACTAATATTATGTTATATGCCCAATGAAGAGTTCATCCATGGATAGTGTATCAATGGTGCTGGATTCTGTCAAGATCTTATATATTGGACTGTTTAGTTATGATCTGAAAACAATTGTTGGCTTGCCGTGATGCTTTCCATGTCTGGAGAATTTATATATAAAGGTGATGATTTCATGCACATCGAAAGCCCATATATATTGTAGTAGAATTAACCATTCAATTGTCGCTCTTTCGACATACTATTTTTTAGACCTTAACTGTTTTCAATCTTCATGTCTACTTAGGCACTAACACACGGAGAAAAACATATAACCAATCGGTGGCGTAATAAGCATCGGGATTTTCTCAGTTCTCATGACATTCATTTGAGGACAATAACGATGGAAACATATGCATCCAACCAGGCAAACAGAAGCTTTGTCACATTCTTCCTGTTGAATGCGAGGTTACTATTGTCCATGAGGCTTACATTTTGCAACAAGGATTTTCTCACGGATGGATATGTTGAACAAAAAAAAAGAAGTTTCAGGTGGACAAATGGGCTTCTGAACGTGCTCGGCTTCTATTTACAACAACTTGTGGTCATATTCCAGTAAATTTGTTGGCATGAGATGTTGATTTTATGGATCATACCGACCCATTTGTTTGTGACTGCCAAAAACAGTGGTTGGGTTAGATGTCATTGCCATGTTCAATCTGAGTTGTGTCTAAACCTGATGAACAATTAATCCTTCGGCTTTTGTACCGTTTGTAAGCTTGGGTTA
This sequence comes from Secale cereale, assembly GCA_902687465.1. Lineage (NCBI taxonomy): Eukaryota > Viridiplantae > Streptophyta > Magnoliopsida > Poales > Poaceae > Secale > Secale cereale. The sequence goes on from LR738710.1 coordinate 745,674,525, forward strand.
GATGTGGTTGCCCTTTTCAACTCAGTTGTGCTTGTCATATTTTCTTTGAAACAAAGCAAATGGCTTGCCATTTCTTTAATTAAGAGAGTAATATTGTAACAAATCCAAACCAAGGGAAATAATATCACTCTCGTCGGCTCCTTGATCTCATTGTGCTTTACAGAACCCAAGTTATTAGCCCCCACCAGCACCCACAAACTTATTTTCATCTAGCACACTAATTGGGTTGTAATTCTTCATAAGAAAGTTTGCATGGCCGTGACATATTTGGAATATGACAGTTGGGAGCCACGAGGAAAAAGCCTACCCAAGGTTGTGTCGACTTAATCAACAAACAATTCTGCCTACCAGCTGCTGGATTGACATACAACATCTATCGTGTTTCTAATATTCCCTTGTCTTCTTTCTCTAGCCGCCATAACAAAACCACACTAAGGTCCCCCTTGCTCCCGCCTCCCACGGCTGGTTGTGCCTCTGCCGCCCTACCGTACCATCAAACGTTGGCCAGTCCATCCCTCTACTCCCCACACATCATGTCACTCTCCGACGATGTCAGCCCCAACCCGCACCCGCACCCGAACCAGTCAACCCTCGTACTCCCCTCCACCTGCCACTACACTATTGCATCTTCCATGGCTCCTGTTTGTTCCCGTCCGAGGCCTCGTCGCCGTCTGGCATTGTCAACATGGTCAGCAATCGAGAGGAATCATGAGATGATTATACGTGGAGAGGCTGACAGTAGGGACCCACCAGGGTCATGGCAGTACGCAAGCAAATGCCTCATTATTACAAGCCAAAAAGTACTTCCTCCTGATGGTTTGACATCTAGGTCCCACGCCATTGTCAATGTAGTCAATGAACGAGAAAATTACAATACAAGAGGCTTACACCATGGACCCAGCAGCTCCCCAATTATTATTTTTAGTTTATAAATGTAGAAGGGTATCAACTGCGTTGTGCGGGCGTTGTGGCCCGTCTAGCCCAGGCTTCTATTTAAACACACGACGAGCCCAATTGATATCTTTTTTCTTTCTGAAAATGCCTAGCCCGGTTCTTTTTCTAGCAGAATACCCAACCGAGGCCTACTTTCTTTTCTGGGCTCAACTGGGCTGCAAATCTTTCAAGATGAGGAGGGATGTATTCGGCTTCCCTAGAAAATGGGCTATAAGTAGTAAGAAATGGGTTGTAAACTTGAAAACACAGCAAGCCGGCAATTTGATTCAAATTTAGTTTTGTCATGATGTTAGGATTTTAAATTTCATTGATTTTATGCGTGATTTTTTTGTTGTATTTTAAATTGATATAAATTTATTTTTAAAAATTAATTTTAATATGCCTCAAAATTTCGTGATTTAAAAGAGTTCGGACACCACAGATATATGCAAAGTTTCGTTGAATTTTTTAGCAATGGCTAGAATATGGTCTGTAATGATAACAAAAAGAATATGTGCTTCAAAATATTCTTAAGAATTAGAAAATGGCCTGTAAATTATTAAAAATATTTGCAAATGGGTTGTATGCTGTTCTCCCAGAATTTGGAGACTGACTGTGGGCCTACTAGGTTGATGATGACACTGTCCTAAAAAATTTGACGCGTATGCAAGGCTTTGTCAACTTAGTCAACACAGAGCAATGACTGTTGGATGTCCATCCAACGACCATCGTGCTTCTTCAATCTCTGATCTTACTACTCCAGCTGCCCAAACCAGCACCGGTAGGACTACCTGCTCCCTCCTCCCATGGCCAGTTGTGCTGCCGCACAGGCCTCACTGGTCCACCCTACTCCCACCGCTGGCCAGGCCATCCCTCTATCCACCCGCACCTCCTGTTCTTTTCCGGCGATGTCAGCCTCACCTCGCGAATGGCCAGTCAACCCTCGTACTCCCCTTAGCGTGGGCATCCACTACTATGGCTTCGCCGGCTCCGGGTCGTTCCCTTCATGGGCCACTCCGTCGTCCATCGTGTTGGTGCTCTTGACACGGCGTGGTCAACATGGTCAACAAGCGATAGCCATTGAAAGAGGGATATAAGTGGAGAGGCTGACAATAGGGACCCACACAAGCAAGTGCCTCCTTATTACGCGAAAAAATGATTGCTCCTGCTGACTGCTGGGACCCACCAGCTATATCTTCGCACGGAAGGAAGTGCCTCCTTATTATGCAAAAAAAACTATTCCTCCCGATGACAGCTCAGACCCGGCAGATTTGGTGGCCGACTTGTGGGCCTCCTAAGCTGACGCATACGCATGGCTTTGTCACCTCAGTCAACAAATGATTCTAGCAGCTGGACCGTTGGATGTTAATCCAATAGCCGTGTTGCTTCTTCAACCTCTGATAATCTTGCTCTAGCCGGCCGAACCAACGTCGGCGGGACCACCTGCTCCTACCTCCTGTGGGTGGTAGTGCTATCGCGCAGGCCTCACCACCCCACCCTAATCCCACCGCTGGCCAGGCCTTCCCTCTACTCAGCCAAACCCCCTGTTATTCTCCAATGATGGCAACCTCACACCACAGGGGAACTAGTGAACCCTCGTACTCCCCTCTGCATGGGCATCCACTGCCGCGTCTTCCTCGGCTCCGCATCGTTCCCTTAGCAGGCCTCACCGTCGTCCACTGCTTTGGTGCTCTCAGCGCGGCGTGATCAACTTGTTCAACGAACGATAGCCATCGGAAGATGACTGTACATGGTGAGGCTGACAGCGGGACCCGCCAGCTACATATTCGCACGCGAGGAACTGCCTCCTTATTACGCGCAAAAAAAGATCCCTCCCCCTCACAGCTGGGAACCACCACATATATCTTCGAACGCAAGGGGGTGCCTCCTTATCCTCCCTGATAGCTGGGACCCACTAGTTATATCTTCGCACACAAGGGAGTGCCTCCTTATCCTCCGTAAGAGCTGGGCCCCACCCGGTCGAACCGTATGTAGGGTTGTCTATCTGGTCCCGAACATGTATGTATATACTGGTTGATCAGTCTCTCTACAAGGATGAACCATGGCCGAGTAAGTAGCATCACATGTCGTAGTAGAGCCTCCGACGTAGGCGTTCAGGCAGTCCCGTCTAAATCATGTACGCGTACCTACAACCACACGAAAAAATACGGCCACATACGTACATACATGCGGGGTCTCGAACGCATACAGAAACTGCGTCCTATTCATTGGCAACAAACCGGCTAGGTCAGAATGGAGAAACAACGTCATGTTCCTCGGGAGGCAACCTGTAATGCCCAGGATGGGACTATACCTCCTACGTGTCGAGGCACGACTTAAAGGTATAAGCCCATCCTAGAATGATCTCAAGTTTGGTATCTTTGCATGACTCATGTAAAAGAGGGATTAAATTGCAAAAAAGATAGTTGGCTTACACTCGCCACTTCACACAATATTACATAAGCAAATCATCACAAAACATCACAACCCGACTACGGGCGAAGATCCAAAAGAAAGATACCAAAACAACATAAAGCCACAGGTCAGGATCGAATCCTAGTAGAAACCACTACTGATCGTCGAAACTCCAAGTGAAGCACTTGAACCAGCTCCTGCATCATTCTCGGCTGAACCTGCATCTGGTGTTGTAGTATCTGTGAGCCACGAGGACTCAGCAATCCCATAACCATGGGTAACAAGACTAGCAAAGCTTTGTGGGTAGGCAGAGGTAAAGTGGTGAGGTTGCAGTAGCGGCTAAGCATAATATGGTGGCTAACTTACAAGTACCAGAATAAGATGAGCATCTACGCAAACGGTCGCAAAAGAAGTGATCGCTAAAGATCCTGAACTACATACGAATCAAACATAACCCCACCGTGTTCTCTTCTCAAACTGAAAAGAGACAGTCACGGTTACTCACACAGTTGTGTGTTTTACTTCGGATCCTCTGTCAAGTTTTCTACAACCGGACATTAACAAATTCCAATCTGCCACATAACCGCGGGCACGGCTTTTGAAAGATCATAACCCTGCAGGGATGTTCCAACTTAGCCCATCACAAGCTCTCACGGTTAGCTGAAGTGATAAATATAATATCATCACCCCTTATCTTAGGGAAAATCCGATCAGGCTCGGCATTCCGGTAGCACAAGACATTTCGACAATGGTAAAACAAGTCCAGCAAGACCTCCCGGTGTGTCGACACCCTGATAGTAGCCGCGCGTATCTCGTCTCAGGACACGACCGGATGGGCGAGGCTACGGGAGCCAAACCTCGAGTTTCCCCATGGGGGCCCCGCAGGCTCCCCGTTTGGGACCAACACCATCAGCACTGGCCCCCCTGCTATGTAGAAAGAATCCTCGGGTAGCGCTAACTCCCTATGCAATTTAATTAATTAATTAAGTTGTTATTATGAGCAAATTAAAACCAATGTTGGGCCTTGCTGGAGGAGTTTTATTCAAAGTCGAACTGTCAAGGGGTCCCCATCCACCCATCGTGTAAGGAACGCAAAAATCAAGGAACATAATGCCGGTTTATCGGCGCCTAAGGTGGCATGAGTGGAACAAAACACCGAGCAAAAGGCCAAGCTTTCCACCCATGCCCAGTATATAGGTGTGTTAATAATAATTATAGATATTGTGATATTGATATACCAACAACAAGTTCCCTCCTGGAACAAACTTCATCTTCACCTGCAACTAACAACGCTATAAGAGGGGCTGAGCAAGCGGGTAACATAGCCAAACAGTGGTTTTGCTAGGAAGGTGTCAAGGTTAGAGGTTTCATGGCAACAAGGAGAGGCTGGCATAAAAGATGGGTAGCGCGACATGTAACGATAGCATCGAGACAACTAAGCATGGCAATGGTAGTAAAGGTATCCAAGGGTATGATCATCTTGCCTGGGATTCCACAAGGAAGAAGAACAGATCCATGAAGTAGACGGAGCAACACAGTCGAGAGAATCCTCACAACTCCGGAACGAAACCGAAGCTATCAAGAGAAGCAAACCGAAAAGAAGCAAACAACACGGTAAACACACAATCATAAGCATGGCACACGATGCACATCCAAGTATGATGCATGTCCGGTTTAAATATGCATGGCATGGCAAAGTGCACAAACAAGTACTACAAGTTAAGTGGAGCTCAATATGCAACGAGTTGCATACTGACGAAACACCACATTTTTAATTATTTAATTGACTCTCGTTTATTTACAAGACAAGATTAAATGTTTGTTAACATGGAAAGAGGTGAAGCAAAAACAAACTACCTATTTAGGCAATTTAAATGGGGCCGGAAATAATAACAAAAAATTCCGAAAAATCCCCATGGGCATGTTTAGCAATTCTTAAAGCAAGCAACAATTTAAGATAACAATGTTGTTAACATGATGCGGATGATATGATCAAGTTTTATGCAAATTTATTAAAAGTTAACATGAAGATGATAAGGAGTATTTGTCACCGTGGTGGAAGGAAAAAGGGTGCCACGGCAACGATCCGAAAATGATGCAACGACAAAATCTCGGTTCCGGTAACTCATTGAGAGACCGGTGCAAAAGATGACGGCGTGAGCGAGTCAAGCAAGAAGAGAAGTGGGGTGATCCCGTCACCGGGTTCCCACGGGTCGGCGACGAGGCAACCGAGGAGCACGACAAAAGAGGAAACAGGCACGGTGCACACAAGGAAACATTTCATACAACACAAGCAAGCATCCACGGGTCACGTCTCGGGGTTATACCTTCGAAGCGATCGTTCTCGGAGGGGTTCGAGTCGTCGAGGAACGTAGTGGAAGTAGTCGTTCTCGCAACTCGTAGAGGAAGTAGTCGTTCACGGCCATCGGTAGGGGTACTCGTTCCGTAGAGGGAAGTAGACGTTCTCGTTCGTAGATGTTCGGGTCTTTCGTAGATGTACTTGACGCAACACCGGGTGTAGTCGTACACGGGTCTTGCCGGTCTCGGTCTCGCGTAGTAGTACATGTCAACCTGGCACTTAGCGAAAAGACAAACAGCAGCAACAAGACAACCAAAAAAAGGCAGCAAGGAGGCAAGGGCAGCAGTAGGGCTAGGCGGCGAGGATGACGAGGTGGCTGTCGGCGGCTGCACGAGGCGAAGGAGATGGGAGGCCGACGGGGCGACGAAGGCGTCGGGCTGCTGGGAGGCCTGATGCAGCGCTCGAGAGGAGGCAGGGGTGCTGCTTGCGCTCGAAGCAGGGCGTCGTTGGACGATCTTCAGAGGCGAGGGCGGTCGGGCCGCACGGGAGGCGCTCGCGGCTGCACCTGCGCTGGCGACGCGCTGCTGAAGATGGAGGCGCGGCTCCTGACCTTGGCGCGAAGGCAGGGCGGCTGGCGACCTGGAGGTGAGGTAGGGGCGTAGGAGGGAGACGGAGGCAGGGGCAGCGCCGGCCTGGGGCGCGCAAGCCGCGGCGTGGGAGGCGCGGGCTGTAGAGGAGGCTTGAGGGCTGGAGGGAGGCGGGAGATGGGGCGCGTTGGGCTCGGGGGTCGAGGAGGAGTGGAGACGAGAGGGAGAGGGTTCGCGCGACAGAGGGAGATGAGGGTTGCGGCGCGACGAAGGAGAAGAGGGAGGATCGAGGGGACGGGAGGAGCGTCGGTGGCGGCGCTGAGGGAAAAACGAGAGGGAGAGGAGCGATGCGGTGCGCACGCTAGGGTTCGGGCGGCTGTAGGAGAAGAGTTGGGCCTAAGGCTAGCTGGAGGGAATTGGGCCGGAGGCCAGATGCAGATGGGCCTGATGCCTGGCCAAAAGGACTGGCCTGGCTGGAAAATAAAATAAAGGGGTCTTCGCTTTTTTTAAAAAAAATAGAGAAAGACAAAAGGAGAGGATAGAGGTGGAATTCCAACAAGCAACATATTTTTCTCGGGATAGAAAAATATAGAGGGTTTAATAAAAAAGGTTGGAAAGGGTTTAGAAGAAACAATTCAAATAAGTCTGAATAAAAACTCAAACTGTTTGAATTTGGAAGCAATTTAAAAAGAGACCAAAAGAGATCAGATTTGGAACTGGCAGTCCAATAGCATGATTTATGGGAAGAATCGAGACATCCATGGATAAAGTAAAATTGCGACTCAATTTTACTAAAGGCTCAAAGGAAGAAAAGGAAGTTGAGTTAGATGAAGAAAATTGAAGAATGGTGCAATTGTGTTATAGGTGATTCCAAGGAATGGAATATTTATTAATATAGCTCCCTAAAATATTGAGAGGCTTTTATATGTTATAAAGAGAAGACATTCTTCCCTCGATTTAAATGGACCGAAGGCCCACACGATTTATTTAGGTTGAGATGCAAAAGAAATATGACATGATGGCATGATGACATGATGCAATGCAAAAATAAATAACACAAGCACCAAAGAGACACACGGGAGAACCCGGAACATCTGGAATCTTCTGGGATCTTCTGGGACGTCGGTCTTCGGGCGTCACAACTCTCCCACACTAACAGAGGATCTCGACCCGAGATCCTGGAGATAGCACCGGGTAAAAACGGAAGAGGAAGAGGTAAAACAAAGTTGCTTCTTTGACAGACGAGTGAAAACCAAAGAACCTTGAGAGGTTGAACAATCTTGAAGGAAAAAATACAACGGAGATGAACGAATATGAAAATACTCCGGTAAAAGGAAGAACAAGGAACACAGTGAGAACCTTGTAGGTTGAAAGACATGAAACAAGAGCTCGCGGATGGAAAGAATATGAAACCGCAATGGTATGGCCAAGGAATAAGAATGACAAAATTTGGACAGCACTCCGTCTGAAAATGGAAGGAAAAGAACAAGAACTTGCCAAGTTAGGATGATACTTGATGAAATCAACAGCACACAGCCTCTGAAACAATTAAAAGAATGGCACAAGGTTAAGAAAGATTTCAGACAGCACTCCGGTTGAAAAGAGAGGCAAAACATGAAAAGATGAGGGAACTAGAATGTAGGTGACAACATTCCAGTTAAATAGACAAGCAAGGGAAGAATATGATCTTGATAAAAACGAGATGATGGTCGAAGAGATCAACATCACAAAACCTCCGGAACGAAAGAATAGCATATAATTCAATGAAAGAATTGAACGGAGAAGAAAATGACAACTTCTCTCAAAATGAATTAGGAAATCCTCCTTACAAAGAAGGGTTGAACAGAGTTGTTGGAATTCAACAACGAAAAGAATAAGCTCGTTGTGGGCTTATGGAAAACATCTCAAAATTATGAGGTGACAACCAGCCACTAACAGAAACGAATTGCTTGGATTGAGATCAACAAGGAGACGATAAACTTATTTCGCCGGAATGATAAATGAAGAACTTGCGTCATTTATAAGCACCATAATTAGTAACAATCCTTAGGGAAAACTTTTAGGTGAAATACAACCCAAGATAACTCCAAGAGATAAAATGAGGGGGGTTGAAAGGATCTCCTGAACAAGGAAAATGATGGGTTTAAGTATCTCATTCCCGACAACTTGAGAGTCATCAAACATGAAGGGAAATTGTCAAAAATGGCATACCACCATCTCAAAAGATAAGGGAGAAAGAATTGCACTTGGAATACATGATGAAGAATGCTTGAGCTCCAACAAGAATCTTGATGAAGACTTCGAGGATGAATTAAAACATGATGAACCACCATGAGAACTCCGGTAATGAAAGCATGAGAAGTGAAAGATGAAAAGAGTAAGATTCAAGGCCTGCGATGAATTAGATGGAGCTTTGAAATGATATGATTGAAATAACTTGGAGCTCCGGAAAACAAGATGAACAACTTAGAACCGAGAATATGATATGATGAACAAGCTCCGGAATAGAGATTAAATCACCTTGAAGGAATAAGAATAAGAAATATGTCATGCATCTCCTTCACCAATTTAAATTGATGACAACCAAAGGATTTGGCATAGTACTTATTCTCGTTGGAAAGAATTAAAGAGAGATCTAGCACAAGCTTGGGTAAATCTTCAACGAACCACCGGTAGGATTGTGAAAGAACAAATGAATTAAAACGATAACAACGGAAGGGTAATCTTGAAAGAACCACCGTAAGAATATGGAGACGAACGAAGAGGCATCAATGAAAAATAGTTGGAGGACGAAGTTGAAAACTGAGAACGAAGAAATATTCTGAAATGATGGCCTTCGGAGGATCACAATAAGAAGAATTTATGACATGCTTCGGACGTGTATAAAAATAATTCCTCACAATCGGAACAATAATGAGGATGGCATGAAGCTAGAACCACGAATCTTCAAGAAGACGGGCCAAGATTTAAGAGAAACACTTCTCCGGTCTCCAAATGTTGAGAGTGAAGACGAGAAATGCCATAAGAATTGTTGAGCACTCCGGAATGAAGAATTAAAAGGTTGAACCAATGATGAAAAGAATTGAACGCGATCTTGGAGAAGGCATATGACTGATGGAAATCATACTTACGTCACCCTTTGAAAAGAATTTGAGTATAACTCCAGAAAAATTAGAAGAGTCAGGTAAGATCCTGGAAAAAGGCCTGTGGGTTAGGGCCCACTCAAAAGAAATCACCGTTGGAAAAGATTGCTTAAGAGATATTGCACCGGTTGAATTAAATGGCTTGAGTAAGAAGACAATGCTCAAAATAATAGCTTGAACGGATTAAGAATGGAAACACGAATCTTCTGAGATATCCTCAACACTCCGGATAAGAATAAAGAGATGTGAAGAAATAAGAGAGCCTTCAGATAAGAAATTTCAACATGTGAAAACATGTGAAACAAAAGGAAGATATGATCATGACCGAAGCTTGAACTTAGTCCACCGGAGAAGAATGTTAGAATTAAGAATGATGAACTTGAAGCTCTTGAGCATCTTCACGATAAATCACCGGATAAGAACATTGAAGGAAAAGAATGAAGAAACATCACATGAATAAAATGGATACTCCATTTGAGAATTCCAGCTCCAAGAATAAGAAGGGTGGGAGGGTGGGAAACAAAGATAGCTTGGGATGAATGAAACAGACAAATCGTCAGATTTCTCAACGGCGTCCGTATGGAATAACTTGAAGAGAAGGCACACCGGTTGGAAAAGAATTTAACATGAAGATCTTGATGGTCAAGAAGAACTAGCACTCCCATAGAAATATGAGAATACCGATTAGGAAAGGTATGGAATCAACATTTGTCATCGAAGCAACTCGAATACCAGAATCAAAACAAAAACAAAGGATAGATATGTTTATGAAGAAGATTATCTTGCAACATATCTATCCGAACTGAGAATTGAACGAATGGATTCCGTAGGTACATCAGCTTGTCGAGAAGCCACTGGGAGAAGAAAAGGTAAATAAAAGGAACAAGGAACAGATAGAACAAATACAAGATAGAAGCTTCGTTCGACATCTTCGTGCTGAAAGCTCATGGAACGTGTTACAAAAGGGTTTTGCAATCCCCGGATCAGCATAGCCAAGGACCCTTTAAGATGCAACTCCCGATCGGAACAAGCCCATAAAACTAGTTCACTCAATGTAGAACCCCGAACTTCATATCATGCACTCGTTGGAAGAATGCCTAGAACTACTAGATGAACCCACCTATTAATTTCCGAAAGTTTCCAGTTATGCAATCAGGTGTTGGGGATACAGGGGAAGCACCGCGCACTCAACTCTAACCTACATCCAGCTGTATCCATCCTTCAACACATAACTAGTTATCTCCGGAAACCGTTTACCTCGGACCTTCGAAACGCATCCACTATACAAGCTATGGCAATACTCCCGAACTACCTCCCCAGTACTGGGTGATGTCGGGGTTATCTTGCCACTAACCGCATAGGAGAGTTTACGATGTCGGCCGTCTTAAGTATTCTAGTACTGCCGCGATGGATTTGTGACGACAACACCTCGGAGCTCAACTCCCCGGGACACTGCCACAACCCCTAATGACAGGAGGCATCGAGAACAATGTTCTCGTCACAAAGACATCGGAACAATCCAAACAATACTCGCGTGATCCTAAAAAAATTTGGTGAATTTTTGAAAGTAGAAGAGGCAAGAGTAATCGTGAGGAGTCCTCACCAGAGTAAAAAGGGATGAGGAGCAAAAAAATCCAACTCTCCGATATATATATAGGACTCAAAACATTTTCAAGTGTGTGCCTAGACTCAACCGTCAACGATTCGATCAATCAGTGGGGGCTTCTAGGTCGGAGAAGGCTCTGATACCAACTTGTAATGCCCAGGATGGGACTATACCTCCTACGTGTCGAGGCACGACTTAAAGGTATAAGCCCATCCTAGAATGATCTCAAGTTTGGTATCTTTGCATGACTCATGTAAAAGAGGGATTAAATTGCAAAAGAAGATAGTTGGCTTACACTCGCCACTTCACACAATACATTACATAAGCAAATCATCACAAAACATCACAACCCGACTACGGGCGAAGATCCAAAAGAAAGATACCAAAACAACATAAAGCCACAGGTCAGGATCGAATCCTAGTAGAAACCACTACTGATCGTCGAAACGTCACAAGCATACGGCCAAACTCTTCATCGAACTCCAAGTGAAGCACTTGAACCAGCTCCTGCATCATTCTCGGCTAAACCTGCATCTGGTGTTGTAGTATCTGTGAGCCACGAGGACTCGGCAATCCCATAACCATGGTAACAAGACTAGCAAAGCTTTGTGGGTAGGCAGAGGTAAAGTGGTGAGGTTGCAGCAGCGGCTAAGCATAATATGGTGGCTAACTTACGAGTACCAGAATAAGATGAGCATCTACGCAAACGGTCACAAAAGAAGTGGTCGCTAAAGATCCTGAACTACATACGAATCAAACATAACCCCACCGTGTTCTCTTCTCGAACTGAAAAGAGACAGTCACGGTTACTCACACAGTTGTGTGTTTTACTTCGGATCCTCTGTCAAGTTTTCTACAACCGGACATTAACAAATTCCAATCTGCCACATAACCGCGGGCACGACTTTCGAAAGATCATAACCCTGCAGGGATGTTCCAACTTAGCCCATCACAAGCTCTCACGATTAGCTGAAGTGATAAATATAATATCATCACCCCTTATCTTAGGGAAAATCCGATCAGGCTCGGCTTCCCGGTAGCACAAGACATTTCGACAATGGTAAAACAAGTCCAGCAAGACCTCCCGGTGTGTCGACACCCTGATAGTAGCCGCGCGTATCTCGTCTCAGGACACGACCAGATGGGCGAGGCTACGGGAGCCAAACCTCGAGTTTCCCCGTGGGGGCCCCGCAGGCTCCCCGTTTGGGACCAATACCATCAGCACTGGCCCCCCCTGCTATGTAGAAAGAATCCTCGGGTAGCGCTAACTCCCTATGCAATTTAATTAATTAATTAAGTTGTTATTATGAGCAAATTAAAACCAATGTTGGGCCTTGCTGGAGGAGTTTTATTCAAAGTCGAATTGTCAAGGGGTCCCCATCCACCAATCGTGTAAGGAACGCAAAAATCAAGGAACATAATGCCGGTTTATCGGCGCCTAAGGTGGCATGAGTGGAACAAAACACCGAGCAAAAGGCCAAGCCTTCCACCCATGCCCAGTATATAGGTGTGTTAATAATAATTATAGATATTTTGATATTGATATACCAACAACAAGTTCCCTCCTGGAACAAACTTCATCTTCACCTGCAACTAACAACGCTATAAGAGGGGCTGAGCAAGCGGGTAACATAGCCAAACAGTGGTTTTGCTAGGAAGGTGTCAAGGTTAGAGGTTTCATGGCAACAAGGAGAGGCTGACATAAAAGATGGGTAGCGCGACATGTAACGATAGCATCGAGACAACTAAGCATGGCAATGGTAGTAAAGGTATCCAAGGGTATGATCATCTTGCCTGGGATTCCACAAGGAAGAAGAACGGATCCATGAAGTAGACGGAGCAACACAGTCGAGAGAATCCTCACAACTCCGGAACGAAACCGAAGCTATCAAGAGAAGCAAACCGGAAAGAAGCAAACAACACGGTAAACACACAATCATAAGCATGGCATACGATGCACATCCAAGTATGATGCATGTCCGGTTTAAATATGCATGGCATGGCAAAGTGCACAAACAAGTACTACAAGTTAAGTGGAGCTCAATATGCAACGAGTTGCATACTGACGAAACACCACATTTTTAATTATTTAATTGACTCTCGTTTATTTACAAGACAAGATTAAATGTTTGTTAACATGGCAAGCGGTGAAGCAAAAACAAACTACCTATTTAGGCAATTTAAATGGGGTCGGAAATAATAACAACAAATTCCGGAAAATCCCCATGGGCATGTTTAGCAATTCTTAAAGCAAGCAACAATTTAACATAACAATGTTGTTAACATGATGCGGATGATATGATCAAGTTTTATGCAAATTTATTAAAAGTTAACATGAAGATGATAAGGAGTATTTGTCACCGTGGTGGAAGGAAAAAGGGTGCCACGGCAACGATCCGAAAATGATGCAACGACAACATCTCGGTTCCGGTAACTCGTTGAGAGACTGGTGCAAAAGATGACGGCGTGAGCGAGTCAAGCAAGAAGAGAAGTGGGGTGATCCCGTCACCGGGTTCCCACGGGTCGGCGACGAGGCAACCGAGGAGCACGACAAAAGAGGAAACGGGCACGGTGCAAACAAGGAAACATTTCATACAACACAAGCAAGCATCCACGGGTCACGTCTCGGGGTTATACCTTCGAAGCGATCGTTCTCGGAGGGGTTCGAGTCGTCGAGGAACGTAGTGGAAGTAGTCGTTCTCGCAACTCGTAGAGGAAGTAGTCGTTCACGGCCATCGGTAGGGGTCCTCGTGCCGTAGAGGGAAGTAGACGTTCTCGTTCGTAGATGTTCCGGTCTTTCGTAGATGTACTTGACGCAACACCGGGTGTAGTCGTACACGGGTCTTGCCGGTCTCGGTCTCGCGTAGTAGTACATGTCAACCTGGCACTTAGCGAAAAGACAAACAGCAGCAACAAGACAACCAAAAAAAGGCAGCAAGGAGGCAAGGGTAGCAGCAGGGCTAGGCGGCGAGGATGACGAGGTGGCTGTCGGCGGCTGCACGAGGCGAAGGAGATGGGAGGCCGACGGGGCGACCAAGGCGTCGGGCTGCTGGGAGGCCTGATGCTGCACTCGAGAGGAGGCAGGGGCACTGCTTGCGCTCGAAGCAGGGCGTCGTTGGACGATCTTCAGAGGCGAGGGCGGTCGGGCCGCACGGGAGGCGCTCGCGGCTGCACCTGCGCTGGCGACGTGCTGCTGAAGATGGAGGCGCGGCTCCTGACCTTGGCGCGAAGGCAGGGCGGCTGGCGACCTGGAGGTGAGGCAGGGGCGTAGGAGGGAGACGGAGGCAGGGGCAGCGCCGGCCTGGGGCGCGCAAGCCGCGGCATGGGAGGCGCGGGCTGTAGAGGAGGCTTGAGGGCCGGAGGGAGGCGGGAGATGGGGCGCGTCGGGCTCGGGGGTCGAGGAGGAGTGGAGACGAGAGGGAGAGGGTTCGGGCGACATAGGGAGATGAGGGTTGCGGCACGACGAAGGAGAAGAGGGAGGATCGAGGGGACGGGAGGAGCGTCGGTGGCGGCGCTGAGGGAAAAACGAGAGGGAGAGGAGCGATGCGGTGCGCACGCTAGGGTTCGGGCGGCTGTAGGAGAAGAGTTGGGCCTAAGGCCAGCTGGAGGGAATTGGGCCGGAGGCCAGATGCAGATGGGCCTGATGCCTGGCCAAAAGGACTGGCCTGGCTGGAAAATAAAATAAAGGGGTCTTCGCTTTTTAAAAAAAATAGAGAAAGACAAAAGGAGAGGATAGAGGTGGAATTCCAACAAGCAACATATTTTTCTCGGGACAGAAAAATATAGAGGGTTTAATAAAAAAAGGTTGGAAAGGGTTTAGAAGAAACAATTCAAATAAGTCTGAATAAAAACTCAAACTGTTTGAATTTGGAAGCAATTTAAAAAGAGACCAAAAGAGATCAGATTTGGAACTGGCAGTCCAATAGCATGATTTATGGGAAGAATCGAAACATCCATGTATAAAGTAAAATTGCGACTCAATTTTACTAAAGGCTCAAAGGAAGAAAAGGAAGTTGAGTTAGATGAAGAAAATTGAAGAATGGTGCAATTGTGTTATAGGTGATTCCAAGGAATGGAATATTTATTAATATAGCTCCCTAAAATATTGAGAGGCTTTTATATGTTATAAAGAGAAGACATTCTTCCCTCGATTTAAATGGACCGAAGGGCCACACGATTTATTTAGGTTGAGATGCAAAAGAAATATGACATGATGGCATGATGACATGATGCAATGCAAAAATAAATAACACAAGCACCAAAGAGACACACGGGAGAACCCGGAACATCTGGAATCTTCTGGGATCTTCTGGGACGTCGGTCTTCGGGCGTCACACAACCGACTAGGTCGGATTCGTCATATTCATTGGGAGCCAATCGGCTTGGACGAAACAACTGAAACGAGGTCCCTCTCATCGGGAGGGGTCTCGCATACCGCAAAACATAGGAAATTGCCTTATGTTCATCCGTGTACGGTCAAAACGGGGTCATGTTGATCGGGAGGGGTGTGGCGTACAGCAAACGGAGAAATGGACTACTCTTCGAGCGTCTATGGTCGAAACAGGGTCCTATTCATCGAGAGGGGTGTGGCGTACCACAAAATGGGACTCCACAGGCTACTGTTCATCATCGTCTACTACCTCGCTCAAGCCTCCACGGGCTACTGTTCATCCACCGTCGACTTCCTCCCGCTTCCACTGGCTACTGCTCATCTAGCCCTCCACGAGGTCTTGTTCATCCACCCCAACTGGCCGCGCTGTGGAAGCCTCCTCGGGGTCCTTTTCATCCAGTGGCAACCACGGGGTCCTGTTATCCAACCCCCACCGAGAGTTGTTCATCAACAACCAACCAGCCGACTCGATCGATCGATGCACCTCGACTCGTGACCTACATGTATCACGCGTGAGGTAGCAACGGGCACTGTTCATCGAGAGGCAACCCAACCGGCTACGTCTCGCACGTATGGGTGCCTTCGACTTTAGTAAGCAGCGAGAAGGATTGATCGAGTTCAGTTAGGCAGCAAACGAATTGCTCGAGTTCAGTTAGGCAGCAAGCGCTCGATCGACTTCAGTGGCTAGAGGTGGTGCAAGGGCGAGATCGATCGCTTGGGTTCAGTAAGCGAACACCTCGATCGCGCTCGGGTTCAATTAGCGAATGCCTCACACACACGCGCGTCTACGAGAGAAATGCGCAAACCACACTGCATAACTCGTCCCCGACCACCCACGTAACCAGGAACTCCCTGAAATTTTCCTCGCCCACACTTCTACCACGGTTTTTACATCATGGATGGCCCAAATAATGTCATGCAGGTGCGTCTCCGGCCGGCCCAGGACGGAAAGCCAATTTTCTGTCATATTTTTTGGTCATAGAAGCAGGAGCCCACCACATCTATGATGATATGTGTTTTTGTCACAATTATTGTCATAGAAGTGTCATAACCATGATAGAAAAAATTCATTCGGACCGTAATGTCATGGATGTGTTTTCTTTGTAGTGGGGAGTGGTGTGGACAGGTGAAAGGGAATGAAGGTGGATGACTGCGGCTATGGCCGGGGCAACCATTTATATAGCAATGGTGGGCAGCAGAGGGATGGACGGGTGGCACCGGAGTAGCCGCCTCAGCAACTGCGTGTCATTAATGTGGGCGGCAGGCGGACGGACAGACGATACTTGTACCATTTGTGCACGGAGCAGTCGCCTGCGTCGGGAAGCGGCACGGGCAGCGATGACTATTTTTGGCGGGAGGCGCACGCGGGTGGGTGGGGGGGTGGGTGGGCCAGGGTGGTCAGACTTGTACTTGGCTATGGCTAGGTCCAGCAGCCAGACATGCTGGCTCGCTAGCAGGCTCGCCGAGCTCAACGTCGATGACCAGACGATGGACGAGGCTTCCGATCAGGAGGCGGCACCAGCGCCAGCACATGTTCATGCCATGTTCACCATAGAGCAGGTTCGGCCGCACTTCCACGCCCCATTGGCGGAAGAGCTACCAACGCCTCCGAAATCGGCATTCCAGCAAGTGCATGAGGACTAGTGCTACAACCTCCATCTCCTCAACGAGCACCGGCTTGTGGAGGTACGAATTTTCGGTGAACAGACGAACGACAATGCCATCGTTGACATGGGCCCCGATGATCCTAGCTTCCTGAATGAGCAGCAGGCGCTATACCAGACCATCCATTGGGGCCGTGAGGCCCTCTCCATCGTCCTTCGCCTTGTTGTTCTTGCCACGGCACCACCATCTCATGTTGTCAACATGGTCAACAAAGGAGAGGAATCGGGAGATGACTTTACGTGGAGAGGACGACGGTAGGGACCCACTAGGGCCATGGGCGTTGATACGGCTCTGTCGTATCTACTTTTCCAAACACTTTTGCTCTTGTTTTCGACTCTAATTTGCATGATTTGAATGAAACTAACACTGACGATGTTTTTAGCAGAACTACCATGGTGTTGTTTTTGTGCAGAAATAAAAGTTCTTGGAATTGGACAAAACTTTTTGGAGAATTTATATGGAAAATATAAAAAATAATGGAACCAAGATCTACCAGAGGGGGGCCACCTGCTCCCCACGAGGCACGAGAGCGTGACCCCCCTAGGGCGCGCCCTAGTGGCTCGTGGGGCCCACAAGGCTCCGCCGAACCTATTCTCGATACTGTAAATTCATATTCCCCGAGAAAAAATAGGACGAAGTTCATCGCGTTTTACGATACAGAGCCGCCGCCACCTCCTGTTCTTCACCGGGAGAGCGGATCTGGAGTCCGTTTGGGGCTCCGGAGAGGGTGATTTGTCGCCATCATTTTTTTATTATAAAATGACATTAGGGGGAAAACCCCTACTATTTTCATATACCTATATAAATGGGGGGTTTACATAGACATATCAGCTACTTTACAACCTTTTTGTGTTAACCACACACCTGGTGTGTTTGTACAACCAATCAAAAAGTAGAGAGAGGGCTATACAATATAAGTACAAAAAGTGATCAGAGTAGCTCTATGTGCTGCCTTAACCCTATGTTGGAGTAAAATATGATCTTCTTTGAAGCTTTTGAGCCAAGAGCTCACACTAGGAGCTAGTCCTCTGAAGTGCTTGTTGTTCCTCTCCTTCCATATGCTCCAATCCGTGGTCAATAATGTTTCATAAAAGAACGGGTTCGGCCAGGTGTCTTTTGTGGCTTGGAGTAGAGTGAGGCAGCATTGAAAGGAGGGCCAGACAACGTGTAGCCTAGTCCAACAGCTCTGACTAAAAGGACAGGTAAAGATCATGTGGTCCATTGTCTCCTCATTGTGTTGGCCGCATAGGATGCAATTAAAGTTGTTTCCAATATTGTAGTGTCTCCGCTTCATCATGTTGCGTGTGTTGAGTCTGTCATGAAACAAGCATCAAACAAACACTTTGATTTTCATAGTGCACTTGGACTTCCAAAGTTGGCAGAAAGCAGGATGTGTCTCCCTGTCTCTAAAGTAGTTATTGTAACAATCCTTTGGTTTATAGAGAGTTGATCCCCAAGAATAGTGCCAAACATCATGGAGTGATGTCGAGGGGGAAATCCACGTAGGTTGTGACTGGATATCATAGATCTTATCAAGAGCTTGGGGTGAGACTGGTAGGTGAAAGGTTTCATGCAGGTCCGTGGCTGTCATTGCATCTACTACAGATAGATCCTCTTGCATGGCAAACGAGAATGCACGAGGGTGCGAGACGTGCAGCACCTCCTCCCTCCAAAGTTCTTTCCAAAAGAGGGTCTCCGTTCGATCCACCAGTTGAACTCGAGAGATCCCGTGATAGATGGGAGTCAGCTGTAGAATGTCTTTCCATCAGAACGAACCAACTGGGTCAATAGCGTGTGGAATCTTGCCAACATAATGGTTGTCCGAAATAAGGTTGACCCACGACACATCTTGTATGTTAAAGAACTTGTGTAAGAATTTTAGCAACAGGGCCTCATTGTGGATTTTCAAGTTGATCACCCCTAATCCTCCTTTTTTTCATGGGTCTGCAGACCATATCCCAAGCAGCCAGGGAGTTACATTTGTCCCCCTGTTCAGTTTTCTTTGTCCAAAGGCATCTGCGTCTAGTATTATCGAGGATCTCGACGAGCTTGGGTGGGAATTTGAGTGTGCACATGGTAAACACCAACAGAGACGTGACTGAGGCATTTAACCATGACAGTCTACCACCATACGACATCATTGCAATGGTGGGAGTAAGTTGCCTTTCCAATCTGCAAACTAGAGGCATAAACTCCTGGATTGAGGGTCGGGTAGTTCCCAACAGGAGGCCAAGGTAGGTGAACGGCATCGAACCAACTATACACCCAAAGACTCTAGCAAGATTGGTTGCGGCAGTCTCGTCAAGGTTGATCGAGATCATCGTGGATTTGTGGAAATTAATCTTGAGACCAATGGAGGAGGCATAGTCAGACAGGATTTGCTTAACTAGAGTGGCTTGTCGTGTGCATGCAAGGAGGTCAATGAGCGTGTCATCCGCGTATTTAAGAACCAGATAGTCAGTTTCTCCAATGCAAGGGAAAGGGAGGTCAAGTCTGCCTTGTCGGAAAGCATCATTAATTGCTGTTGCCTGTAGTAATTCTGCTGCAAGGATAAATATTGGCAGCGAAAGAGGGTCCCCTTGTCTAACCCCACATCTGTAAGGGAATTGACGATCGGGTACACCATTGAGGAGAACAGATGATCGACTAGAAAAAAGAGGCAGGAAATCCAACGACCATTAAAGCCCATATGACGCATGATATTAATCATGGGCTCATGTGCGACTGTGTCGAATGCTTTGGTAAAGTCCAGATTGAGCGGTATAATTTCCCGACCAGAAGCATGGCATTGATGGATGTAGTGGTAGGCCCATGCAAGACAGTCCTGGATGGTTCCCCCCTTGAGGAAACCGTATTGTTTACGGTGCACCAGCTGTAAAATGATGCATTGCAGCCGGTTGGCTAGTAGCTTTGTCAGCAGTTTCAAACAACAATTAAGAAGGGTGATTGGTCTGTAATCATTGACTGATTCTGGCGAGTGTACCTTGGGGATTAGGGTAATGAGACCATCATTGATGCTGGTGATGTCAAGATTCCCTTCATGGAATTGTGAGCAAGGAGAGTAGAAATCATGCTTGATAATCAACCAACAAGCTTTGACAAATGCCCCACTGAAACCATCTGGTCCAGGGGCACGATCAGGGGGCATTTCCTTTACAGTTTCATCAACTTCGTCCGGAATGAATGGCTCAGTGAGAGATTTAATGTTGCTTGCACACTGGATTATGGAGGATAAGTCAAACTTCATATCACATTGCATGGTGGTCCCCAACCTGGTTTTGTATGTGGAGTGTAAGAGTGCTTCTTTACCAGGGTGATCTTCAACCGATTGATCATCATCAGTGCGGAATGAGGCAATGTTGTTCTTACAAAATCTTTTTGTGGCAATAGCTTGAAAGAACTTGGTGTTCTCATATCCAAACTTGATCCAACTAATGGTGCAACGCTTTTCCAGTAGAGCTTCTGGTATTTGAGCAGCCTGATAAGATGTGCTTTACGGATGTTTCTCAAATTTGTTTCAGGAGTCGTAAGACACCGTTTGTTTTCCAATTCATATAACTCAGCAAGGACCTCATTACAATTGGTGATCGCAATAGATAGCCATGATATGTGTTTACTCCAAATCTTCAAAGCATGACGTAGGGCTTTAAACTTATGACAAAGTGTAGCTGCAACATTTTTATTGTAGACTGGCTTGTCCCAAACCTGTTGCTCCACGTCCATAAACCCAGGATGTAAAATCCAATAGGATTCAAAATGGAAAAGCTTGCTAGGAGGGATTTTGGTTTCAATGGTGACCACGCAGGGTATATGGTCTGAAAGGAGTTTGCCGAGAGGTTTAACTAGGGGTTTTGGGTATGTGTTAGTCCAGTGTAGAGAGGTAAGAAACCAGTCAATTTGCTCAAGAAGGGGATCAAGTTGCATGTTACTCCATGTATACGATCTACCTTGGACCGGAAGCTCGATGAGTTGTTCTTTGCAAATAATATCATTGAAGGTGATCATGTCATTCAGGTCCGCCCTGGTTTGTTGCGGTTCTTAGGTGCACGCATATAATTGAAATCGCCGATCAACAACCAATCTTGGTCATTAGGAATCTGGACATCATCAAGCCAGGAAGTAAATGCAAGACGATCATCTCCTGCGCAAGGGACATAAACATTAATGAGCGTCCAAGACTGAGAGGATTGAGTACTAACGAAACTGACGACTAACGCGAAAACTTTCGAAAACACAACATTGCTCGCAAATAAAGCGCTTTCCACATAGTAAGAATACCAGCAGACGATCCACGGGAAGGAAAAAAAGCAAAATGATCAAATTGTCTAGGGAAGCAGGTTTTAAGGAAATCAAAAGAAACATCAATCATTTTGGTCTCCTGCAGACAAACAACCGCACAACCACTGGCGAGGATAGCATTATTAAGGGCCAACTACTTCTTCTCCGAGTTGAGGCCTCTGATGTTCCAAGACAACACGTTCCAGCATCTCGGAGGAGGCATGGCAGTAGCAGAGATTACTCCAATGTGGGGGAGGCCACCTGTCCCTGCACTTCATCAGAAGGACGAGCAGCCGAAGAAGTAGCAAGCAAGGCTTCAGAGGTCAGTCCAGCTTCAGGAATGGCCCATCTGTTGATGCCAATATCTTACAACGTGGGCATTGGAGTAAGAGGAGGAACTGCATCATCATTCCTAGGCGCATTGCATGAGGAACCAATCGAGGGAATGATACGAGGCTTTACCTTGGAAGAGGTCGCGCGTGTATCCTTGAGAGTATGGATTTTGAAGCCATTGAACTTGTTGGATCACTAACTATGTCTAACCTCGGATGTGGAGATGGGAGCTGTTGTCCGGGCACGTCTGGCATGAGTCACATACTGAGCTGGTGGGACCACCATGGCAGGCTGCATGGAATCAGAAACAAGTACAGTTTCATTAGTGCTTGCCCCTTCAGTAGATTCAGTTATCTCCTCGGTGACCACATATGAAGCAATGGGCAGGGTGGAACTGGCAGACTAGATCTGGGAGAAGAGGAGACCTGCAGAGTCATGAGAGACACTGACAGCAATTGCAGCAGTAGTATTCCTCAGGCCATATCCCTCTCTCCATGGGCCAATTGCAGCAATGACAGGGCGCAGAGCATGAAAGATAAAATTGTTGAGATGCTGTCGAGGTATAGGATAATTCAGATGTATGGCCAGGAGCTCATCTCCATGTGCAGATAGTCCAAATCGAATCCCCTGGGAATGAATATCCACTGTGACAGACAGAGATTCATAGATCACTTCATCATGCAATATAGCAACATCCATAGAGGCAACACTCCCAAATCATACCAGGTAGAGTTAGAGTTGTCAGAAACTGTGATAGAGACATTCCAAGCCTGAAAAGCATTGTCGATGATGTTATCTTCAGGCACAAGTCCATGTTGGACAGTCAGACCCTGGGCAGCCAGCCAGACCTGATAGTTAACCAGGTGAGGGGGCATTGGAGGTAGCTGCATAGGTTGAGGGGCAGGACAGTGGCCCCATGATACGTCTCCAACGTATCTACTTTTCCAAACACTTTTGCCCTTGTTTTGGATTCTAACTTACATGATTTGAATGGAACTAACACGGACTGACGCTGTTTTCAGCAGAACTGCCATGGTGTTGTTTTGTCCAGAATAAAAAGTTCTCGGAATTGCCTGAAAATCAACGGAGAATTATTTCAGAAAATATAAAAAATACCTGCAAGAAGATCCATACCGGGGGCCCACGGGCTGTCCTCGAGGGTGGGGGCAAGCCCCCCTTCCCAAGGCGCGCCCCCTACCTCGAGGGCCCCCCGAAGCTCCACCGACATACCCCCAGGTCCTATATATTCCGTTTTGTGGAGAAAAAATAAGAGAAAAAGAATTATCATGTTTTACGAGACGGAGCCACCGCCAAACCCTAATATCTCTCGAGAGGGCTGATCCGGAGTCCGTTCGGGGCTCCGGAGAGTGGAGATCATCGCCATCGTCATCATCAACCTTCCACCATCACCTATTCCATGATGCTCACCGCCGTGTGTGAGTAAGTCCATCGTAGGCTTGCAGGACGGTGATGGGTTGGATGGGATCTATCATGTATTCAAGTTAGTTTTGTTAGGGTTTGATCCCTAGTATCCACTATGTTCTGAGATTGATGTTGCTATGACTTTGCTATGCTTAATGCTTGTCACTAGGGCCCGAGTGCCATGATTTCAGATCTGAACCTATTATGTTTTCATGAATATATATGTGTTCTAGATCCTATCTTGCAAGTCTATAGTCACCTACTATGTGTTATGATCCGGCAACTCCGAAGCGACAATAATCGGGACCACTCCCGGTGATGACCATAGTTTGAGGAGTTCATGTATTTACTATGTGTTAATGCTTTGGTTCGGTACTCTATTAAAAGGAGGCCTTAATATCCCTTAGTTTCCAATAGGACCCCGCTGCCACGTGAGGGTAGGACAAAAGATGTCATGCAAGTTCTTTTCCATAAGCACGTATGACTATATTCGGAATACATGCTTACATTGCATTGATGAACTAGAGCTAGTTCTGTGTCACCCTAGGTCATAACTTCTACATGATGAATTGCATCCAACATAATTTCCCATCACCGATCCAATGCCTACGAGCTTTACCTATATTGGTAGTTGCTTATTTACTTTCCCGTTGCTATTATCACAAAAACTACAAAAACACTATCGTTACTTTTATTGTTGTTACCGCCACTATCATATTACTTTGCTACTAAACTATCTTGCTGCAGATACTAAGTTTCCAGGTGTGGTTGAATTGACAACTCAGCTGCTAATACTTAAGAGTATTCTTTGGCTCCCCTTGTGTCGAATCAACAAATTTGGGTTTAATACTTTACCCTCAAAAACTGTTGCGATCCCCTACACTTGTGGGTTATCAAGACTATTTTCTGGCGTCGTTGCCGGGGAGCATAGCTCTATTCTTTAAGTCACTTGGGATTTATATCGGTTTATCACTATGAAGAATTTGAAGGACTCAAAAATCAGGATCTTACCCTCAACTACGAGGGGAGGTAAGGAACTGCCATCTAGCTCTGCACTTGATTCTCCTTCTATTATGAGTAAACTTGCGACAGCTACTCCTGCTATTGAATCTGATATGTCTTATGTCCTTGATGATGCTACTTCTGCTATGTATGATGAAACTACCTCTATGCCTGATACTGTGCCACTAGGTGAATTTCTAGATGAACAAATTGCTAAGGTTAGGGAGACTGCAAATGTTGATGATATTTATGAAAGTGATGATGAAACCACTCCCAATAGATATGAATTGCCTGTTGTGCCTGAGGGTTATGTTATGGATGATGAAATTGCTAGAGACTTTCTTTCTTGCAATGATAGATATGATCTTAAGAAATTATTAGCTAAGCTGAAGTAAAAGTCCTTGAATGCTAGAATGAAACATGACCCTACTTTTGCTACTTCGCCTATTTGTGTCACTGATAAGGATTATGAATTCTCCGTTGATCCCAAGTTAATTACTTTGGCTGAATCTGATCCTTTCCATGGCTATGAGTCTGAAACTGTTGTGGCACATCTTACTAAGTTGAATGATATAGCCACCCTGTTTACCAACGATGAAAAGATTCGTTGCTACTATATCCTTAAGCTATTTCCGTTCTCATTAAAGGGTGATGCTAAGACTTGGTTTAATTCTCTTCATCCTGGTTGTGCGCGTAGTCCCCAGGATATGATGTATTACTTTTCTGCTAAATATTTTCCCGCTCATAAGAAACAAGTTGCCTTACGGGAAATATATAACTTTGCTCAAACTGAAGAAGAGAGTCTCCCACAAGCTTGGGGTGGCTTCTCCAGTTACTTAATGCTTTGCCTGATCATCCTCTTGAGATGCATGATATACTTGATGTCTTTTATAATGGACTAACCGATGCTTCCAGAGACCACCTGGACAGTTGTGCTGGTGGTGTTTTCAGGGAAAGAACAGTTGAACAAGCTGAATTACTATTGAATAATATGCTAGCCAATGAAAATAATTGGACACTTCCTGAACCAGCCCCTAAGCCAACTCCGAAGAAA
This sequence comes from Secale cereale, assembly GCA_902687465.1. NCBI lineage: Eukaryota > Viridiplantae > Streptophyta > Magnoliopsida > Poales > Poaceae > Secale > Secale cereale. Next base: position 745,699,652 of record LR738710.1, read on the forward strand.
AGAGGTGTTTTATTTCTCAGTCCTGAAGATATGCAAGAGGCAAAGAAATCTATGAAATAAAGAGGTATTAAAGGTGAAGATGTTAAGAATTTACCTCCTATTGAAGAAATACATGGTCTTGATAACCCGACACAGGTAGTAAAGTAAATTCTCTTTATAGATTTGATGAAGGTGATATTCCTCGTTATAAGTCTGCTAGCTAATGCTTAGATGAGTTTGACAATTTCATTGTGAAACAAGAGAACTTCAATGCTTATGTTGGTAGACAACTACAACACAATGCCTATATGATAGAACGCTTGAGTGATTATCTGTCTAGTGCTAAAAGTGAACTGAAACTTATTAGTATACATGCTTCTATGGTTACCACTCAAGTAGAACAAGTACTTAAGGCTCAGAATGATTTACTCAATGAATTAAATAGTAAGAATAATGATAATGCCATTAGAGTTGTGACTAGAGGTGGTAGAATATATCAGGAACCTATGTATCCTGAAGGCCACCCTAAAAGAATTGAGCAAGATTCTCAGAGAGCTAATTTAGATGCACCTAGTTCTTCTAAGAAGAAGAAAAACAAAAATGATAGGACTTTGCATGCTTCTAGTGAACCTGTAGCTCACCCACCTGAGAATCCCAATGATATATCTGTTTATGATGCTGAGACACCATCTGGTAATGAACATGTACCTAGTGATAATGTTAATGATGATGTTCATGTTGATGCTCAACCTAGCAATGATAATGATGTAGAGATTGAACCTGCTGTTGATCTTGATAACCCACAATCAAAGAATCAACGTTATGATAAGAGAGACTTTGTTGCTAGGAAGCACGGTAGGGAAAGAGAACCATGGGTTCAGAAACCCATCCCTTTTCCTCCGAAACCATCCAAGAAAAAGGATGACGAGGACTTTGAGCGCTTCACTGAAATGATTAGACCTATCTTTTTGCCTATGCGTTTAACTGATGTGCTTAAAACAAATCCTTATGCCAAATATATGAAAGATATTATTACCAACAAAAGAAAGATACCTGAAGTAGAAATCTCCACCATGCTTGCCAATTACACTTTTGAGGGTGGAATGCCTAAGAAATTAGGAGATCCAGGATTACCTACTATACCTTGCTCCATTAAGAGAAACTATGTTAAAACTGCTTTGTGTGATCTTGGAGCCGGTGTTAGTGTTATGCCTCTCTCTTTATATCGTAGACTTGACTTGAGTAAGTTGACACCTACTGAAATATCTTTGCAAATGGCCGATAAATCAACTGCTATACCTGTCGGTATTTGTGAGGATGTGCCTGTTGTAGTTGCAAATGTTACTATTCTAACGGACTTTGTTATACTTGATATTCCCGGGGATGATAGTATGTCTATTATTCTTGGAAGACCTTTTTTGAATACTGCAGGGGCTGTTATTGATTGCAACAAAGGCAATGTCACTTTCCATGTCAATGGTAATGAGCATACGGTACACTTTCCGAGGAAACAACCTCAGGTCCATAGTATCAATTATATTGGAAAAACTTTAACAATTACTATTGGAGGTTTTGAGTTTCCTATTCCTACTATCAAGAAGGCACATGACATACTTATTGTTGGGTACATACATATCCCAATTGAGGTAACATAGTGTTATTCGAAAATTCTCTGGTTTCATGTTACTCGGAAAGAGTTTATTAACAAGACCTGATCAACCTTGTTAATGGATTCCTTTTGGTGAACATGGGATAGGTGAATCTAGATAGCACAAACCTGCTGTACCTTCTTTTTTACTTTCTGATAATTAGGTTAAATAAAAGAAAAATAGCATTATCTGTCGTATTCCAGACTTATCCGTGCAATAAAAATATCCCGAAAATAAAAGTACTCCAAATGCCATGAAAATGAAATATGATTTTTTTCTAGAATATTTAAGAAAATATGGCACTGAACACACAGCGAGGGGAGCCAGCACGTGGCCTCGAGGGCACAGGGTGCGCCCCCTTCCCAGGGCACGCCCCCTGCCTCGAGGGCCCCATGTGGCCCCCCTCCACTTATCCTTTCACCCATGCTCTTCTTCTTCCTCCCAAAAAAATCCCCAACCAGCTCAAACCCGAGTTCTAGCTCGTTTTGCCACCATTTTCGATCTCCTTGCCCAAAGCACCATTCACCAAACTGTTTGGGGATATTGTTCCTTGGTATGTGACTCCTCCATTGGTCCAATTAGTTTTTGTTCTAGTGCTTTATTTATTGCAAATTTGTGCTGCTGTGGTGACCATGTTCTTGAGCTTGCATGTCAAATTTTCTTGGTCCCAAGTAGTCCTAATGCATGATATAGCTTCTAGGCACTTGTAGGAGTTGTTGCTATCAATCTTCTTGAGTTTGGTTTATCTTTATTGTGAGTTACTAAAAATTTCAGAAATTTTCAGAAAAGGAAAATGTTAAAAAGATTATTGAGGGGCTCTTCCAGTAAGAGCTCAGAGGAGAAGAAGAAAGAAGAAAGTAAGAAGCCAAAATATCATCTTCCTCGCATGGCGGAAGTTCGACCGTGCGAATGGCCTTGTAATGATTTCATGATGTCCGCCTTTTTGCGCATTTGTGTGAAAACTTTGTCGGAGTCCAGCCCAATGTGGATTTATTACGACACTACTTTGCCCCACGGGTGGAGAGCAAAGTCAACCGTTCTGGGATTATTAGCTGGATGCCTCGCGCGGCAAAGAAAATTTGGGATTACATCCCTGGATCCCAACACGAGAGGTGGGAAGAGTGGAGAGGAGATTGGTGATATGTCTTCAACGTATCTATAATTTTTTTATTGTTCCATACTGTTATATTATCATTCTTGGATGTTTTACAATCAATTTATAGCCATTTTATATCATTTTTTGGTACTAACCTATTGACATAGTGCCAAGTGCCAGTTGTTGTTTTCTGCATGTTTTTTATATCGCAGGAAATCAATATCAAACATAGTCCAAACACCGCGAAACTTTTTGGAAATTTTTTATGGGCCAGAAGACACCCAATGGGGCAGAGCTGCACCTGGGGGTGCCCTGAGGGGGGCACAACCCGCCAAGGCACGCCAGGCCCCCCTGGCGCGCCCAGGTAGGTTGTGCCCACCTCGGTGGCCTCCCGCACCCCTTCTTCGCCCTATAAATTCCCAAATATTCTGAAACCCTTCGGGGTAGACCTAGATCAGAAGTTCTGCTGCCGCAAGGCTTTGTAGTCCATGAGATCCAATCTAGAGCCCTTTCCGGCACTCCGCCGGAGGGGGAAACCATCACCGGTGGCCATCTTCACCATCTCGGCAGCCACCATGGTGAGGAGGGAGTAGTCCACCCTCGGGGCTGAGGGTTTGTACCAGTAGCTATGTGTTTAATCACTCTCTCTCTCTCTCATGTTCTTGAGATGCACAATATTGATGTATCACGGGCTTTGTTAACATAGATGGATCATATGATGTTTCTCCCCTCTCTACTCTTGTTGTGGTGAATTGAATCTTTACCCTTTGAAGTTTTGTCATGTCAGATTGAATGTTCGGATTTGAGAACACGTGATGTATGTCTTGCGGTATGAATGCTTGAGGTGACAATGGGGTATCATATTGATTCACTTGATGTATGTTATGGCACTCAACTTGTTGATTCCCGCGGTGACATTGGGGTAATCTATGCGTAGGGGTTGCTGCATGTTTTTATTATATTTTCTCCGATAGAAACTTTGGGGTCTCCTTGTAGTTCCTTGTGTGGATTGAATATTATGATCATGATGTTGTTTGATGCTTGTCGTAGAATCAACTCATGGATATTTGTGGTGAAATTGGAATATCTAGGTGACATTAGAGTTGGTTGATGTGTGTCATATGGTGTTATTTTAGTACGAACTCTTGGTTAGATTGATCGGAAAGAATAGCTTTGTGTTATTTTAGTACGAACTCTAGGATAGATTGATCGGAAAGAATAGCTTTGGGATGGTTTCATACCCTACAAACAATTTCTATCTTTTGTTCTCAGCTAATAGGAACTCAGGGGTGACTCTTTATTGCACTTTGAGTGGTAATCATATGATCCAACTATGTTAGCATTGTTGAGAGATTGCACTAGCAAAAGTACGAACCCTAGGTCTTGTTTCTAAGCATTGCAATACCGTTGGTGCTCCATTTTATCACTTGCTACCTTGTTGTATTTTATTGTTACTATTACAAAAATCAATATCTACTATCCATATTACACTTGTATCACCATCTCTTCGCCGAACTAGTGCACCTGTACAATTTGCCATTGTATTGGGTGTGTTGGGGACACAAGAGACTTTTTATTATTTGGTTGCAGGGTTATTTGAGAGAGACCATCTTCATCCTACACCTACCACAGATTGATGAACCTTAGGTCATCCACTTGAGGGAAATCTGCTACTGTCCTACAAAACTCTATGCTTGGAGGCCCGCCACGAGTGTACAAGAACAAGTTGTGTAGTAGACATCAATTGGTGCTAATTTCAGGACAAGGAACTCCCCGAGTTTTGTGAAGCCCGGAAGGAGTGCCTCGAGGTCAGCAAGGCATGGAGCACCAGAGGCTTTACCGAGGACAGGCTGGGCCCGGCAATCAACAAGATCACTCGTCTGGCGGCTACCGGGTTAACTATTGAGCATGTGGGGGCAGATTTCCTTCTCCGCCGCATCTCACCACTACAAGAAAGGGATAGGCCTGCATGGTTGTATGGAGACGCAGCAGACATGATGAGGTTGCTGTCGGGGTTGGCAAACAACTTGTCAGTCTATGTCCATGGCTAGTCGTGCGACCATTTGTTCAGTCGTTTTGAACTGTTCAAGCTCCCAGCAACTATCGTCCCTCTGAACATCAACTCCGTCCGGGATCAGACATTGAAGTGGATGCCGGAATGTAATGTTGAGGGAGTGTCGAGTAGTTGGCAGCTACCCACTCTGGATGAATATCTTGAGTGGTCGGATACCCTGGTGGAGGGGGCCACCAGGGTTGAAACTGGAATGTACAAGCACACCTCAGCTGCGGAGGTGGCGTACATTTTGAAGAGACTCGAAGAAGAAAAGGCAATGCGCCTTGCAGAGGCGGAGAAGGATGGGAAGGGCAAGGGGAAAGCTAATGGCAGGGGCCCTTCCCCTAGTGACGCGTGATCCACGGAGGAGGCTGTCGGGGAAGGGCGTGTTGGGGATACTTTTGTCGGTCTAGACGCTTTGGCCACGGCAGCAAAGGAACTTCAACAGGAGGAGAAGGAGGAATGAGAGGATGATACCGGTGATATGGCCGGGCTCGAGGAATGGCTAGCGGCTAGGCTGTAAGCTCCTGGGCCAGATATTGAGCAGCGCACCCGGAGACGCGATACTGCTCAGGGGACAGCAGCCCCCATTCCTCCTGCCAAGAGGGTGAAGAAGACCAGCACCAAAGCTACCAAGACTGAGGTGCCATGTCGCCAATCTCCTTGTCTGGCTTAGGCGAAGGACTCCTCTGCCTAGCGTCCGGTGGATGTGGAGGTGGGGTCCAGCTCCCACTCCGGCATGAGCCCCTCGCAGAGCTCGTCTTCCTCGGAGCCTCCGGCACCACGGCAAGCTCTGATTCTACCGGAGAGAACTGCTTCCCCATCGTCGAAGAGAAGGCGGGAGTCTCCACCTCCTGTGGAGTTCAACATGAACTCCATGCTCACCGCCGAAGAGTATGGAGGATTTTCCCCCTTTTGTATGAGTAACTCGCATACCCGATTTGTTTTTGTTGACTAACTTCTTGTTCTTGTTGCTGGCAGGGGAGTGGAGGAGGACGCATAGACCCTTGTCCATCGCCCTCGAAAAATGCTCCGGTGTCTCGGGTCGTTGGAGGGCGTGGAGAGCTCGGCCTTAGCAAGGGCCGATGCAGACGACCATGTGCTGAGCCCCCAGCCCAACCTTAGGCTTGAGAGTGATGACTTGGCCCCTCCCGCCGGAGGCAATAGGGACAACCTCCATATCTCCCCTGCTGGAGGGAGAGGCGAGGTGTCTCAATGCGGGCTCCTCCCTGAGGGACATGCCTCCCTCGCCGCTCAATTCGAAAAGGCCCCTACGGAACTGCTTGTGGTCGAGGTCGCACGGAAGGCGGTTGAGATGGCCACGACAGAAATTGGAGTTCACGGCCCGGCACCAACTGCTGCCGTGGAAATAGAGGTTTTCGCCCAGCAGACTCCTCCAGGTACCTTACTTATTCTCTTATTTTCTCTTTTTTTGACTTGTCTTTCCATATGTAGCTTCCCAAGCTGAAGAGGCGGACCCACTGCAGTTGGCGGTGAACATAGGATGGGCCACCGTAGATGAGGCAGTAGAACTTGTTGCTGCCGAGGGGCAGGAACTCACTACCGGGGATGCCCAAAGTTCCTTGGCAGTAATGGTGCACTCCTCGGAAGACGTCCCGGTAGGCGGGGCGATTGTCGAGATGAAGGCCCCACTCGAGGCCATGGGCCCATTCCCCGTCATCGGGGACACCGCTGCGACACCGCCATCCTCTTCGAGCACGCCAGCCATGGTGCTATCGTCACTTGGAGCCGAAGCCCCCAGCATGTCCCTGATGACGGGCGCTGAGCTTGATGAAGAGCTTGTGCACCTCCTAGCCACACTCGACTAGGGGGTCGAAGAGGCCGACGACTGCCGCCGCAGACATGGACTCAACTTTCGTGGAATCCCTGGCGGTGGGTGTGAAGGAGATGCAGGCCCAGCACCACCAGAGGTAGCATGCGCTCAAGGAGCGGCATGAATCCGCCGCCAAGGTGGACCAAAAGCTAAGGGTCAAGTGCTTGAAGTTTCTCGGGTGGAACGACAAGCAGCTCAAGGTAATGATGAGGCGGCAGGAGATGCTCTAGATGACCAGAGAAGATGCCATAGCTCGTGAGGTGCGTCTGGAAGACAGCAAGCATCCTTGGACGCCTAGGAGCAAGAGATCTCCCTCCGGGGGGACAAGCTCGAGGCCACTCTCCGTGCCAAGGATGAAAGTCTGGAAACTCTTGTGCAGCAGCGCACCAAGGAGTTGGAGGACAAGCATAGGGCTGCACTGGATGCTCTTTCCGACGGCTATGCTGCCCAGCCGAAGAAACTTACTGACGAGCAGGTTGTTGCGTCTGCCGCCAAGGATGAGCTTGCTAAGCATGTGGTGAAGTTGTTTGAGGATCTCCCCGGCAGCATCAAGGAGGCGTAGGTGCTTAAAGAGAAAGCTCAACATGCCGAGACCTCTTGGCTGATGCACAGTCGCAGCTCTCCTCTAAGACTCAGAGCCTTCATACTGCCAATCGCAACATCTTGGACATGAATGCAAGGATCGGCACGCTAGAGCATTCAATGGAATCACTTGAGTCCCATCAGCAGTTGGTGTCCAAGGATCTGGATGCCGCCCAATGTCTCCGGCAAGATGTCGAGGACAGGCTGAAGAATCATGCTGATACAGTCAAACTCTGGACCAACAACTTGATCGATGTGGCCAAGCGCCTTGGTGCTCAGGCTAAGGTGATGGGCATGGATGGCCCAGTCTACTCGATCAGCAAGCATGAGGTCCCCAGCGCCAAGCTGGGACTCTTCTTCAACGAGCTGATCGAGAAGCTCAACACACACGAAGAGGGGAGGGTGGGGCGCTTTGCGACCGAGTCCCGGAGGCTCGCTTGCGACACCCTCTTCATTGTCCTGGGTAATTTTGCTTGTTGCCATCTGGACCTCGACCTTGATGACGGATTCAAAACACCGCCAGCGGGTGCTGATGTTGCGGCCACCAAGGAGAAAGCCGCGCCCCGAGCCGACGGGGTTCTTCAAGTTTGAACTGCTCCATCGAGCCACCAGTCCAATGATCGGGTCTCTACTGCCCTATAATGAATCAGAACATATATTCTGTGTTTAGTTACTGTATCTCTTATATTTGTGTGGAACCGATATCTCTAGTTGAATTTTGAATGCGTATGTATCCCTTAGAGCTCTATACGTTTGCGTTCGCATGATCGATCCCTATGTATGCTTTGGATGCTTGCCGGTATCATATTGCCGCGATAGTCCTAAGGGTCCAGCCCTTATCATTCATCTTGGCGTGGATGCGTTGCGGCAGGTTTTCCCCGGGTAGCTCTCGATGCCTCATCTCGTCCTGCGAGCATGGCTCTGGACAGAACGATGGTGCAATCAAAGACACTAGCCCGGGTTCCGCCGCACGAGGGAGGTCATAATACGAACGCTCACTAGAGTCAAGGGACAAATGACTGCAAAATTCTGGGAAGTGGCAGTTAGACGAGGTATCGAAAACTTAGCTTTTATCTTGGGCTTCCCTTCATCCCCTGCCGGGTCGCACATCGGGTCTGTCTGCGGGGCCCGAAAGAGCAATTAGGTGGTCTTTCCTTCCCGACAGGGACTGATACAATTCTCCGATGATTGGTGGGCACCAAGGGTGTTGCGTCGGGCTTCTCTGGTCCTCCTCCCATTTCTCTCCCTTCCTTTCAAATCAACTAGGCGGCTGCCGTTGCAAGGACTGTGCCAGCACAAGGAGCCTCACCAAGGTATAGTTTGTCGGGGTATCTGCCAATAGACTCATACCAGCACTTTGCTCAGGATTACCCAACATGGGGGAAATACTTAATCCGAGTGCCACCCTGTAATCATCAACGTCGATGATGCCGGGGCTAAAGCAACTTGACTGTTGATGAAAGGGAGGAACGGGGAGGAGGGAACTCGAGCCTGCACACCTTGTGCCCTTTCTCTGAGTGGCGCCCGAACAACGATCACGCCGCACGGACCACTGGGGCGGAACACGTCGCCATCAGTGATGATTCTTGCCACGACTGGGGCCGTGGCAAGGTGCAAAGATCAATAGTGGAATGTGGGAACAGCCCCGCGTTGTTCCAACGTCTTCGCGAGCGCACATCGTTGATGGTGTCGTTAAAGATGAAAGTGGCGACGAACGCGACGTGCTGCGCACTCTTTCAGGTTCATGCAAGCGAGCCCCCTACCTGGCGAGCCAAAGATGTCGAGGGATATCCATGTCCACCTATGGGACCAGGAGTCCCCTTGCTGGTTTGGTAGGGGGACGTTTAGTTGCACAAAGAGTAGACCAGCGCACGGCAGCACGTCGGGAAGCACACAAGCAATTTACCCAGGTTCGGGCTGCCACGAGGCGTAAGACCTGTAATGCCCAGGATGGGACTATACCTCCTACGTGTCGAGGCACGACTTAAAGGTATAAGCCCATTCTGGAATGATCTCAAGTTTGGTATCTTTGCACGACTCATGTAAAATAGGGATGAAAATTGCAAAAGGATAGTTGGCTTACACTCGCCACGTCACACAATACATTACATAAGCAAATCATCATCCAAATAACATCACAACCCGACTACGGGCGAAGATCCAAATGAAAGATACCAAATACATTAAGCCACAGGTCCGAATCGCCCCTAGTAGAAACCACTACTGATCGTCGAAAACGTCACAAGCATACGGCTACGCTCTTCATCAAACTCCCACTGAAGTTCTGATCCATCTCCTGCACTGTTCTCATTGGTACCTGCATCTGGTGTTGTAGTATCTGTGAGCCACGAGGACTCAGCAATCCCATAACCATGGGTATCAAGACTAGCAAAGCTTTATGGGTAGGAAGAGGAAAAGTGGTGAGGTTGCAGCAGCGGCTAAGCATAATATGATGGCTAACTTACGAGTACAAGAATAAGATGAGCATCTACGCAAACGGTCGCAAACTAGTAGTGATCGCTAAAGATCCTGAACTACCTACGAGTCAAACATAACCCCATCGTGTTCTCTTCTCGAAGTGAAAAGAGACAGTCACGGTTACTCACACAGTTGTGTGTTTTACTCGGATCCTCTGTCAAGTTTTCTACAACCGGACATTAACAAATTCCAATCTGCCACATAACCACGGGCACGGCTTTCGAAAGATCATAACCCTGCAGGGGTGTCCCAACTTAGCCCATCACAAGCTCTCACGATCAGCTGAAGTGATAAATATAATATCATCACCCCTTATCTTAGGGAGATCCGATCAGGCTCGGTATCCCGGTGTACAAGACATTTCGACAATGGTAAAACAAGTCCAGCAAGACCTCCCAGCATGCCGACACCCTGATAGTAGCCACGCGTATCTCGTCTCAGGCCACATCCGGATAGGTGATCCTACGGGTTATACCAGATACCCCGGGTTTCCCCGTGGCGGCCCCGTAGTCTCCCCGTTTGGGACCAACACCATCAGCACTGGCCCCCCCTGTTATGTAGAATTAAGAACCCCGGGACATGACCCCCTATGCAAGTAATTAATTAATTAAGTTGTTATTATGAGCAAATTAAAACCAATGTTGGGCCTTGCTGGAGGAGTTTTATTCAAAGACGAAGTGTCAAGGGGTCCCCATATACCCAACCGTGTAAGGAACGCAAAATCAAGGAACATAATGCCGGTTTATCGGCGCCTAAGGTGGCATGAGTGGAACAAAACACCGATCAAAAGGCCAAGCCTTCCACCCATGCCCAATATATAGGTGTGTTATTATATATAACATATTGTGATATTCCAACAACAAGTTCCCTCCTGGAATGATCTTCATCTTCACCTGTGTCGGGGGAAACTGTCCGCCACGAACACCTATGGGACCGGAGCCCCTTGTCTGTGCGGTACGAGGGCGGAGGGAGCACAAAGAGCAGATCGTAGCGAGCACGCGGGCAGTTTTACCCAGGTTCGGGCCGCGATGGACGCGTAAAACCCTACTCCTGCTTGGTTGTGTATTGAGTTTGAGCGCTCGGGAGCTTGAAGAAGCAGCTACACCAAGTGCGAGAGTGATCTAGGTTCCCAACCCCCTCCACGTTGTGCATGGGCCTCCTTTTATAGTGCAAGGGGTCACCGACAGGTGTCAACGTAGGAGAAAGGGGTAAAAAAGTAAAAGAGATGGTAGTTGTAACAGTGCGGGAACAGTGGAGCTACAGTACAGAACAGTGGTCTATACCTACTTTAACAGTGGGGGACAAGGGCATTCAATGCCCGTCGCCGTCGACCCCAAAAGCTCCCGCCTTAGCGTCTCCGTCTGCCACGGCGATGGATCCATCACCGTGGAGTGCCACCGTGTACCCCAGGCTGCACAGCCATCCGCCACGCGTCTCTGGATAGGCCCCAGGGCGACGCGTGGGTCGATGAGCTGGAGCGTGGGCACACAGCGCAGCCTTCCCAGCAAGCACCTTGCCGGGGCCTTGATCTTGCCGGGCCCGGGAGCTTGCCGCTCCCCGGGCCCTTGCCGGGGCGCATATAGCACCGAGGCGTTGTCTTCTAGTCTTCCTGGCAAGCTCCTCTTGCCAGGGTCTTGTGTTAGCGGGGCAGTCTTGAGCCTGGTACGGCCTTCCCGGCAAGCTCCTCTTGCCGGGGTCTTGGTCTTATGTCTTGTATACTTTGTTTTTGAATGGTTTAATAGGGAGCAGGAAGGTCTCCGGCGTGCACGCAGTAAACCCTGCCGCGGAAAGCTGCAACTGCCCGTGCACAAGTTGGGGTACTGAGGTACCCCTACCTTAGTACACCGACAGGAGCCCCCGGGCCTGGGCCACACACGGTGCCGAGCGCTGTTGGGCCAGGCCCAAAACAGTGCACGGGCACCCGCGGCCCGCGGCGCGCCGAATCCACTTCCATATCCGCCGCACCCCACGGTAATGGCACGCGTCGATCGCGGCGCCGTGGAATGGGACGTGCCCACGATCTCTTAATGGAAAGGGCGAAACGCCCCCCACTCCCCCATAAAAGCAGAGGAAGCGGGCGCGGTTCCCCTCCTTGCGCTTTCATTGCATCGTCTTCCTTCTCCAAAGATTCTCTCTTGCGCTCTGCCTCCACATCTCCGCCGCCGCCGAGCTCTTCGTTCCCCTCCTTCCGCCGCGTCCGCCATGGCCCCAAAGACCGACAAGGCGAAGGCGGAGAAGTCCAAGCGGGAGAAATCGGAGCAAGCGGCCAAGCTCATCGCGTACCGGAAGCGGCATGTCGTCTTCCCGCCGAAGCTCGGCGTGCGGGAGCTCTGGAACAAGTATTACTTGTTCTGGTCCAAGGAAACCGACGCGCATCCCCGCACGCGAGCATATCCGGCCGCCGCCAAGGACAGCTATCCCGGCGGGTACTACTTCTTTGCTGCCTTCTTTCATTGTGGTCTCTGTCCTCCTTTCTCAAACTTCTTCTGCGACGTCATGAACACATATGGCCTCCATTTGCTTGACTTCACCCCCAACGCCATTCTCACCATGGCTGTTTTCGCACACATGTGCGAAAACTTCATAGGAGTCCACCCCAATGTAGCCCTCTTTAGACACTTCTTCACTCCTAGAGCCGAGGCCGATGCCCCCCTCTCCGGAGGAATTTCTTGGGTCTTTCGTCTGAATAAAAAGGGGGCGTACTTGCCGGGGGAGCTCTGCGGCAAGTGGGAGGAATGGCGAGCGGAGTGGTGCTGGATCGTAGAAGACCAGCCGCAAGCCTTCACCGCGCCGCGCACAACGCCCATCGTGCGCGGCAGGGACTGGAGCGAATTAGATTCGGACGACATCAAGCTAGATATCGCCCTCGTCCGGATTCTTCGTCTTCGGATGGCCAAGCTGTCAGTTGCTGAGGTGAGCGCAGATTTCCTCCGCCGGCGCATCGCCCCTCTCCAAGACCGGAAGAGGCCGGCCTGGGAGTACGGCGGCCCGGCAGACATCATGAGGCTGCGCCCCGGGCTCAACTTCAACTTCACCACGCTGGAGCTGAGGGGAATGGTCCGGGAACTCTTCAAGTACGACCCGGCACACCCCGAGTGGTTCAGGACTCCCCGGGAAGTGGTGCCGCTCTGCAACAACATCGTCAGGGATCGGATCCTCGCCATGATGCCCATGTGTGACTCGCACGGCTTGGACCGCACGTGGATTGCTCCGAAGCCCATCGACGTCCTCAACTTCTACGACAACCTCGCAGAGGTGGCGAAGAACAAGGACGACCTCAAGCTGCACACGCGGGACACCACCGAGCAGGAGATCGCCTACATTGCTTCCCGGGCTGAAGAGGCCGCCGCAGCCGCGGCGGCAGGAATTTTCGGATACTCGCCGGAACAGGCGGAGGCTGCGGACGCGTCGACCCAGGCGGAGGAGGCGGAGATCCGCAGGTTGCTGAAGCTTCCTCCCGACGCGCTCGCCGGGGTCCCCTCGCTGAGGCACTCCGGGATCCACGGGATCGCGGCCGAGGCCGCGGCAATGGAGGGTACCGCCGGAGGGAGCAGAGGCGCCGCGAGGGGCGGAGGCGCCAAGGGAAAGGGGGCCGCAGCGCAGGACGCTGGGCCCAGTGAGCCGGCCGGGGAAGAGGAGGAGGAGGAGGAGGCCGAGGACTCCGGCGGATCCACGGAGTTGTACGCCGACGACCTCTCCTCGTCGGAGAGCTCCCCGCCCCCGGCAAGCCCGAGGCAGTCCCCGGCGAAACGTCTCCGCAAGGCGGCGACGGGGGAAAGGGCGCAGGCGCCCCGGCAACAGCCAGCTCGCCGGGCAGCTCCCCGGGGGAGCCAAGCCGCGCCAAGGCCGTCCGGCGCACCAGCCGCAACGGAGGCGGCCCGTGCGCGGACCACGACGGAGGCGCCTCGCAGGCCGGCCGCGAGCCGGCAGGGGTCTTCTCGGAGCGGAGCAGCGGCTCCGCCCGCCCCTCGGGCGCCGGCTACCACAGGGGCTGGGTCTTCGCAGCCCCCAGCCCCGGTGAACACCAAGCGCGCGAGGGAGTCTTCGTCTTCCGCTCCTCGCGCCGACGCGCCCATGGTGGAGTATGATTTCTCCGCCCTGAGCGAGGACGACGAGGAGGACCAGGAGTAAGGATCCGGGACCTTACACCTTCTTGATTTCTGTCTTGATTTTTTTGTTGATGTTGACTCTGTTTATTGTTCTGATTTCAGGACCCTGGCCCATCGCGCGGCGAAGAAGGCCAAGGCGCCCGAGGTCGAGGTCGCGGAAGACTCGGCAGCTGCGGCAACAGGGGGTGTGCCGGAGCCGAGCCTGCCGGACCCGAGCGCTGCTCCGAGGAGCAGCCCCCAGCGTAGCCCGCAGCGCAGCCCCCAGCGTGAGTCTGGGGTTTTCTCTTTTCGCTTGTCGGGGTACGCCTGAGGATTTGATCTTGTCTTCATGTCTTGACGTTTCTTGTCTTGTTTTGTGCAGAGGTGGAGCCACAGCGGGAAGAGCGCCCGGAGACCGTCGTCGAGGAGCCGCAGGCCCCGCCGTCCCCGCCAAGGCAGAACTCTCCGGCAAGGGAGAGCGCTCCGCCAAGGGCGGGTACCCCGCCAAGGCAGAGTACCCCGCCAAGGGCGAGCAGCCCGGCGAGGGTGGCCACTCCGCCAAGGCCGAGCTCCCCGGCGAGGGAGCCCGCCGCTGAGGACGTCCGCCAAGGTATGTTTTGTGACTTGTTTTCTTGGCTTGCCTCTTTTTGGATATTAGCTTGAATCTTGAACTTCTTTTCCTTCTTCTTCTTTTTAGATCTTCCTCCTCCTGAGTCCATGGAGACGGAAGTTATCAACCTTGAGGAGGAGGGTGCGCAGGGCGGCGGCGGCGACGCTCCTGTCGTCGAGGAGATAGCCGAGGCCGCCGAGCCGGCCGCGCAGGAGACTGCCCCGGCTGCGGACGCAGCGGCTGGGGAGGGGGACGGCGACCGCACCGCCGGCCCGGAGGCGGCGGGAGCATCGGATGCTACACCGGCCACCGGCCCCTCCGCCAGCAAGGAGCAGGGGTATTATCTTGAGGCCCCCAACGGCGTCTTCATCCAGATGCCTTGGGGGTCTTCATCGCGAGCTCCTGCGGAGGGCGAGGCGTTCGACGGAGAAGTCCTCGCCTCCGCAGGCCTGAAGATCGTCGAGGCGCCCGGCTGGAGTGAGGGGCCCGAGGAGGAGAGGTTGCTCCACCAGCTCCTGGCCCTTTACCGGGCCAGGCAGGCGAAGCTCGCCTCCCGGGAGGCCCTTGCCGCCAAGGCCGCCGCGGAAATGGAGAAGCGTGCGGCGGAGCTCAGCGCCGCCAACCAGGCGGCCCTCCGCGAGGTGGCGGAGGAGCGCGAGCGTCTCGCCGGCGAGTACCAGGAGTGGGTGCTCGAGAAGGCTGACACTGAGGAACAGCAGCGGCTCGCCGGGGTGGAGATGTCCCGGCGAGAGGGAGAGCTCGCGCAGCGGAAGGTCGAGCTGGACTCCCATGAGGAGGACCTTGCCGCCCGCGAGGCTGCCCTTGGCGGGGAGCTGAAGGAGGCGAAAGCCGCCGCGGTTGCCGCGGAAGACGCCAAGAAAGAGCTTGCCGCCAAGGTTGAACAGTTGGAGAAGGCGCTGAAGGTGAGCGCAGAGAAGGTTGCCGCGCTCATCTTGGAGCGCGAGAAGGACGCTCACACAAACTCCGAGCTTCAGGTGAGTCTCTCCAAGAGGGGCGATGAGTTGAAGGCCGCCAAGGACTCCATTGAGGACTTGGAATTGAAGGTCACCACTCTGAAGGAATCGCTCGACGCTGCCCGGGCTCAGGAGAACAAGCTGAAGGAGGAGCTCCACAAGGAGCGGACTTTGGTGGACAGCGTCAACAAGGCATCCGAGCTCTTCCGCCAGACCATCGAGGTATGGACCGAAGACTTGGTTTCTTCTGCGTCCAACATTGACCTGGAGCTGCTGGCGCTGAAGGTCGAACACCTCATCTACTCGCCGGATCCGGATCTCCCGCACAGCGCCAAGCTCAGCCTCTTCTTCAGAGGGATCGCGCCGGCCCTTGCAGGTCTCCGGAACCGCATCCCCGCGCAGCTGGCCGAGGAGTCGCGCCTGCTCTGCGCGGGAACTCTGGAGCGGGTGCTGACGAAGATCGTGTACCGCAACCCGGGAATCAATCTGACGAACGTTCTTCGCAGCTTGCCGGCTGGTGCAGACACGGAGGCCCTGAAGGAGCAGGTCGGCCATATCATCGCCAAGGTGGCAAAGCTTGGCAGGAAGGAGGGCGACCGCGTAGACTAGGGCTCCATTATCTTTATCTTTTTATTGTTGCACATTATGTCACGAACTTATTAGTCCATCGCGACAAGTTTATCCTTTGTAAGATATTTACTTTATTTTGATCAATCAGTGCAATGTTATCTTCCTTGTCTTAATCCTTGACTTTGTATGTTTTTCACCCTACGCTTCCGGGGAGCTTGCCGGCAAGGGGCCCTTGCCGCGAGCGCTGAGTGCTGGACTCTGAGCAGCCTGCTGGCCAAGGTCCTCGCCGGCAAGCAACCTTGCCGCAGCTAGTCGCAACGCACTTAGCTTGCTGAGCGTACTCGGAAACGAAGCAAGGGCGCGACACTTGTCGCAGCTCACTTAAATCGTTGAGTGAACTCGAAAACAAGATAAGGGTGCGGCAAGCTACGGGTAGGTTCCTCCGCGCACAGGTTTTCCATACAAAATGTGATCGTTCAAGGAAGACAACTAAAATTTAAAATTTGAACTGGTCAAATTCTGACAACTTATCTCTCATATGTTGCTTGCTTATGTTGCTTGCTTTCCGGTAAGACTTCTCTTTCTTGAACAGCACTTGGTTCCTCCTCCACCTCCTTCCCCCCCGGCAAACTTGTGCGCGAGGAACGTTCCTTCTGTTTAAGAGGAAAGAAAAAGGAGAGGGAAACAAGCATATGGCCTTTCGGCGTGCTCATGCTTACCGTATCCTTGAGTGTTGCACCAAATGCCAAACAGAACATGCAAATAGCGGAGAGAAGCATGCAAAAGGCAATCGATGCGAAAAACACAAAAACTTTACTGATGCACGGGGTCTGCGCCCGGCTTTGTACAAAGGGTTACATGCAACAGCGGCAAAGCTTGTACAAAAGGTGGTTGCCGGAGCGGATCACGGCAACCGCGCCTTAGGGGTGAAACTTGCGAAGATACTCTATGTTCCAGGAGTTGCTCACCGGTAAGCCTTCTTCGGTCTCGAGGCGGACAGCGCCGGGCCTCGTAACTTGTCTCACCCGATAAGGGCCTTCCCACTTCGGCGTCAACTTGTTGGAATTCTTGGCGGACTGAACACGCCGAAGAACAAGGTCGCCTTCCTCGAGACTCCTGGCCTTGACTTTGCGGCTATGGTAGCGGCGCAAAGCTTGCTGGTATCGAGCAGCTCGTACAGCAGCCTGGAGACGTCCCTCCTCAAGGAGCAATGCGTCATCTTGCCGCAGTTGCTCTTGCTCGAGCTCATCATAAGCGAGCACTCGAGGAGATCCGTATACGAGTTCCGTGGGGAGAACTGCCTCTGCTCCATAGACTAGAGCAAAGGGTGTCTGTCCGGTGGCTCGACTTGGTGTCGTTCTGATTGACCAAAGAGCCGCCGGTAGCTCCTCTATCCAATTTCTTCCGCACTTGCGCAGCCTGTCGAAGGTCCTTGTCTTGAGTCCGCGCAGCACTTCAGCATTTGCCCTCTCCGCTTGACCGTTGCTCCTCGGGTGAGCAACAGAAGCGAAACAGACCTTGGCGCCAAGGTCTTGGACGTACTGCATGAAGGTGCGACTAGTGAATTGTGTGCCGTTGTCGGTGATGATCCTGTTAGGGATCCCGAAACGGCAAACAATCGACCTGAAGAACCTGACCGCTGACTGTGCTGTCACCTTCCTCACTGGCTCCACTTCTGGCCACTTTGTGAACTTGTCGATTGCAACGTACGAGTACTCAAAGCCCCCGAGAGCACGAGGGAAAGGGCCGAGGATATCGAGCCCCCAGACCGAGAAGGGCCATGACAAAGGGATTGTTTGGAGAGCTTGAGCTGGCTGATGGATTTGCTTCGCATGGAACTGGCACGCTTCACACTTGGTTACTAGTGCAGTTGCATCTTGGAGGGCTTCTTGCCAAAAGAACCCTTGCCGGAAAGCTTTCCCGGCAAGCGCCCTAGTGCCAATGTGGTGGCCGCATATGCCTCCGTGTATTTCTTCCAACAGCTTCTGTCCATCTTCTCTGGAGATGCACTTCAGTCTGACACCATTGAGTCTTCTTCTGTATAGCTCGTTATCCACGAACTGATACATACTTGACTGCCTGGTTATCTTCTCTATCTCTTGAGGGTCGTCGGGAAGTTCTCCAGTTTGCAGAAAACGGACGATCTGCTGCGCCCATGCCGGAGCCTGAGGCTCGACGGCAAGGACTAAAGGCTCGAGGGCCGCTGTGGGAACCTCAGCTTCTATGGCAAAGACCTCTGGTCCTGCCGGAGCTGATGGTCCCCCGGCAAGCTCGCCGGGGCGAGGCTTGCCGGGAACGCTTGCTTCAACTGTACAAGCCCGAGGACTTGCAGGAGCAAACTGTTCCTCAGCGTTCTGGTTGTTGATCTTGGGGACCTTGGCGGCGGTTTCAGGAAGATCCGCCGGCAAGTAGTCGCCGGAGACCAACTTTCTCTTCTTGGACTGCCCAATTGATGGTGTTACGGATGGCTGAGTCAGCTTGAGCAAGAAGGTCCCTGGTTCCACAGGTAACTTCATCGAAGCGCACTTTGAAAGGCCGTCTGCAATTTCATTCTGAGCTCTCGGGACGTGCTCCATTTGCAAACCTTCAAAGTGCTCTTCAAGCTTTCTCACTTCATCGACATAGGCTTCCATCAAAGGGCTCTGATAACTCTTGTTAACTTGCCGGACCACCAACTGAGAATCGCCCCGCACAATCAGCTTTCTGATCCCAAGTTCGGCAGCAATCCTGAGGCCGGCAAGCAAGCCTTCATATTCTGCAGTGTTGTTTGTCGCTTGCTCCCTGGGAAAGTGCATCTGGATAACATATTTGAGGTGCTCTCCGGTGGGCGCGATGAGTACCACGCCAGCACCGGCGCCTTGCAGCGAGAAGGCACCGTCAAAATACATTACCCATTCACTTGTCGCTTCTTGCACGGGTGCACTTGTTTCTTGAACTTCTTCATCTGGTGTTGGGGTCCACTCAGCTATGAATTCTGCCAAAGCTCGGCTCTGTATGGTTGAAGTACTTTCAAACTTGAGTCCAAAGCTTGACAGTTCCAGTGCCCACTCAACGATCCTGCCAGTTGCTTCTGGATTGTGCAATATCCTCTTCAACGGAAAGCGAGTGACCACTGTTATCTCATGGGCTTGGAAGTAATGGCGCAGCTTTCTCGAGGCCATGAGAAGGCCAAAAAGCAACTTTTGCACACCAGAGTACCTTGATCTAGCCCCCTGGAGGAGGGAACTTACAAAATACACTGGGCGCTGCACCATCTTCTTCCGCACCTCTCCTTGCTCCTGCGCAGAGTCATCCTTGTCGGGGCCAGAGCTTGTCGGAGCAGCCCCCTGCTTGTCGCTGGAATCACTTGCCGGTGGTGCTGACTCCTCGTCGGACTCCCTCTCCGCTACTAACGTAGCACTAACCACTTGGTTGGTTGCCGCTAAGTATAGCAACAACTTTTCCTGTGGTCTAGGTGCGATGAGTATAGGAGTGGAGGACAGGTACCGTTTCAAATCCTGCAACGCTGCCTCCGCTTCCGGAGTCCACTTCATGGGACCTGCCTTCTTCAAGATTTTGAAGAAAGGTAGGGCGCGTTCTGCAGACTTTGAAATGAACCTACTGAGGGCAGCAACACAACCTGCAAGCCTCCTGACATCCTTGACGCGCTTCGGGGCCTCTATCTGCTCAATGGCTTTAATCTTGTCGGGGTTGGCTTCAATCCCCCTCTGCGATACAAAGAACCCGAGAAGCTTGCCGGAGGGGACTCCGAAGACGCACTTCTCGGGGTTCAACTTGAGCTGTATTCTGCGCAGATTCTGAAACGTTTCTTCCAAGTCTTGAATCAGGGTTTCTTTGCTCTTGCTCTTCACCACGATGTCATCCATGTAAGCTTCTACATTCCTGTGGATCTGTGGCTCAAAAGCAGTGTACACTACCCTTGCAAAGGTTGAGCCTGCATTCTTCAATCCAAATGGCATGCGGATAAAGCAATAAGTGCCACATGGGGTGATAAATGCAGTCTTCTCTTCATCTTCCTTGGCCATGAAAATCTGATGATATCCTGAGTATGCATCAAGAAAGCAGAGTAGCTCACATCCGGCAGTGGAGTCAACGATCTGGTCAATGTGCGGCAAAGGGAATGGATCCTTGGGACATGCTTTATTGACATCGGTGAAGTCTATACACAGTCTCCACTTCCCGTTGGCCTTGCGCACGACGACTGGATTTGCCAACCACGTCGGATGGATCACACCTCTAACTAGGCCTGCCGCCTCTAGCTTCTTGATTTCTTCGTTGATGAACTCTTGGCGCTCCACGGCTTGCTTCCTCACCTTCTGCTTGATGGGCCGCGCGTGAGGACAGACAGCAAGCTTGTGCTCAATCACCTTCCTGGGAACACCGGGGATGTCAGATGGTTGCCAGGCAAACACATCGACATTCGCCCGCAGGAAGGCAACGAGCGCGCTTTCCTATTTGCTGTCAAGGGTCGCATTGATGGTGAAGGTACCACCAGTGCCATCCTCCTTTGCGGACACTTTCTTGGTTGCCGGAGGAGCAGCCATTCCTTTCTTACTCTTGCCGGTGGAGCTCGATGGAACGTCCTCGACGGCAGCGCAGCACTCCGAGGAGGTGCGGTTGCCGGAGTGGGTCCCAGAGCACTTGCCGGGCTTGGTCTTTGTCTTCTTCCCCCCGGGAGCTTCAGCGGCAAGAGTATCCTTCTCGGCCGCAGCTGCCGCATCCCGGTAAATCTTGTCGGCGCAAATAAGCGCATCCTTCTTGTCGCTATGGACAGTGATGACACTTATCGGCCCCGGCATCTTCAGCACGTTGTAGGCATAGTGGGAAGCTGCCATGAACTTGGCGAGGGCAGGACGGCCAAGTATTCCATTGTAGGGCAATGGAATATCGGCGACGTCAAAGGTGATGCGCTCAGTCCTGAAGTTGAGCTCCCCGCCAAAGGTCACCGGCAGAGTGATCTTTCCCTTAGGCTTGCTCCTTCCCGGGTTGATTCCTTGGAATGAACCGGTCTCTTCGAGCTCGCCATCTTGTATCTGGAGTTTCTTGATCATAGCGGAGGAGATCAAGTTCAGCCCGGCCCCGCCGTCAACCAACATTTTGGTGACCTTGAGGTTGTGGATGGTGGGAGAAACCAGCATCGGCAAGCACCCGACCGCAGTGGTGCGGTCAGGGTGATCCTCAAGATCAAAAACGATGGGCGTGCTGGACCATTTGAGGAGCCTGCGCGACTCCACGGGCGGCTCCGCTGCGTTTACCTCACGCACCCACTGCTTGAGTTGGCGGTGGGAGGTATGCAGGGAGGCGCCACCGTCGACGCACAGGACCTCCGTGGCCTTCTGGAACTCCTGCTCGCTGTTCTCCTCGTCCTCCATGTCTTCGTCGTCATCTTCTTCGTCGTTGTCGCGGCCCCGGGGAGGTCGATCTCCTTGCCGCTGCTTAGCCTTGCCGCGGCGTCCTCCCCGGCCGTTGAACGGCCGCTTCTTGCTGGGCTCTTCCCCGCCACCTTGGGCCTTCTCCTTGTCGCGCCTCTCGTACTCAGCTTTCTGCTGCTCGACGAGATACTCGACGCGCTTGCAGTTGGAGAGATCGTGACCCTTGGTGCGGTGGATCTTACAGTATTGCTTGTCGGAGCTACCCGGCTTGTCGGCCGCCGCTGCAGGGGCAGGCTCCTTGCCGGAGCTGCCAGCCTGCGCTTGCTTGGCGGGGGCCTCCTTGCCGGACTTCTCGACGGCAAGCACCTCCTTCTTGCCCTTCTTTCTGTTGTTCCGCCGCCGGCTCTTCTTTGTCGGGGCGGCGTCGTCGCTGTCGCTTCCTCCCGCGCCAGTATCCTCCCCGGGGAGTCTCCTCCCCTCTTCTGCGCGTGCGCACTTGTCAGCAAGAGCATAGAGCTCGCTGACATCCCGAATCTTCGTCATTGCCATCTCCTCACGCATGCGGCGGTTACGCACGTTCTGATGGAACGCGCTGATAACCGCGGCAGGGTGAACGTCAGGGATGTTGTGCTGCACCCGGCTGAAGCGTTGGATATACTTGCGCAGGGTCTCGCCTTCCTTCTGGGCCAAGATATGGAGATCGCTCTCCTGGCCATGGGGTTTGTGGCCGCCGGTGAAGGCGCCAACAAACTGGTGGCAGAGGTCGGCCCAAGAAGAGATGGAACCTTCCGGCAAGTGCATGAGCCACGAACGGACGTTCGGCTTTAGCACGAGCGGGAAGTAATTCGCCAAGATCTTCTCGTCGCGCCCCCCGGCAGCTTGCACTGCGATGGTGTAGACGCTGAGAAACTCCGAGGGGTGCGTCTTGCCGTCGTACTTCTCCGGTACGTCGGGCTTAAAATTCTTCATGCTGGGCCACTGGACGCGCCGCAGCTCGCGGGTGAACGCAGGGCAGCCTGCCGCGTACGGTAAGTCGCCTGGTTCACCGGGCGCGTGCGCGTCGACAGTGTTCCCAGCTCTCTTGTCAGATTGTCGCCGAGCTTCTCGGCGGCGCTCGATTGTGGTCCGAGCGTCTTCTTCTCGCCGGTCGTCGAGGACCTGGCGCTGGTCCCGACGGGCCCGCGGGTCCGACGAGGCTGTGGAGCCGTCGTCGGGGTTGTTCCGGCGGGGCGGCGTCTTCTGCTTCTGCGGCGGGGAATGCACGCTTGTCGCACCCCCGGCAGTCTTGTTGCCGTCAGCCTTCGTCTTCTCAGCTTGCCGCGGCCGCGAGGTCGACGGCTGCTGCGGAGAATCGTTGTTGGCGAAGTCTATCAGGCTCCGGATGGTGGCCCTCCATTCTTCGGCCTTGTCGGCCGCTGGAGGAAAGTCGAGGAGCAGTTGCGCCCTTGCGAGCGCTTCCGCTGGAGTGGAGGGGAACGCGGGCGAGCGGTGCGAGGAGCGGGATACGCTCGGACTTCTAACAACGTTAGAAGGAACGGGGTCCCGCGCCGGCGCCTTCGCTTTACTTGTGCCCGGACGAGGGTCCGGGGCGTCCCGCGAGCCTCCGGTTTGGCCTTGCCCCAGCAAGCGGATACCACCTCCCGTGGTATGGCGCTGCTGGGTCGTCGTGTGCTGAGATGGACGCGGCGCGTCCACGGAGACCGAGGTTCGGTCGTCCGTCCTGTTCTTGGATCTGGTGGCGCCGTGAGTGTCCTCACCAGCAACCAACCTTCCGACGGCATCTCCCCCGCCCACCGTTGGCTCCGGTGGCGGCGGGTGAGACGCAGACGGGCCTCCGACCTCCGAAGCCTTCTTCTTCGGGGCCATGGAGTTGTCGCTGATGAAGTTGCTGATGAAACTGGAGAGGTTGATGAAGAATGCGCCCGCGCGAACGCCGGATCAGGTTCGCACAACCTCGACGCCCCCTACCTGGCGCGCCAAAGATGTCGGGGGAAACTGTCCGCCACGAACACCTATGGGACCGGAGCCCCTTGTCTGTGCGGTACGAGGGCGGAGGGAGCACAAAGAGCAGATCGTAGCGAGCACGCGGGCAGTTTTACCCAGGTTCGGGCCGCGATGGACGCATAAAACCCTACTCCTGCTTGGTTGTGTATTGAGTTTGAGCGCTCGGGAGCTTGAAGAAGCAGCTACACCAAGTGCGAGAGTGATCTAGGTTCCCAACCCCCTCCACGTTGTGCATGGGTCTCCTTTTATAGTGCAAGGGGTCACCGACAGGTGTCAACGTAGGAGAAAGGGGTAAAAAAGTAAAAGAGATGGTAGTTGTAACAGTGCGGGAACAGTGGAGCTACAGTACAGAACAGTGGTCTATACCTACTTTAACAGTGGGGGACAAGGGCATTCAATGCCCGTCGCCGTCGACCCCAAAAGCTCCCGCCTTAGCGTCTCCGTCTGCCACGGCGATGGATCCATCACCGTGGAGTGCCACCGTGTACCCCAGGCTGCACAGCCATCCGCCACGCGTCTCTGGATAGGCCCCAGGGCGACGCGTGGGTCGATGAGCTGGAGCGTGGGCACACAGCGCAGCCTTCCCGGCAAGCACCTTGCCGGGGCCTTGATCTTGCCGGGCCCGGGAGCTTGCCGCTCCCCGGGCCCTTGCCGGGGCGCATATAGCACCGAGGCGTTGTCTTCTAGTCTTCCTGGCAAGCTCCTCTTGCCAGGGTCTTGTGTTAGCGGGGCAGTCTTGAGCCTGGTACGGCCTTCCCGGCAAGCTCCTCTTGCCGGGGTCTTGGTCTTATGTCTTGTATACTTTGTTTTTGAATGGTTTAATAGGGAGCAGGAAGGTCTCCGGCGTGCACGCAGTAAACCCTGCCGCGGAAAGCTGCAACTGCCCGTGCACAAGTTGGGGTACTGAGGTACCCCTACCTTAGTACACCGACAACCTGCAACTATCAACGCTATAAGAGGGGCTGAGCAAGCGGGTAACATAGCCAAACAATGGTTTTTGCTAGGAAGGTGTCAAAGGTTAGAGGTTTCATGGCAACAAGGAGAGGGGCTGACAATAAGATGGGTAGCGCGACATATAACGATAGCATCGAGACACTAAGCATGGCAATGATAGTAAAGGTATCCAAGGGTATGGTCATCTTGCCTGGGATTCCGCAAGGAAGAAGAGCAAGTCCGTGAAGTAGACGAAGAAGAATCCTTGAAGAAGAACCACGGGTAGACAAACGAATCCTCACGAACGCAACGGAACAAGCACTAACGAGAAGAAGCAAGCAACACGGTAAACACACCGCACGAGACATGACAATATGCTCAACCAAGTATGATGCAAGATAGTTCTATATAGGAAGCACGACAAGTCTATACATGAAGCACAACATGGCAAGGTAGGAAGCACAGTAAAACAACACAAGTCTATATATGATGCAATACATGGCAAGGTATGATGGATTACTAGTCTATACAGGAAGCAATGCATGACAAGGTAGGAAGCACAGAAAAACAACACAAGAACATGACAATATGCTCAAGCAAGTATGATGCAAGACAAGTCTATATATCATGCAATACATGGCAAGGGGTGAAGCAAAAACAAACTACCTATTTAGTCATGTTAAATGAGGCCGGAAATAACAACAACAAATCCGGAAACTCCTCATGCACATATTTATGAATTTGGTACTGTTCTGCCTATTACACCATTTTAAAGTTGTTAAACAGCAAAACAAGGTGCAGCATGTTATTCTACACATTTTTCCACCCCATTTACATATAAAGTTTATTAAATTTGGAGCTACAGTTATTTAGTTATGAATTAAACCATTTTGGCATGTTATTTATACAAATTAAATCGAACAGCAAGTTTAAACAATTTTAACAGGGTTGAAAGTTGCATAGTATGAAACTACAAGAAAATCTAAGCAATTTTCATATATAACATGTTTAAATCCGATGCACGGTTATTTAGTTGTGAGCATTCTAAAACAAAGGCATTTTTTGTAATTATGCATGCACATGATTAAATTACAAAATCGCTCTGCTGAAAAAAAAAACACAAGATGGGCCGAACTGCAGTAGCCCAGAAGCATTTGGCCCAAGTGGTTGAGTGTGTGTGTGCCCAAGGTAAAAATGAAACAGGCAAAATTGGGATGCTTGGGAATCGAACCCACTCCCTCCTGGATGCAAGCACGAGGGAGGAACCACTGCGCTAGACGATGTGTTTGTGATAGAATTTAGTGGCAATTCTAAATAACCTCCACAAGCTAGAATGGATCTAGGAAAAATAACGAAGCTTCAGTTATGATGGGAGTTTGCTCACAGCGGGGAAAGAAAGAGGCCTGCGCCCATGGCGACAGGACTTGGCAGCGAGAATCAGGAGCCGGCGACGGGGACTTGGCGCGGCAGCACAGAGGCTTGGCGGACGGCGACGAGCGGCACCGGGCGTCCCTGGCTTGGGTCTAAGATGGGGCACTGGGGCGATTGAGGCGCTCATCTCCTCTGCTCGACAGGGAGCAGAGCAGTGGCGCGATGCAGGGGAACAACGGCGAACTTGGCGCGATGCAGAGCTCCGGCGGCGCGGCCAACAGCAGGAGAGGAC
Source organism: Secale cereale (assembly GCA_902687465.1). Taxonomy (NCBI): domain Eukaryota; kingdom Viridiplantae; phylum Streptophyta; class Magnoliopsida; order Poales; family Poaceae; genus Secale; species Secale cereale. The sequence goes on from LR738710.1 coordinate 745,725,537, forward strand.
GGATCTGACGGGTGGGGGAGGAGGTCCAGGCCGCGAGCCTGGTCAGAGGCTCCGATGGTCGGAGGAAGCGGGTTCGGGCGACGAGATCCTGGACGGATTCCGTCCATGGCGTTGGCTGGGACTCTTGCCGGTGGCAGGCACACGCGGTGGCTCTGCTGGTCCGGTGGTGCTCTGATGAAGACGGAGGGCGACGGGGACGAGTGAGGCACGCACGAGAGGACCTCGGGAGGGCGCCATGGGTCTTGGGTGCATGCTCGAGCTCGAGGCTGGACGTGGGCGTAGAAGATGGAGCTCGGGCTCCTGGTTGTTGCTCGGGAGACGAGAAGCAGGGGAGGCTCGAGGCTGGATCGAGGAGATCGCCGCTGGTTGGCTGTGAAGCTTGGGGTCGAGGGGAGATAGGTGTGGGTGGCTGAGGATTGGCCCGATTTAGAAAACAAGGAGGGAGGCCATCGGCTGCTTGGGCAGGTGGATCGGGAGGAGATCCCGAGGAAGAAGAGATAGGAGGAGCGGCGGCGGCGGGGAAAAAAGGATGGGACATGCCTCCTAGTTTTTAGGGTTACACTTGCTTTATATAAGGCAAGAGAATTTTTGGTTAGAGGCTAATTGGACCCCTCGATTAAAATCGAACGGTCGAGGTAAAATAGGCTAGGAAGTCCAAATAAGAAAACAATGATATTTTAGGGATGTTTGGGGATGATCCGGATCCATCGGTAATGACTGCCCGGGTCGGGTTTCGGGCAGTCTCGGACACGCAGTCGAGGGGGTCTATGTAGGCCTAGTGGGCTGTGTAGAAGGCATCGGGCTGAGACGAGAGAAGAGAGAGAGGCCCGGCGGCAGTTTCGAAACACCGAAACGTCCGACGATTAAACCGGCTATAATGCCGCTATAGATTTAACGGTTGGGCTATCAAACGAGCTCCGAACGCGATGAAATTTGGCAGGCGGTCTGTCTACACTATAATAAGACCACACGCCAAGTTTCATCCCATTCCGAGAACATTTTCCGGCCACTTATAAAATAAATATTCAGAGGTGTCGCGGGCGCGTGCGAGTGTGTCTTGGCTCAGAACAGACAACGGAGAGGACGAGGCAAATACGAACGGATGCAAGTTTTGAAAACATGCCGATGAAATGCACATTATGACAAGGCAAAGTGCAACACGCAAGCAAATGACATGGCAACGATGACGAATAACTGGCTGACACCTGGCGCATCGGTCTCGGGGCGTCACAAGACCCTACTCCTGCTTTGGTGGCTTGATGATGGAATGGTGGAGGTGGAGCATGGTACACTTGCCCGACATGGGTTGCCATTGGGCACCAGTGCCTATGCACGTATGAAGGTGTGGGTTTCTCTAGTCTCCAACCCCTTTCTACGGTTGCCATGGGCCTCCTTTTATAAATCAAGGGGCGACCATAGTGGCAAATTAGTCATTATGCACTAACATGATAGCAAACAGTGCTATCATACCTAACTCTGCGGGCTGACAGGGTGCATTAAATGCACCACTTAGTGTCACATCAACGGCTGCCCGGCAAGGCCTGCCGGACTTCTTTGCCACCTCCGCGCTTGCCTTCATGACACGTCGTAGGACTAATGTCATATGTGGGTTCTTCTTGTAGGAACTGGCTACCATGTGGCTAATGGTTGCCACTTAGTCATCTTGTAGCTTGGCACCGCATTGATTGACGATGTTGGTCAGGCTTGAGTGCTTGGCGAGGCCATTTGGCCTCTGCGAGCCCCCCCGGCAGGCCCTTTCGGGGTGTTTCCGCTATCTGCTTCCGAGGGTGGCCTCGCCCCTTGCCGGGCTCGCCTGCCTGGTAAGGGAGGCCCTTCTCTTGGTGATGTCTTGCTTCTCTGGCTTGGCTTTGATCTCTCTGCTCTAAGCTGGTACTCTGGATCTCTTGGTTTCTTCTTCATCTTGGCTTTGGATTGTTCGTGCACGAGTCAGGGGAAAACACATACCACTGTATATTTTCCCCTCCTGCTCGTCCTCGAGTAGGTAAATGATAAGAACATAATTTTTGATGTGAATGCTACCCAACATATTTATTAATGCAATATTCTTTATTGGGGCATGGATGTTCACATCCATAAGACTCAAAATAAAAATTTATCAATATCAAAACAATAATACTTCAAGCATACTAAAAGCAATCTACGAAGCTTCAAAAATAACATGGTTAAAGAAAGTTATCCCTACAAAATCATATAGTCATTTATGCTCCCTCTTCTTAACACAAAGTATAAATCATGCATATCCCGGTGTCAATCAAGCAATTGCTTTCATACTCTACTTTTTAAACCTTTTCAACTCTTCACGCAATACATGAGCGTGAGCCATGGACATAGCACTATGGGTGGAATAGAAGGTGGTAATAGACAAAAAGAGGGAGAAAGTCTCACATCGAGTAGGCAAATCAATGGACTATGGAGACATCCATCAATTGATATCAATGTGAGTGAGTAGGGATTGCCATGTAACAGATGCACTAGAGCTATAAGTGTATGAAAGCTCAAAAAGACAACTAGTGGGTGTGCATCAACTTTCTTACTCATGAAGACCTAAGGCATTTGAGGAAGCCCGTCGTTGGAATATACAAGCCAAGTTATATAACAAAAAATTCCCACTAGTAATATATGAAAGTGACAACATAGGAGACTCTCTATCATGAAGAACATGGTGCTACTCTGAAGCACAACTGTGGAAAAAGATAGTAACATTGTTCCTTCTCTCTTTTTCTCCCATTTTTGTATTTTGGGCTCTTTGGCCTCTCTTTTTTGTGGGCTTATTTGGCCTCTCTTTTTTTGTGGTCTTCTTTGGCCTCTTTTGTTTATTTGGGCTTCATTGGTCTCTTTTATTTTGATAACCTCACATGGGACAATGTTCTAATAATGATGATCATCACACTTTTATTTACGTACAACTCGATACTAGAACAGAGATATGACTCTATATGAATGCCTTCGGCGGTGTACTGGGATGTGCAATGACCAAGAGTGACATGTATAAAAATATGAACGGTGGCTTTGCCACAAATACTATGTCAACTACATGATCATGCAAAGCAACATGACAATGATGAAGCGTGTCATAATAAACGGAACGATGGAGTTACATGGTAATATATCTCGGAATGGCTATGGAAATGCCATAATATGTAGGTATGGTTGCTGTTTTGAGGGAGGTATAAGGAGGGTTTTATGCACCGGCGAAAGTTGCGCGGCACTAGAATGGCTAGCAAGGTGGAAGGGTGAGAGTGCGTATAATCCATGGACTCAACATTAGTCATAAAGAACTCACATACTTATTGCGAAAAATCTATTATCTCTCGAAGCAAAGTACTACGACGCATGCCCCTACGGGGGAGGCTGGTAAGAGTTAACCATCGTGCGCCCCCGACCTTCATGCAAAGACAAACACTTCAAAATACAAAGTGCTCCAATTCGATTACAAAGTTAGGAGACCATACATGCATGCTTTGGGAAACACAAACCTTAACACAATTATTTCTTTTGCCTCACAAACTACCACTATCATGACTCTAATATTACCATCTTAACATCTCAAAACAATTACAAGGAGTCAAATTTCACATAGTATTCAATGCTCTATATATGAAAGTTTTTATTATATCTCCTTTGGATCTCTATCATATTATGACTAAATTAATAACCCAAGAAATTACCATGCTGTTCTTAAGGACTCTCAAAATAATATAAGTGAAGCAAGAGAGTTCAATAATTTCTATAAAATAAAACCACTGTGGTGCTCTAAAAAGATATAAGTGAAGCACTAGAGCGAAATTGCCTAGCTCAAAAGATATAAGTGAAGCACATAGAGTATTCTAATAAATCACGATTGAAGTGTGTCCCTCTCAAAAGGTGTGTACATCAAGGATGATTGTGCCAAACTAAAAGGCAAAGACCTATATCATACAAGACGCTCCAAGCAAAACACATATCATGTAGTGAATAAAAATATAGCCTCAAGTAAAGTTAACGATAGATGAAGACGAAAGAGGGTATACCTTCCCGGGGCATCCCCAAGCTTAGGCTCTTGGACGTCCTTGAATTTTACCTTGGGGTGCCTTGTGCATCCCCAAGCTTGAGCTTTTGCCACTCCTTATTCCATAGTCCATCAAATCCTTACCCAAAACTTGAAAACTTCACAACACAAAACTCAACAAAAATCTCGTGAGCTCCGTTAGTAAAACAAAGCAAATAACCACTCAAGGTATTGTTGTGATCTTATTATAATTTTATATTGGTGTAATATCTACTGTACTCCAACTTTTCCATGGTTCATACCCCCGATAGTAGCCATATATGCATCAAAATAAGCAAACAACACATCAAAAACATAATCTGTCAAAAACGGAACAATCTGTAGCAATTTGAATACTTCGCATACTTATGTAACTCGGGGTTATAGATATCGAGCTACCGAAATGTGTGTTGATACAGTTGCTGAGGCAGGTTATGACATTAATCCACGCGAGCGAGTCATTATTACCTCGTCGCCGGCGAACAATCTTCAGTGGACGGTGGCTATGCCACCTATCTCTTTTGGAACTATCAACATTCCGGCTAAAATCACGGCCGTCATTTCAGGATCGGATCAAACTATATCTGATCGGGATTTACTTGCTCCCCAAGATATTGAAACCTCCTCAATGGATACACCTCCCGTTGAAGCCCAACATGATTCTTCGTCCCATCATGAAGTTTTGGATAGGGGCGCCCAGACAGCCCATGATATTCATGAAGCCCAATTGGATTTCAATGCCTCTACTCTTTTGGAAAACACTGCTTAGGTTTCCTTGGACAATATTCTCCCAGATACGGATATTGCTAGGGTTAATGATTTTACAGATGATATGATTTTTCAAGTTTGGAAGTGCAGAAACTGTCTCTCCATGAAACACGCAACGGCCTCGTGCACAAATCAAATACGATGTCGTAATTGCTTTCACCTGGGACACAGGGCAAAAGACTGCACTGGCTCTGCACCTTCTCCAACCTACAAGTGGGTCCCACGGGTCAATCTAGAGCCTCAAGTCCTGTCAGAGGATTTTTTATCGCGTGCCGCTTCGATTTCCCTCCCAGCCGGCCTACTTGGGTCTTTGTCCAGTCCCATCACGCCTGCCACACCGTCGCCTCCACCTTTGTCGTCCGAGCCGCCACCCATTACTCCACGGCAGCCTTCCTCGCAGCCGCCGTCCATACCTCCCCCTCCAACAACCACTGCTCAGCCACCTCCACCACCTGCCATGGCAAACTTTGAGCTTGATCCTGAGGACTTCCTCCTGCCGGGTTTCGACATCATCGACAGGGGCCCCTTGAGACTCCCACGCACCTTCTTCTCTCCGGCAATAGCACCGGACCGGCAGAACGAAGCCTATACGATTGCCATTGTCGAGCCAGCGCCTCTATAAGAAGAAGTCCTCCTCTTCCGCAATCTGGTCAGTGATTTTGTTGTCAACAATCTTGGGCGCGCAGTGCTAGATGCCCAACCATGGATCCAGGGGGTTGGCCTCTTCCATTTTCGTAGCGCAGTTGCTAGGCAAGCCTTGGTGGATCATCCACCGTTCAATCTTGGCAATGATAGATTTGTACGTTTCATACCCCATGATGAGGGTATTAATTACCGAGCTGTCCAAGGGTTTCGCCGGGGCTGGATTATGATAGTTGGGATCCCGCTGGATTACAGAAGAACTGCATACATTGCTGACGCCATTGGTTCTTTTGGTCGCTTCCATTACTGGCATCAGGATGATCCCGTCCATGCTCGCACGTTGGCCTATGTGTCCTTTCCAGCGCCTTCTTTAGTGCCGCGGGATGTGGTTTATCGGGAGTTCTCTGATTTTGGAGGCGCCAGAATTTCATGGACTGCCCCAGTTTATATTCTGTTTGTGGATTTTGCTGACGTTCTACCTGCTGATGAAGACCCAATGCCATTCAATGGCAACCCACACCCCCTTCCTAGTCAGATGTTGTTTGAGAATCACAACTGGGTCATGCCCGAATTCCCTGAGTTAGGTTGGAATGACGTTCCGCCACCGGCTAATGTCCAGCAACAGGGCTTTCAGCATCAGCCTGTTGTCAATCAGGAACAAGTGCAGGAAAATCAGATTGAGGAGGAGCCATCTCAGGAGTCTATGATCTTACAATTGTCAGACAATTCCATTAATAATGAAGACCATGTTGCAGACGTTGTGGTGTTTCAACCACCTTTGGTGCAGCCCCCCTTCATATTGGTATGGTGCTGACAGTCTTTGGGCCAGAGCTGCCCCCAGTTCTTCAATGGCAGCGCAGCTTCGAACGGATGATGCCTTTCATGTGGGTTTCTGAGATACCCAGGGCAGTCCCTCGCCAAGATTTTCAGCCGCTCATCCTTCCTCTTAACACCTGGGAATTCCACTGTACTGCATTAGACCTTCAGATCTCTCTGAAGACGGCCAGCGCTCCCTGCGTGGCACGCCCTGTGAAGAGGCCAGTTGCTAGGGCTTTATGTTTTGATGACATCTCAGAACCAGTCTCTGAAGCTTTTCAGTTCACAGCCAGGATGGAGGTGCCTAGGAAGAGGGGACGCAAGATGACGACGCCTCTGGTGGTTTCTGAAGTTCGTCGCAGTGCCCGTCTGAGTGCTCTGAAGGGCGGTTTTCGACGGGCTCCGCTGCAGGAGACGGACCTGCGCTCCCACTCCTCCGCTCCAAAGAAACGAAAGACCAAAGCGTCTGCGGCTGAACAGAAGCTCCCACCTCTCAGTGCGATTGAAGATCTGCAGCGTATTGGCGCTCGTCTGCAAATCGCCCCAGAAAAGCTCACCAAGGAGAAGCTTGCAACTGATCCTTCTCAAGCTACCAGCAGCAAGAGTTCCAATGATCAGTGATGTATTTCAAGTTCTGGGTTTGTGGTGTACCTCCCAAATCGCCATCTATCTTAGTTTCTGTTTTATTTTGCTGAACCTTATGGCACAGCTTTGTACTATGATTGGTTATGGGTCACTGCGTGATTCATTTTGTTACTGCTCTCTCTCTAGTTATTATGAATCCGAACATCTGTAGAGCATGGAAGGTCCTTTTTTGGAATGTACGGGGCCTCAACTCTGAAGCGCGTCAACTTGCTGTCAAACAAAAGATTGAAGAGAGTGGTTGTTCGGTAATTTGCCTCGAGGAAACCAAGTGTATGCACATTGATCATCGCTTTCTTTGAAAGTTCTGCCCACGACGCTTTGACAACTTTGTCTATATTCCCTCTGATGGGGCTTCTGGTGGTATTGTGGTGATTTGGAATTCTTCTTTCTTTATTGGTAAACTTATTGAGACAAAGCCCTTTGGCATTGTTATTGAGTTCTGCTCCACGCACACGTCCGAAATTTGCACACTTGTGACCGTTTATGGACCGTGTCAGGGTCCTGCCCGTGACGATTTCGTTCAATGGCTTTATAACCTTAATATCAATTCTGATGACAAATGGCTATTACTTGGGGACTTTAACTTCATGAGATCGTTAGAGAATCGCAACCTTCCGGGTGGCAATGTCAATGATATGTTCTTGTTTAATGAAATTATTGGGCATCTCGGTCTCATTGAACTCCCGATCAAGGGTAGACAGTTCACTTGGTCTAACATGCACGCTCATCCGTTGCTGGAACAACTGGATTGGTTCTTTACTTCAGTGGCATGGACCTATGATCATCCCAACACTTTGGTTTATCCTCTAGCACGTACCACATCCGATCATGTTCCCTACGTTGTCTCTATTGCTACGTGCATACCCAAGGCCAAAGTTTTTTATTTCGAGAACTATTGGATTGATCTACCTGGTTTCTTTGATTGTGTCTCTGTAGTGTGGAACCGTGATTTTAGATAGGTAAATATTGCCCCCAGGATATCGGCCAAATTTAAAGCTCTCCGTTATGCTCTTAAACAATGGCATCTCAGTCTGTCTAAAGTTAAGGCACTTATTACTAACTGCAACAAGGTTATTTTATTTCTGGATAATCTAGAAGAGCTTCGGCCTTTGAGTTGGCCTGAGACAAACTTTCGGTGTATTGTCAAGTCTCATCTGGAGGAAATTCTGCACATGCAATACATTTATTAGAAGCAACGATGCACCATCAGGTCTATTAAAGTTGGGGAAGAAAACACTAAATTTTTCCATGCAATGGCAACTGAGAGATATCGTAAGAACACGGTCTCCTCTCTCAAAAACGCTGCGGGAGACGTGTTCTCTGATCACCAGCAACTAGCCGGTATGTTCTGGTCCGATTTCAAACAACGAATGGGCCAAGCTAAGGGGATACATATGGACTTTGATCTCGCCTCCCTCATTGCTAAGGTGGATGGGCTAGAGACTTTGTCTCGGCCTTTTTCGGATAAAGAAGTGGAAGATGTTGTTAAGCACATGCCAGTTGATCGTGCACCGGGGCCAGATGGATTCACGGGGCTCTTTCTGAAGAAGTGTTGGCCCATCCTAATAATGACTTTTTGTCGCTTGTCAAGGCTTTTTATGATGGTACATGTGATCTGGAATGTTTAAACTCTTCTCTAATCACTCTCATTCCCAAGAAATTAAGCCCGAAGGTGGTTGGGGATTTCCGGCCAATATCTTTGACGAACACTTGTTTAAAGTTTCTCACAAAACTCTTAGCCAACATGCTGCAACAGGTGATTCTTAATTGCATTCATAGAAATCAGTATGGTTTTCTTCGCTGCCGATCAATACAAGACTGCTTAGCATGGTGTTTTGAGTATATCCACTAGTGCAAAGCCTCTAAGCGGCCAATCGTCCTACTCAAGCTTGACTTTACAAAAGCTTTTGATACTGTTGAGCATGAGACAATTCTTAAGATGACGTGCTACAAAGGCTTTGACGAACGTTGGAATGGCTGGGTCGATGCACTTTTATCATCTGGCTCTTCTTTTGTGCTTCTCAATGGGGTCCCTGGTCAGCAGTTTAAATGTCGCACTAGAGTTCGTCAAGGTGATCCCCTCTCCCATTTATTGTTTGTCATTGCGGTGGACCTCCTTCAATCCGTGGTGAATGATATGTGTGCTCGCAATGTCCTTCGAATGCCCATTCCGACTGGATCAAAGGATAATCCAATAGTTCAGTATGCGGATGACACGCTGATCGTCCTACCAGCTGCTGGTGATCAGATCATCGCGCTAAAACAGATGCTTGAAAAGTTTGCTCGGGCCACCGGATTAAGAGTCAACTTCAGCAAATCATCCATGATTCCTCTGAACTTGTCTGATGATGAGGGCTCTCGCATTGCTGCTCTCTTGGGTTGTGAGGTGGGTTCTTTGCCCTTCACCTATCTGGGTCTTCCTATGGGTACTTCTCGACCTACCATTGCTGATCTTTTGCCCCTTGTGGATCGTCTTGAGAGGCGCCTTTCAGCATCGTCCTGTTTGCTGAATCAGGGCAGTCGTTTGCAGCTGCTGCAATCTGTGCTGGCATCCATGCCCATATATTTTTTGTGTTCCTTATCACTCCCCAAGGGCATTCTCAAACAATTAGAGCGAATTATGCAACAATGCCTTTGGCGGGGCAACTCTGAGACACCTCGTCAATCTCTGGCAGCATGGGATCTCATATGTAGACCCAAGAAGCATGGCGGTCTCGGCGTCACACACCTTGGCACACAAAATGAGGCCTTGCTCATGAAGCATCTCTACAAGTTTTTCAATAAACTTGATATACCTTGGGTACAATTACTCTGAGATTCTTATTATGGATCATCACCACCTCAAGCTACTCGTAGCTGTGGTTCTTTCTGGTGGCGAGACGTTTTCAATCTTTATGATAAGTTTTGTACTCTTGCTGTCCCACAAGTACATGCAGGGGACACTGTGCTGTTTTGGGAAGACATGTGGCACATTGATAGTAGAGTTATTTCTCTCAGGACCAGATTACCCCACCTTTACTCATTTGTACTCAATGACCTCATCACTGTCAAGGATTTTTTTTTGATGCACCATCTGAGGCTCAGAACTTTCACCTACCTTTGTCACTCGAAGCCTTTCATGAGCTTGAGCAACTTCAGACTTTGTTGGCTCCTATACATATTGATCCATCAACAAGAGATATCTGGCAGTGGCCCTCCAAATCAGGCACCTTCCACTCCAAGCTTTACTATGATTTCACTTTCTCTCATATAGTGGTGGATCCTATCTTCAAATGGATCTGGAAATGTTCCTACACCCTCAAGATCAAGGTTTTTAGGTGGTTGCTCTTGATGGACCGCCTAAACACAAGGGATATGATGCAAAGAAGGCATTGGCATGTAGACGATGCTAACTGTGTTTTGTGTCTCTTACCACATCTTGAGGACCGGGGGCATCTTTTCTTTGCCTGTAACTTTAGCCAGCGAGTTTGGAACTACCTTGGAATCTCTTGGACACCAGATAGCCACCACACCACATACTCCATGGCCCTAGCAGCTCGACGGGAATTTGGCCAACCCTTCTTCACTGAGGTAGTTTTTACTGCCACATGGAATATCTGGACTCAAAGGAATGGCAAAATCTTCAGAAATGAGCAGCCCAGTTTCAGATCCTGGAAACGAAATTTTGTATATGATATTTCTTTACTTGCTCATAGAATCAAATGTAAATATAGAGATAAGCTACTCTCTTGGATAGCCTCCCTCCAGTAGCTTTGTTGTAAGTTATCTCTCTCCTTTATCCTTGTATTTATTTGTTTTTTGTAACCTCACCCTGGTTGGGTTCTTTTAATAAAACACTGTGAGGTTGTTGCCTTGCAGTACATAGTCAAAAAAATTCTAAAAAAATAGGACGACGTGGGGAATTTGTATATCAATTTTGTGTAAAAAATTTCAAAAGTTTTCGACGTTCCAGTGAATTACTGAAGTTTATGCATTGGGCGCAAAATTTCCTGTTTTTCAGCAAAATCAAGTCAACGATCACCGTAAGCCATCCCAAAGGTCTTACTTGGCTCAAACACTAATTAAAACATGAAAACTCAATTACTATAGAAGTAATAATGTTTTAAAACACAAGAACAAAAAGACAAAGACAAAATAAATTTTATTCATTGGGTTGCCTCCCAACAAGCTCTTTCTTTATAGCCATTTAGATTGGCTTGAGATTTGAATGACTCTCACATGAAAGATAAGAATTGAAGCACAAAGAGAGCATCATAAAACACATGGCAAACACATCTAAGTCTAACATACTTCCTATTCATAGCCATTTTATAAGCAAATAAATTATTAAGACAAGTGAAAACTAACATATGCAAGGAAGAAAAAAGAAACAATAGCAATCTCAACATAACGGGAGGTAATTTAGTAACAAGAAAATTCCTACAACCATATTTTCGTCTCTCGTAATAATTGCATGTAGGATCATATGAAACTTCAACGATATAGCTATCACATAAAATCTCTACATGATCCATATGTATGCAAAGTTGACACTCCTTCAAAATAGTGGGATTAACATAGAACAAAGTCATTGCTTCTCCAAGCCCACTTTTATCAAAATTTTCATAAGATTGATCAATCTCCAAATGTGTGGGATCTAAAGTTGACACTCTTCCAAACCCACTTTCAATATTATTACAAACATTATTATCAATCTCATATATATCATGGGGCTTAAATATATTTTCAAGATCATACAAAGAATCTCCCCAATCATGATCATTGCAACAAGTAGTGGACATAGCAAAATTAGCATCCCCAAGCTTGGGGTTTTGCATATCATTAGGACAATTGACATTAATAGAATTTATAGTAACATTATTGCAAATGTGCTTTTCATTCAAGGAGCTATCGTGAATCACTTCATAAATTTCATCACAACTTTCAGATTCACAAATTTCAAGCAAAACTTCATAAAGATAATCTAGTGCACTCAACTCACTAGCAATTGGTTTATCATAATTGGATCTCTTAAAAAGATTAGCAAGTGGATGAGGATCCATAAACTTTGTTTCTAATTTTCAATATACACACAATTATACCAAGCAAACGAGCAAACGAAGCAAGTAAGTCATGAGGGCAAACGAAAAGACGAACAGAAGAAGGGCGAAGAAAAGGAAAATCTTTTAAAAAAATGTTTTATAAGTGGGGTACAGGAAAACGAGAGGTGAATGGTAAATAATGTAAATGCAAGAGATGTAGGTTTTATGAAGGGTACTTGGTATGTCTTGATTTGGCGTAGATCTCCCCGACAATAACGCCAGAAATTCTTCCTGCTACTTCTTGAGCTTGCGTTGGTTTTTCCCTTGAAGAGGAAAGGGTGATGCAACAAAGTAGAGTAAGTATTTCCCTCAGTTTTGAGAACCAAGGTATCAATCTAGTAGGAGATTACGCACAAATCACGAAATACCTGCACAAACAATCAAACAACTTGCACCCAACGTTATAAAGGGGTTGTCAATCTCTTCACGGTTATTTGCAAAAGTGAGATCTGATAGAGATAGATAAACTAGTAAAGTATTTTTTGGGGTTTTTTGGTTTATAGATTGAAAAGTAAAAGATTGCAAAATAGTAGATCGGAAACTTATAAGATGTAAAATAGACCCGTGGGCCATAGGTTTCACTAGAGTCTTCTCTCATGATAGCAAATATTATGATGGGTGATCAAATTACTATCAAGCAATTGATAGAAGAGCGAATAATTATGACGATATCTAAGGCAATGATCATGAATATAGGCATCACGTCCATATCAAGTAGACCGACTCCTGCCTGCATCTACTACTATTACTCCACACATCGACCGAAACGATTCTGCAACTAGAGTATTAAGTTCATAAGAACATAGTAACGCATTAAGCAAGATGACATGATATAGCAGAATTAACTCAATCAATATGATGAAAATCCCATCTTGTTATCCTCGATGGCAACAATACAATACGTGTCATGTCCCCTATTATCACTAGGATTGAGCACCGCAAGATTGAGCACAAAGCAAAGCACTTCTCCCATTGCAAGAAAAACCAGTCTAGTTGGCCAAACCAAACCGATAGTTCGAAGAGAATTACTAAGATATTAAATCATGCATATAAGAATTCAGATGAGAGTCAAATAATATTCATAGATAATCTGATCATAAAACCACAATTCATCAGATCTTAACAAACACACCGCCAAAGAATATACATCGGATAGATCTCCAAGAACATCGAGGAGAACATGGTATTGAGGATCAAAGAGAGAGAAGAAGCCATCCAGCTACTAGCTATGGACCCGTAGGTCTGTGGTAAACTACTCACACTTCATCGGAAGGGCAATGGTGTTGATGTAGATGCCCTCTGTGGTCGAATCGCCCTCCAGCAGAGTACCGGAAAAGGCCTCCGGATAGGATCTCGCGAGAACAGAAGGTTACGGCAGCGGAAAAGTGGTTTCGATGGATGTTCTAATGTTTCTAGAATATTTGGGAATTTATAGATGGAAGAAGTAGGTCAAGGGTGGTCTTGGGGGGCCCACAAGGTAGGGGGCGCGCCCTACCCCCCAGAGGGCGCCCTCCACCCTTGTGGTCGCCTCGAGGCTCCCCTGGCGTGTACTCCAAGTCCTCTGGATGTCTTCTGGTCCAAGGAAAATCCTCGTAAAGTTTCGTTCAGTTTGGACTCCATTTGATATTCCTTTTCTGCGAAACTCAAAAACAAGGAAAGAGCATAAACTGGCACTGGGCTCTAGGTTAATAGGTTAGTCCCAAAAATCATATAAAATAGCATATTAATGCATATAAAACATCCAAAACAGATAATATAATAACATGGAACAATAAAAAATTATTGATATGTTGGAGACGTATCATGCTGCCGGACACCATTCATTTTGAACGAATGTGTGCATAAAAAACGATTCTTATGCTTTACGCGCATGCCATGAGTTTTATCATTCAAATTTTGGTGGAAATTTCCCTGGGTACTATCCTCATACATGTCATTGTATAATTTCACATCGCTTGCTAGGTTTGGGCACACAAAAGAGCCTACAACACACATACCACACTTACTGAATCGGGCAATTTTAGTAATTAAACAGAGTCAGCTGACCTAAACATTGCTCTAACAAAAGACCAGCATTATAAACAAAGGCTAAGTATGCATAATTTTAAAAAGCCTCTGCCGCGCCACCCTATGCCTCGCTAGTGTAAGATGAGACGTCGATGACTTGTCATGGCGACATGCCGCCTTTGGTTGACTCCGCGTCCCCCCGGTTGAAGTCGACTGCGTCGTCGTCCTCGTCATCGTCCCCGGCGCCACCCTCAATGTTGTAGTACTCGTAGTAGTGGTTGCGCCAGAGCTCGCGTTGGTACTCCACCACTGATTTCTCGGCAGATAGGCTCTTCTCTACCTTGTCCTCCGCCACGCGCAACTCCTCCTCACGGTGCTCCTCGATCTCTGCAGCCTCTTGTATCTCCAGCACCCGCTTGACGATCTCATGAGGAATCAAGTGCTCCATGGCCTCCGCCGCTTTTTCAAACGTGGGTTGCATGCTGGATTCCGAGGTGGCATGGAATATCTTAGCGTGTGCGTCCTTGATCTTGGTGTGGATGACCTTGACCCGTGCCAGGGCGACATCGGTGGTGCGGACGGCAGCTTGAGCGCTCTCGGCGTTCGCAGCCGCCGTCGCAGTAGGTGTTGCAGCCATCTCTGCTTCTGCAGCTGCATTGTCGGCTCCCGCAGAGGCCCTCTCATCGGATGCATCCATGCTCAATGTGGATGCGGCAACGCACTCAGCACAGGTGGCGGCTCTCAGGAGGACGCATGAAAGTGCATATGGCACTTAAATGATATTTTTGTGTGATGACAATGTGGTTAGTTGAACTAATATCGGTTGCTAAAGTTTATCTCAGGATATTGGTTCCATTGTGCTCGTGATGGAGGTACGAGACCCAATTCAAAAAGATCAAAGGCGTGGTCGACTGGCGATTCGAAAGTTTTATTTTTGGTTCAATTCGAGTCATAAGAAATACCACACTATTAAGAGGGTTCGATGTGAATATGTGTCGTCTGGGAATGCCATTGCCGAATAATAAACACCTGCCTACCCATTCCTACCACTCGATTCGTAGTGTGCTTGCTTGTGGTACTCAGAGAGCTTGCAACGTAAAGTTTTTGGGTACCCCATGTGCACGGGGTCTGTTGACCCCGGTGCACACGGGGAACTACATAACTCCCTGGGTACCCCGTGCGCATGGGGTCTTTTGACCCCCGTGCGCACGGGGTATAGCGTAACTCCCTGGGTACCCCGTGCGCACGGGGTCTTTTGAACCCCGTGCGCACGGAGTGGTGCGTAAGTCTCTGGGTACCCCATGCGCAAATGGCTGACTTAGCCCATGCGCACGGGGTCCAACAGGCTGAAATTGCCACCCGGGCAAGAACACTATAAACCCCCCCCCCCCCTTCTTCCTCCTCCATCCCAAAACCCTAATGTCTTGTTGAACTCCACCATTGCTACACCTCATTTTTCTTAATACTCTTAATCCCTCCACCCAAATTTGTTGAAACTTTGGGGATTGGGAGAGCAAGACCTGATCTACATCTTGACCAAACCAAATCGTGTTCCTGCAACATTTCCTCCCCATTGACTTGATACTCTTGGAGCTTGGGCTCCTAGGCGGTTAGAGGTTCCTCCGGAAGCTTCCTTGCTTGTGGTGTGCTTCGGAGAAGTTTGTAAAGGTGTGGTGGTCGCCTTCAAGACCAACCCCGAGTGATTCAAGGCTCATCTGTTTTGGGCGACATGAAAGAGATTACGGTGAGCCTTCGGTGGTGTTCCACAAGCTTTGGCTCTGGCACCGCTCTAAATGGAGATTGGCTCTTCCCCAAGGAAGAGTGAACTTCGGGATAAAATCCGCGTCCTCGTCTCACTTGTGGTTAATCCTTTCCCGCACTTTACTTTACCTTGTATGCTTGTTGGCTTGCTATTTAGATTGTTGCCTAGCATATTTAGCTTTAAGCTTGCTTGTCATATAGGTTGTGTTCCCCTAGTTGCATTTTTAGTGAACCTTTTTTATCCGTTAAGCCTTAAAATTGACAAGAAAGATTAAAATATATAGTCTCTTGTTCACCCCCATCTAGTCGACCGTATCGATCCTTTCAATTGGTATCAGAGCCTCATGCTCTAATATAAGGTTTTACAACCATAGAGGACATGGACGACCTAGGGAATGTGGGAGGTGGCGCACCCATTGCGGAGGATGGTGAAAATCTGCCCCCTCTCATGCCCGATGCACTTGGTGCGCAGGTCATTACTCCAGCCGCTCCGGTTAACCCGGGTGCCCCCTTAACCACGGCCCGTATTTTTTCAATGTTTGCGGATCTTAAAACCGCTATGTTGAAAGAAGTTCGTTCCTCAGTCAAGGAGGAAATTGATGCTCTCTTAAAGCCCTCGACATCCGCATCAAACTCATTTGATCCAAATGACATTCATGATGTGGATGACTCAAGAGAACCTCTTGCATCTCCAGCTCATACCCAAGTTCCCAAGTACAATGTCGTGGAACCTTTTTACTCACCGCAACCCTTGCAACATCCTCGCATTAATCTTGTTGGGCCTCCGCCCCCTTTGAAAGCTAATGCGTTTGCTAAATGGAAGCTAGATATTGAGTCTCATATTCGTAGTGCTTCAACACAACTTTGGTGGATTCTGGTCAATGGATTCAACCTCGAGGACCCAATGAATCTCACTCCAAGAAAAGCGGTTGATGATCAACTCAATGCAACCGCCCACAACATGTCGCGCACCACGGTAACCGATGACTATAGTGACTCCATTGCTCTCCTCAAGACCGGCAAGGAAATTTGGGATTGCCTTGAGGAGGCTCTCGAAGGATATGAAGCAATTCGAAGATCTCGATTGGCTTTGCTCAAGAAAGAAGTCAATCTCTTTGTGAGGAATGAGGGTGAGTCCGCAGAAGAGATTTACCGAAGGTTAAAGTCCCTTGTGCTCAACTTGAGAACCTTTGGGTGCACTTGGGCAAATGATGATTGTATCAAGGACAAGTTCATAGATGCTATGGTTCTCATGGAACACACCATGGCCATGATGATACATCAACGCCCGGATTATCACAAGTTGACCGCAACTCAAATTGTCTCCACTTCCTCCACTCATGTTATTTTGGAGACCAAGTCCAGGAAGACGTTTGCAATTGCTCAAGCAACCAAGAACTCCAACCTTGCCTTGATGGCCAAGAAAGTGACCAGTTAACCCTCAAGGGATGAAGAAGTGAGTGAAGAGACATGTGAGGAAGATGTTGACACTTCATGCCCGTCAAATGATTTTGCGGAAGACTTGGCTCTCTTAGTCAAAAAGTACTCTGGGGCCATGGCAAACAAGGGGAAGAATCTTCAAGGAAGATCTTTTGGTCGAAGGAAATGCTACAATTGTGATAGCCCAAGACATTTTGTGCATGATTGTCCATATGAGAGACGTGAAGACAAGTCCAAGAAGCTTGTGCTCAAGAAGAAGAAGTACACCAAGTTCACAAAGCAGAAAGATGACAAGACTTTTGTTCATGAAGAATACATGTCCGAAGATGAAGATGATGGTGATGATGACCAAGTGGGTGTGGACGCTATTGCCATGCATGACACTACCTCCTCCTCCACCATTGGCCTCTTCGACTCTCCCAACGAGGGCAAGCCTTTCACTCATTGGTGCCTTATGGACAAAGAGGTAAAAACAAAGTCTAAATCTCGAAAACCCACCAACTACACTCCAAATATCTCGTGTGAGGTAGTGGAGGATGAGTGTGAATAAGGTGTGGATAATGATGAGGAATCCTTAATGGCTTTCATGATGACTCTTCATGGTGAAGCTCGTGCTTGTTTCTGTGATCTTCTTAAGTCACTCGCCGAGTGCGATGATTTTATTAAGAACATTGGAAACCTCCTCATAGAGGAAAAAGAGAGAGTCAAACTCCTTGAGCACGAACTACATGAAGAGAGTATCATGAGAGCATCACTTGAGGAAGCCTTGTCAGCCCATCAAGTTGACTTTGTTAAAACCTATAATGCTTTGCAACTTTCTCTTGAGAACAAGGGTGCCCTTAATGTTAGGGTTGAAAAACTTCTAGTTGATCATATGAGACTTAGTGAAGAGCATCAGTTCCGGACATGGAGTATCTACACCCGAGCTCAAATGCTCCCTCGTGAACAGTAAAATCGAAAAAAATAGTAAACAAATTAAAAAATAACTGAATTTTTTTATTCGTAAACTTTGGCAAATGTTTTTTACCCCTGCAAAATTTCAGCACGATACGATATTCGTGGAAGGCGTGGCTAAAAAACAAAATCAATGTTCTAAAAATGCTAGTTTTGAAAACATTTTGGAGTACTGATTTTTTTTGCCCCACCTTCCACGAATGTTGGTTCGTACTGAAATTTGCAAGCATACAAAACATTTGTCAAAGTTTATCACACAAAAAATTCAGAATTTTTTGAATTGTTTTTCTATTTTTCGATTTTACTGTTCACACGGGAGCATTTGAGCTCGGGAGTAGAATAGGACTTTCGATGAGTTCCTTGTGACTAGTTCCAAGGTTGTCAAAGGTGACCTCATTCCTCTCACCGAGTCTTATGCTCAACTTAAAGCAACAACCATTGAGGCCCTTACCTCCATACCTCATATGGAGCTCAATGATGAATCTTGTATGGGTAACTTTGTTCATGATTGCATCTCTCTCCAAGAGGAAAATAAGAATATAAAAGCTCAAATTGAGTAGGGGCTTGTGTCATGCATTCAAGGGGATAAAGACCTTAATGGCCTCTTGAGCAACCAAAAGGAGTTTGTTGCCAAGGAGGGAATTAGGTTGGACCCCTCATCCAAGAAGAAGAACAAGAAGAACAAGAAGAAAATCATCAAGAAAAAGATCGATCCTCCTCCTTCTTCCCAAAAGGTAGTGTTTGTGAAAGAAGGGCACAAGGAGAAGTGGAAGGAAATGGGGGTTGGTGGGAATGACAAGGTCACTAGGTACAAGGTCGTTCCCAAGGATTTTGCTGGCAAGAACAACCCATCTTATGTCGTCGTGAGAGGAAATGATGGCTGTACATCTGCAAAATTTGTTGGCACCAACTATGATGATTATGCATGGACTATTTAGGTTCCTATGACCCTTGTTGCTAACTCTCTAGGACCCATTGAAGAATGGTTACCTAAAACTGAAGCTTTATTCTTGTAGGACTATATCTCCGGTCGAACGCAATGGGTGATCGATAGTGGTTGCACCAATCATATGACTGGAGAGAGGGAGATGCTTGTGGAGTTTGTTGATTCGCTCAAGGCCTCTTCAAATATCTCCTTTGGCGACAATAGCAAGGGCAAGGTATTGGGTTTGGGCAAGGTGGTAATCTCTAATGATTCCTCACTTTCATGCCTCATGATTGTCCAATCCCTTCACTAAAATTTACTTTCAACAATTCAATTGGCTCGTGCCGGTTATGATTCTCATATCGGTGAATTCCATGTGACCGTCATTAAGAGAAGCAGTCTCAAAATGGTATTTTTTGGGCATGTTGAAGACAACCTTTACGTGGTTGATTTATCAAAAGATAAAACTCATCTTGCAACATGCCTAATGGCCAAGGCCGACGTGGGGTGGCTATGGTACCGACAGCTAGCCCACGTTGGCATGAGAAATTTACAAGCTCTCTTAAAGGGGAGAACATCCTTGGACTAACCAATGTGTCTTTTGACAAAGATCGTCCTTGTAGTGCTTGCATTGCTGGAACACTACATGAAAAAACTCATAAAGTGAAGACTATTATCACCACCTTGAGTCCCCTTGAGCTTATTCACTTGGATCTATTTGGTCCTCCATCGTATGATTGTTTGGGAGGGAGGAGGTAGTGCCTTGTCATTGTCGATGACTTCACAAGATATACTTGGGTGTTCTTTCTCAAGACAAAAGATGAAACTCAAGAAACCTTCAACAACTTTGCCAAAGAAGCTCAACGTCAACATGGTTGTGAGATCAAGGCAATTAGAAGTGACAACAGCACCGAGTTCAAGAATTACATGATGGATGAGTTCTTGAGTGAAGAGTGGATAAAGCATCAATATGCCGCACCATATACTCCCCAACAAAATGGTGTTGCAGAGAGGAAGAATCGGATTCTCATTGAGATGTCTAGGACCATGCTTGACGAGTATAAGTCTCCATACAAGCTTTGCGGCGAAGCCATCAATACCGCGTGCCATGCTTCAAACTGACTCTATCTTCGCAAGCTCAAGAACAAGACCACATATGAACTCTTAATCAGAAGAAAGCCTAAAGTCAAATACTTTTGGGTATTTAGTTTTAAGTGTTCCATTCTAAACAAAAAATCCAGTTTAGCAAAGTTTGAGCCTAAAACTTATGAGGGCATATTTGTTGGATATGCATCAAACTCCCATGCTTATTGAGTTCTCAATAAATCCACCGGATGCATTGAGGAAACGGTGAATGTGGAGTTTGATGAAGATAACGGCTCCCATGTGGAGCAAATTGTTCCTAGTGTTGTAGGTGATGAGGCTCCTTCACAAGCTATAAGGACTATGGGGATAGGTCACATTCTTCCACAAGAAACACCCCAAGTCCAAGTAGAAGAAGAAGGAGTAAGATACCCTCTTGTGGAGTCTCCACAAGGGAAGTCATCACCATCACCACTTGTACAAGATGCTACGGGTGATCATGAACCTATCCAAGAACAAGATCAAGTCCCTCATGTTCTCTAGCAAGATCAAGAGAAAGCTCATTCAAATTGTGAAGAACCAATTATTGAGGCTCAAGATCAAGCTCATGTTCTAGATCAAGATCAACCTCAACCACAAGTGTCTTCAACTTCATCACTTCCCAATGAACAAGAACGTGTGGTTGTGAAGAGAAGGGTGTCTCCAAGGCTAAAACAATCTCAAGGACAAGCTTCTTCATCAAGTTCAAAACCAAGTAAAGAAGAGCTTGCACTCAAGGAGCAAAAAGTGGCCGCCAAGTTAAAGCATCTTCAACATCTCACCGAGAACATCTATGGAACCATAAAAAGGGGAGTAACCACTCGTAGACGTTTGGCAAAATTTTGTGAACATCACTTGTTTGTTTCTTGTCTTTAACCCCTTAAGGTTCAAGATGCACTTGACGCCCGGATTGGGTCGATTCCATGCATGAAGAAGTCAACAACTTCACCCGCAACAAAGTATGGACTCTTGTAGAAAGACCCAAAGAACATCATAATGTCATTGCAACAAAGTGGATCTTCATGAACAAACAAGATGAGCATGGACAAGTAACTATAAACAAGGCAAAGTTAGTAACACAAGGTTTCACCCAAGTTGATGGTTTGGACTTTGATACGTCCATTTTGCATCATGCTTATAAGTTGATATTTATTGCATTATGGGTTGTTCTTACATGTTTTGTCACAATACTTATGCATTTTCTCTCTTATTTTACAAGGTTCACATGAAGAGGGAGAATGCCGGCAGCTGGAATTCTGGGCTGGAAAAGGAGAAAACTCTGGAAACCTATTCTGCACAACTCCAAAACCCTGAAACTCAACAGAACATCATTTCGGAAAATTTAAAAAATATCTAGCAAAAGAAACCCACGAGGGGGGCCACCGGCTGTCCACGAGGGTGGGGGCGCGCCCCCCTTTCCAGGGCGCGCCCCCTGCCTCGTGGTCCATCCGGAAGGCCCCCGATGCCCATCTTCTCCTATATGAGGTGTTTTGACCTAGAGAAAATCATAAGGAGGCTTTCGGTACCAGACGCCACCGTCTCGAGGCGGAACCGAGCCGGAAACCAATCTAGGGCTCCGGCAGAGCTGTTCTGCCGGGGACACTTCCCTCCGGGAGGGGGAAATCGTCACCGCCATCATCACCAACAACTCTCCCATCTTGGGAAGGGCTATCTTCATCAACATCTTCACCAGCGCCATCTCCTCTCAAACCCTAGTTCATCTCTTGTATCCAATCTTTGTACCCAAACCTTAGATTGGTACCTGTGGGTTGCTAGTAGTGTTGATTACTCCTTGTAGTTTATGCTAGTTGGTTTATTTGGTGGAAGATCATATGTTCATATCCATTATGCATATTAATACCCCTCTGATCATGAACAATATTATGTCTTGTGAGTAGTTACTTTTGTTCCTGAGGACATGGGAGAAGTCTTGCTATTAGTAGTCATGTGAGTTTGGTCTTCGTTCGATATTTTGATGAGATGTATGTTGTCTCTCCTCTAGTGGTGTCATGTGAACGTCGACTACATGACACTTCACCATTATTTGGGCCTAGAGGAAGGCATTGGGAAGTAATAAGTAGATGATGGGTTGCTAGAGTGACAGAAGCTTAAACCCTAGTTTATGCGTTGCTTCGTAAGGGGCTGATTTGGATCCATATGTTTCAGGCTATGGTTAGGTTTACCTTAATACTTCTTTTGTAGTTGTGGATTCTTGCATTAGAGGTTAATCATAAGTGGGAGGCTTGTCCAAGTAAGGGCAGCACCCAAGCACCGGTCCACCCACATACCAAATTATCAAAGTACCGAACGCGAATCAGACGATCGTGATGAAAACTAGCTTGACGATAATTCCCATGTGTCCTCGGGAGCGTTTTCCTTTATATAAGAGTTTGTCCAGGCTTGTCCTTTGCTACAAAAAGGATTGGGCCACCTTTCTGCACCTTATTTACTTTTACCTTTTGTCACTTGCTACCAATTATCTTATCACAAAACTATCTGTTACCTATAATTTCAGTGGTTGCAGAGAATACCTTACTGAAAACCGCCTAGCATTTCCTTCTGCTCCTCGTTGGGTTCAACACTCTTACTTATCGAAAGGACTATGATAGATCCCCTACACTTGTGGGTCATCAAGACTCTTTTCTGGCGCCGTTGCGGGGGAGTGAAGCGCCTTTGGTAAGTGGAATTTGGTAAGGAAAAAATTATATAGTGTACTAAAATTTATTGTCACTTATTACTATGGCTCAAAATCCTTTGAGGGGCTTGTTTGGGGTATCTTCACCACAACCAGAAGAGCAAAGAGTTGCTCCTCAACCTACTGCGCCTATTGAAAATGTTTGCTTTGAGATTTCTTCGGGTATGATAGAGAAACTGCGTGAAAATCCTTTTACAGGAGATGCAACACTGCATCCCGACTTACACCTAATCTATGTGGATGAAGTTTGTGGATTGTTTAAGCTTGCAGGTATGCCCGAGGATGTTATCAAGAAGAAGGGCTTCCCTTTATCTTTGAAAGGAGATGCATTGACATGGTTTAGGTGATGCGATGATATGGGATCATGGAACTATAATCGTCTGAAGTTGGAATTTCACCAGAAGTTCTACCCTATGCACCAGGTTCATCCTGATCGTAAATATATTTATAATTTCTGGCCTCGTGAAGGAGAAAGCATCGCTCAAGCTTGGGGGAGGCTTAAGTCAGTGTTATATTCATGCCCCAATCATGAGCTCTCAAGAGAAATGATCATTCAAAAATATTATGCTCGGCTTTCTCATAATAATCGCTCCATGCTCGATACTTCTGGTTCTGGCTCTTATATGATGAAGACTATTGACTTCAAATGGGATTTATTGGAAAGAATTAAACACAACTCTGAAGATTGGGATCTCGACGAAGGTAAGGAGTCAGGTATGATCCCTAAGTTTGATTGTGTTAAAGCTTTTATGGATACCGATGTTTTTCGTGAGTTTAGCACTAAATATGGAATTGACTCTGAGATAGTAGCTTCTTTCTGTGAATCTTTTGCTAATCATGTTGATCTCCCTAAGGAGAAGTGGTTTAAATACCATCCCCCTATTGAAGTAAAAGTAGTTGAACCTATTAAAGTTGAAGAAAAGACTATCACTTATAATGTTGATCCTGTTATACCTACCGCTTATATTGAGAAACCACCTTTCCCTGTTAGGATAAAGGATCATGCTCAAGCTTCAACTGTAGTTCGTAAGAGTAATACTAGAACACCTACACCCTCTGAGCAAATTAAAGTTGAACCTAGTGTTGCTATGGTTAAAGATCTCTTGGTAGAAGATTTAGATGGACATGTTATTTATCTCCAAGAAGAGTCTGCTAGAATAGCCAAACCCAATGCTAGGAATAGACATAAACCGGTTGTAGGCTTGCCTGTTATCTCTGTCAAGATAGGAGATCATTGCTATCATGGTTTATGTGACGTAGGTGCTAGTGTGAGTATTATCCCTCTTGACTTGTACAACGAAATTATGCACGATATTGCACATGTTGAGCTAGAAGGGATTGATGTTACTATTAAGCTTGCCAATAGAGACACTATTTCACCAGTTGGGATTGTTAGAGATATTGAAGTCTTGTGTGGGAAGGTTAAATACCCTGCTGATTTTCTTGTTCTTAGTTCCCCACAAGATGCATTCTATCCCATTATATTTGGTAGACCCTTCTTGAATACTGTTAATGCCAAGATAGACTGTGTGAAAGACATTGTCACTATTGGATTAGGGGATATGTCTCATGATTTTAACTTTTCTAAATTCCGTAGACAACCCCTTGAAAAGGCACCACCTAGTAAGGATGAAATTATTGGTCTTGCTTCTATTGCCGTGCCACCTAATGATCCTTTAGAACAATACTTGCTAGACCATGAAAATGATATGCATATGAATGAGAGAAGGGAGATAGATGAAATATTCCTTACACAGGGACCCGTACTGAAAAACAACTTGCATGTTGAAATCCTAGGGGATCCCCCTCCACCCATGGGTGATCCCGTGTTTGAACTCAAACCTTTACCTAATAATCTTAAGTATGTTTATCTTGATGAAAAGAAGATATATCCCGTTATTATTAGTGCTAACCTTTCAGAGCAGGAAGAAGAAAAATTATTGAAAACTTTGAAGAAGCACCGAGCTGCTATTGGATATACTCTGGATGATCTTAAGGGCATTAGTCCCACTATATGCCAACACAAGATAAAATTGGAAGAAAATGCTAAACCAGTTATTGATCATCAATGACGGTTAAATCCTAAGATGAAACAAGTGGTAAGAAAGGAAATACTAAAGCTTCTAGAGGCAGGTATTATCTATCCAGTTGCTGATAGCCAGTGGGTAAGTCATGTCCATTGTGTTCCTAAGAAAGTAGGTATGACTATCGTTCCTAATGATAAAGATGAATTGATGCCGCAAAGAATAGTTACAGGTCATAGGATGGTAATTGATTTCCGTAAGTTAAATAAAGCCACTAAGAAAGATCATTACCCCTTGCCATTTATTGATAAAATGCTAGAAAGATTATCCAAACATACCCATTACTGCTTTCTAGATGGTTATTCTGGTTTCTCTCAAATACCTGTGTCAAAAGGGGATCAAGAAAATACCACTTTTACTTGTCCTTTCGGTACCTTTGCTTATAGACGTATGCCTTTTGGTTTATGTAATGCACCTGCTACCTTTCAAAGATGCATGATGGCTATATTCTCTGTTTTTTGTGAAAAGATTGTTGAGGTTTTCATGGATGATTTCTCCGTTTACGGAACTTCTTTTGATGATTGCTTAAGCAACCTTGATCGAGTTTTGCAGAGATGTGAAGACACTAACCTTGTCTTGAAATGGGAGAAGTGCCACTTTATGGTTAATAAAGGCATTGTCTTGGGACATAAAATTTCTGAAAGAGGTATTGAAGTTGACAAAGCTAAAGTTGATGCTATTGAAAAGATGCCATGCCCTAAGGATATCAAAGGTATACGCAGTTTCCTTGGTCATGCCGGGTTTTATAAGAGGTTCATTAAGGACTTCTCCAAAATCTCTAGGCCTCTGACTAATCTTTTACAAAAAGATATTACTTTTGTCTTTGATGATGATTGCCTAGAATCATTTGAAATACTTACGAAAGCATTGATCTCTGCACCTATTGTCCAGCCTCCTGACTGGAATTTACCCTTTGAGATTATGTGCGAGTGCGATGCTAGTGATTATGCTGTAGGAGCTGTTTTAGGGCAAAGAGTTGATAAGAAATTGAATGTTATCCAGTATGCTAGTAGAACTCTAGATAGTGCCCAAAGAAATTATGCTACCACTGAGAAAGAATTTTTAGCAGTTGTGTTTGCTTGTGATAAGTTTAGACCCTACATTGTTGATTCTAAAGTAACTATTCACACTGATCATGCTGCTATCAAGTACCTTATGGAAAAGAAAGATGCTAAACCTAGAATTATTAGATGGGTTCTCTTGCTACAAGAATTTGACTTGCATATTATCGATAGAAAGGGAGCTGAGAACCCCGTAGCAGATAACTTGTCTAGGTTAGAGAATACTCTTGATGACCCACAACCTATTGATGATAGCTTTCCTGATGAACAATTAGCTGTCATAAATACTTCTCGTACTGCTCCATGGTATGCTGATTATGCTAATTATATTGTTCCTAAGTTTATACCTGCTAGCTTCACATACCAGCAAAAGAAAAAGTTCTTCTATGATTTGAGACATTACTTCTGGGATGACCCACATCTTTATACAGGAGTAGATGGTATTATTAGACGTTGTGTACCTGATCATGAACAGGAATAGATCCTACGCAAGTGCCACTCCGAAGCTTATGGAGGACACCATGCGGGAGATAAAACTGCACACAAGGTATTGCAATCCGGTTTTTATTGGCCTACTCTCTTCAAGGATGCCCGTAAGTTTGTCTTATCTTGTGATGAATGTCAAAGAATTGGTAATATTAGTAGACGTCAAGAAATGCCTATGAACTATTCACTTGTTATTGAACCATTTTATGTTAGGGGCTTTGATTATATGGGACCTTTTCTTGCCTCTAATGGGTACACACATATTTTAGTTGTTGTTGATTACGTTGCTAAGTGGGTAGAAGCTATTCCAACTAGTAGTGCTGATCATAACACCTCTATTAAGATGCTTACAGAAGTTATATTTCCGAGGTTTGGAGTCCCTAGGTATCTAATGACTGATGGTGGTTCACACTTTATTCATGGTGCTTTCCGTAAAATGCTTGCTAAGTATGATGTCAACCATAGAATTTCATCCCCCTATCACCCACAGACTAGTGGTCAAGTAGAACTAAGTAATAGGAAGTTGAAATTATTCTTGCAAAAAACAGTTAATAGGTCTAGGAAGAATTGGTCCAAGAAACTTGATGATGCATTATGGGCCTATAGAACTGCATACAAAAATCCTATGGGTATGTCTCCATATAAGATGGTATATGGAAAAGCATGTCACTTACCTCTTGAACTAGAACATAAGGCATATTGGGCTATTAAGGAGCTCAACTATGATTTCAAACTTGCCGGTGAAAAGAGTTTATTTGACATTAGTTGTCTCGATGAATGGAGAACCCAGGCCTATGAGAATGCTAAGCTGTTTAAAGAAAAAGTTAAAAGATGGCATGACAAAAGCATACAAAAGCGTGAGTTTAACGTAGGTGATTATGTCTTGCTATACAACTCTCGTTTAAGATTTTTTGCAGGAAAACTTCTCCCCAAGAGGGAAGGACCTTACGTTATCGAGGAGGTCTATCGTTCCGGTGCCATAAAAAACAACAACTTCGAAGGCACAAATCCGAAGGTGGTGAATGGTCAAAGAATCAAACATTATATCTCAGGTAATCCTATAAATGTTGAACCTAATGTTATTGAAACCATAACCCCGGAGGAATACATAAGGGACACTTTCCAGAACGATTCAGCCTCCAAAAAGGAAGAGGTACGTGATACGGTAAGTAAACTGACTCCAAAACAGTTCTAAAGGCAATTTTTCTCCGTTTTGGAATATTTAGAAAAATAGAAAAATAAACCGCAGTCCGGAAGAGACACGAGGCGTCCACGAGGGCGGAGGGTGCGCCCCCCTTCCCAGGGCGCGCCCCCCTGCCTCGTGGACACCCCGTGTGACTCCCGAACTCTGTTTTCTTGTGGGTTACTCCTTTTGGTCGGTAAAAATTCATCATATATATTCCCAAAGGTTTTGACCTCTGTATCACGCAAAAATTCTCTGTTTTCGTTTCGAGCTGCTGTTTTTGACAGATCTAGATCATCATGGCGTCCTCCAACACCCCAAGGACAAGTTCTTCGAGAAGGTCATCAACCCCTACCTTGCGGAGGTGCTGCACCACCCTAAAACCATGCAGTTGCATGAGGGGGTGCTGCACATCCATGATGTTGAGGGGCCAAGGAGGACCAGAAGCATGGAGACAAGGCTCGAAGCAATGGAGCAGCAAGTTTTCAAGTGCCAAGGTATGGTGGAACGAGGACTTGACGCCAACCACATGATGATCTCGGAGCTTGCCAACAACCTCAAGCTGGACTTAAGGATCTTTGGGGAAGCCATCTCCAATCTTCAAGAGAAGATCGATCACCGCCAAGCCCAGATCTATGAACTGCAAAACCAAAATTGTGAGTATGAATATAGATTCAAGAAGATGAGTTTGGCTGCAGATTTGACTATCCCGGAGATTCGGTCATCCTTCTACGATGGTGAACCTATGCCTTGGAAGGTGGACAACAAGCCTACATCATCAACAACTCCATCATCACCGCCCCCGAAGAAGGAGACATAATCATATGGGTATGGGCACTCCCCTTGGCAACTGCCAAGCTTGGGGGAGTGACCCCGGTATCATATCACCATCACTCCTATCTTTACTGTTTTACTTAGTTCGATCCTTTTGGTAGTATCTTGATCTATTAGAATAAAGTTAGCATGATCTAGTTGTGAGCTTTTGCTTTGTGAGCTTTATCCTTTGTAATCGAGTCCGTGTTTGCTATTTAATAAAGATTAGTGTTGAGTCAAGGGCTTGATTTCCTCACTTGGGTCATGATAAAAAGAAAGAATGCATAAAGAGTATCAAAGTGATCATATCGATCTTATGGGGAGTAATGACTTCACATACAAGAGTATGATAAATAAAAGTTGTTGGGAGGTGACAAACATAGTCTTGGTCATCGTTGCAATTAATAGGAAGTAATAAAAGAGGAGAGGCTTCACATACAAATATACTATCTTGGACATCTTTTATGATTGTGAGCACTCATTAAAATATGACATGCTAAAGAGTTGATGTTGGACAAGGAAGACAACATAATGGGTTATGTCTTCTCATATCCGAAATAAAGTATATTGTCATGGATCATCGAACATGTTGAGCTTGCCTTTCCCCCTCATGCTAGCCAAAACTCCTTGCACTAAGTAGAGATACTACTTGTGCTTCCATATATCCTTAAACCCAGTTTTGCCATGAGAGTCCACCATACCTACCTATGGATTGAGAAAGATCCTTCCAAGTAAGTTGTCATGTTGCAAATCCGCTAAAATATGTATGATTTATTAGTGTGGGAGAAATGAGCTTTATACAATCTTGTGATATGGAAGTAATAAAAGTGATGGACTGCATAATAAAGGTCCTTATCACAAGCGGCAATATAAAGCGAAGTTCCTCTATGCTAAGACTTTGTGCATCCAACCATAAAAACACATGACAACCTCTGCTTCCCTCTGCGAAGGGCCTATCTGCTATTCTTGCCTTATAAGTGTCAAGGTGAAATTCACCTTTCCTTTTTACATTTTATCCTTTGGCAAGAACATTGTGTTGGAAAGATCCTCACATATATACCCACTTGGATGTAAGTTTTCATGATCTATTACTGTTGACATTACCCTTGAGGTAAAAGGTTGGGAGGCAACACCATAAGCCCCTATCTTTCTCTGTGTCCAGTTAAAACTCCATAAACATAAGTATTGCATGAGTGTGAGCAATTGTGAAAGACTATATGATAGTTGAGTGTGTAGGCTTGCTGAAAGGCTCTTCTATTGACTCTTTCCGATATTACGATAAATTGCAATTGCTTCAATGACCGAGATCAAAGTTTGTTAGTTTCCAATGAAGTTTATGATTCATACTTGATATTGTGGATGAATTGTTACTTTAGCATAAGAATCATATGACTATATTTATATAAGTTGTTGTTATGAGAATGATCATGATGCCCTCATGTCCGTATTTTGTTTTATCGACACCTCTATCTCTAAACATGTGGACATATTGTTTGATATCGGCTTTCGCTTGAGGACAAGCGAGGTCTAAGCTTGGGGGAGTTGATACGTCCATTTTGCATCATGCTTATAAGTTGATATTTATTGCATTATGGATTGTTCTTACATGTTTTGTCACAATACTTATGCCTTTTCTCTCTTATTTTACAAGGTTCACATGAAGAGGGCGAATGCCGGCAGCTGGAATTCTGGGCTGGAAAAGGAGCAAACTTTGGAAACCTATTTTGCACAACTCCAAAAGCCCTGAAACTCAACAGAACATCGTTTTAGAAAATATAAAAAATATCTGGCGAAAGAAACCCACGAGGGGGGCCACCGGCTGTCCACGAGGGTGGGGCGCGCCCCCTTCCCAGGGCACGCCCCCCTGCCTCGTGGGCCAGCCGGAAGGCCCCCGATGCCCATCTTCTCCTATATGAGGTGTTTTGACCTGGAAAAAATCATATGGAGGCTTTCGGGACCAGACGCCGCCGTCTCGAGGCGGAAACCAATCTAGGGCTTCGGCAGAGCTGTTCTGCTGGCGACACTTCCCTCCGGGAGGGGGAAATCATCACCGTCGTCATCAACAACAACTCTCCCATCTTGGGGAGGGCTATCTTCATCAACATCTTCACCAGCACCATCTCCTCTCAAACCCTAGTTCATCTCTTGTATCCAATCTTTGTCCCCAAACCTCAGATTGGTACCTGTGGGTTGCTAGTAGTGTTGATTACTCCTTGTAGTTGATGCTAGTTGGTTTATTTTGTGGAAGATCAAATGTTCAGCTCCATTATGCATATTAATACCCCTCTGATCATGAACAATATTATGTCTTGTGAGTAGTTACTTTTGTTCCTGAGGACATGGGAGAAGTCTTGCTATTAGTAATCATGTGAGTTTGGTCTTCGTTCGATATTTTGATGAGATGTATGTTGTTTCTCCTCTAGTGGTGTCATGTGAATGTCGACTACATGACACTTCACCATTATTTGGGTCTAGAGGAAGGCATTGGGAAGTAATAAGTAGATGATGGGTTGCTAGAGTGACAAAAGCTTAAACCCTAGTTTATGCGTTGCTTCGTAAGGGGCTGATTTGGATCCATATGTTTCAAGCTATGGTTAGGTTTACCTTAATACTTCTTTTGTAGTTGCGGATGCTTGCATTACAGGTTAATCATAAGTGGGAGGCTTGTCCAATTAAGGGCAGCACCCAAGCACCGGTCCACCCACATACCAAATTATCAAAGTACCGAACGTGAATCGGACGATCGTGATGAAAACTAGCTTGACGATAATTCCCATATGTCCTCGGGAGCGTTTTCCTTTATATAAGAGTTTGTCCAGGCTTGTCCTTTGATACAAAAAGGATTGGGCCACCTTGCTGCACCTTATTTACTTTTACCTTTTGTCACTTTCTACCAATTATCTTATCACAAAACTATCTGTTACCTATAATTTCAGTGCTTGCAGAGAATACCTTACTGAAAACCGCCTATCATTTCCTTCTGCTCCTCGTTGGGTTCGACGCTCTTACTTATTGAAAGGACTACGATTGATCCCCTACACTTGTGGGTCATCAGACTTCGGTGAAACTTTTGCCCCCGTTGCCCGTCTTGAATCCATTCACATCTTGCTTGCATATGCCTCTCACCATGATTTTAAATTGTATCAAATGGATGTGAAGAGTACATTTCTTAATGGTCCTCTTAAAGAGTTGGTGTATGTCAAGCAACCTCCCGGTTTCAAAGATCCCAATCACCCCTCCCACGTTTGTGAACTCCATAAGGCACTCTATGGACTTAAACAAGCACCTAGTGCTTGGTATGATCACCTTACGGCGTTCCTAAGTAAGAAAGGGTTCCAGATCAGGGTAATAGATTCCACTCTCCTCACAAAGAAGGTAAAAGGAGAATTGTTAGTGTGCCAAATATATGTTGATGATATTATATTTGGATCCACTAACCATGCTATTAACGTTGAGTTTGAGAATCCTATGACTAAGGAATTTTCTATGAGCATGATGGGGGAGTTGAAGTTCTTCCTCGGTTTTCAAGTGAAGCAATTGAGAGGAGGAACCTTCATCAACCAATATCTTTATATCCAAGACATGCTCAAGAGATTCAAAATGCAAGATGTTAAGCCCATGAAGACACCCATGCCCACAAATGGCCAACTTCATCTTGATCCCAATGGTAAAGAAGTGGATCAAAAGGTATATCACTCCATGATCGGTTCCTTGCTTTACCTTTGTGCATCTAGACCAGATATCATGTTGAGTGTGTGTGTGTGTGTGCAAGATTTCAATCCGCTCCTAAGGAGAGCCACTATTCGGTAGTGAAAAGAATCCTTCGATATTTGGTTCATACCCCAAACTTGGGCCTTTTGTATCCCAAAGGATCATCTTTCAAGTTAATGGGGTACTCGGATTTGGATTGGGCCGGGGACAAGGTTGACCGCAAGTATACTTCCAGTTCATGTCAATTACTAGGGAGATCCTTGGTAAGTTTGTCTTCGAAAAGAAGCAAAATTGTATATCTCTCTCAACCGCCAAAGCAGATTACATTGCCGCTGGAAGTTGTTGTGCACAGTTATTATGGATGAGGCAAACTTTGATGGATTACAGTGTCAAATGTGACAAAGTGCCTCTTTTGTGTGACAATGAAAGTGCTATCAAGATCGCCGAGAATCCAATGCAACATAGCAATACCAAGCATATTGAGATTCGTCATCACTTCATTCGGGATCATTTGGACAAGGGAGACATTGACTTATTCCATGTCAACACCGAGAGGCAACCTGTCGATATTTTCACCAAGCCACTTGATGAAGCAAGATTCCGCGAGTTAAGGCATGAGCTAAATATCATGGATATAAGTAACTTGGGTTGAGATTCTTGCGGATACACACATACTCATATAATATCTAGTTTAGATGCATGCACATGTCTAGGGGGAGCTAGCTCAACTCATGAGTTATCTCATCCTAGAAGTGCATAAATTAAACAAAATATTTTACATTAGCCACTTTTAGGTGGCACGTGTGCTTCAAATATGAGTATTGGTCTTGGGCCCAAGGTTCCTATCTTCGCGGTACCATACCAAACAAACTCGAACATGGTGGCCTCGGCCACCGCCCTCCTTGGAGGTTTTATCCGTGTTTCTTGTGTATGGTGTTTTTGGTTCTTTTTAGTGTTTTTGTTCCTCTCATGTTTTTGTTGCTTGTTGATCTTCTCATCTAGCGCAAGTGATCCACATATACCCTTCTAGTAGTAATAGGATTTTGCGTGCGACGTATTCAGAAACATAGACTAAAATACTCATTAAAGGCTTGGTAAGAGTCTTCACTCAGCCATGCCTTCAAGAGGTACTTCAAGTCAACAGTTCCTGAGTACCCCGTGTCCATAGGCTTGTACCGTGCGCATGGGGGCCCCGTGCCCACGGGCTCTACACCGTAGGCACGGGACCCCCGGGCGCACGGGACTCACTTAGCCCGTGCCCGCGGGGTCTGCAGTTCCAAGCCCTAAAGAGGTGGGCGCTGGGGGGCTTGTGTTCATTCCCACCTGTCGCCCCCTCCACTCCCCAGGACGCCTCCAGGGCCGCCGCCGTCGCCTCCTCTCGCTGGCGCTCCTCTGGGCACCATCAGGACATCTGGCTCCATGGAGATCTCTTGGGATGGGGTCCTCCTCTGGTATCTCCCTTCCCCCTTCCTACCTTTTCTCTCTAGGGATCATCTACAAGCTTTTAGGGTTCCTAGGCGATCTCTAGATTAGGGTAGTTGCTCCTCTTGTGTAGGATTGATCTTGTGCAAATATTCATAGGTTCCTCTGCCGCACCCACTCCCAGATTTCGATCTGGAAGTGGATGCCGCTGGGGAACCCCCCATGTCCATGTGGAGTTTGACGCCCGTGCGCGTGGGGCCCCGTGCCCACAGCCGTGTACCGTGCACACGGGACCCCCATGCACACGGGGTCCAACCCCCATGCGCACGGGGTACCCAGAAATGTTCTGCCTAGTTATGTATTCTCCTCAACCATTATCTCAAGAACTTGTACTCATTTGTGTCCTTTGCTTTGTGTGTTGTTGTGTGTTTCTGTTGTGTTTCAGACTCCGCTGACAAGAGGTCCGAGTCTCGTCGCAAGCGCCCTAAAGCAAGTTCCTCGGAATTCACTGTTTCTCGTCACCAGTCGTCTGAAGGCATTGGGCAGGGGTCGGGGTTAGAGTGGGGTCGTGTTCGTCGTGCAGCCACCAAGCAGCCCGTTGTTGAGGCCTTTGATGATTCAGAGGAAGAGTATGTCTCTCGGGAAGATGCTCACTATGTCAACCCCGCAGATGAATAGATAGAGGCTGAGGATGGTCTTGTTGACGAAAATGATGAAGAAGAAGAGGAGAATTTGTCCAGTCCTGAGCAAGCCATTCCCGGTGGGCGAGATATCAGGGGGTTGCCCCTTTCTGAATGGTCCAAGCCAGAGATTTTGGTGGAGAGGTATAATCATCCCTATGTTGCTGCCACTGGTTTGGGGGTGGATCCTCGGTTAAAGAATGAGTTTCAGCGGAGAGTGTACCATGATCTTCTCATGACAAAGGGCAAGAAGTTTGCTCCTCACAAGCAAGTTAAAGTTGAGAGTCTCCGGGACAATGATCACCTCTATCCTGGCGTGTACTCTGCTCTTGGGAGGTTGGGCCTTATTCCTTTTTGTCACCTTCAACTATCCATACAATGAGGACCTTGTGATGCAGTTATTTGCCACCGTATTCTTCTCCAATGACTTTGCTCGCACCCTCATGTCGATGTCTGGGACACATCGGTGCTCTGCTTCTATGGTGAAGTTTTCTGAGATCATTCCTTACTCGTTCATTGCTGAAGAAGAGGCAAGTGAGGAGTTTGGCCGTGTTCGTGAATCTTGACGGCGCCACAAGGATGAGATTGTGTTTGCTTACAAGCAAGATAAGCCTTTTGTCACCGATTCCATCAAAGACCTCGTGCCTATCTATGATACTATGCGCCACATTTTGAGGTACACGCTCACTCCTAGGGCCGGTGATTCTCACAATGTGCAGAGCTCCATGTTGGATGTGTTTGTGTACCTGCATAGGAAGTAGAAGTGTGTGCCAGATAACTAGTCCTTGTTCTATGCTCCATTCATCCAGACGTTTATTGAGTCCGTCTGCCTAGCTAACTACATCTCTCAGTACAAGACATCGGTTCCCAAGCAAAACTCCAACTAGACACATGTTGCTCCTGCTCCATATGTTCCTCCCAAGAAGGGGCGCAATCCTAGGCCTGAAGATCGTGCCACATACACTCCTCGTGTGTTCTCCACTGCATGGATCCCTCGTGGTAAGGGCAAGAAGGTAGTATCTGAGGCTAGTTTCACCAAAGGAGAGAAGTCCTTTTGTTCAAGACCATGAGCAACCTGTTCAAGATGTGCCAGTCTATTCAGCGTCGTCGAATGAAGGATATCAACAAGGACAAGCTTGTGAGGCTTCAGAAGAAGGCAGAGAGGGTTGCAGCGGGTGGGGATGTTGGCCTAGGGTCAGAGGACATCGACAGTGAGGCCACGACTCATTCTTTTCTGATGGCAGGATGGTGTTTTGATGATGATGATGATGCTTCGACCGCTCCTCCTCTTGTCTAGTGTGTGTCTTTGTGTTGCCTTTTCTCCTTTTTGTTGTCTTGATGACAAAGGAGGGAAGTGTGGTTTTTAGTGCGTGTTGAGATCTCAAGCTGTGTTTCTCTACTTTGTTGGTTGTCTTTAATTGGCTCGAGATACTCTTATTTGCTTTCTGGTGTGTAGTTGTGAGCTACCTTGTGTCAGTTAGTGAGACTAGTTATGCTTTGTGGATGTGGTTTTTAGTGTGTGTTGAGATCTCAAGCCGTATTTCTCTGCTTTGTTGGTTATCTTTAATTGGCTCGAGATACTCTTATTTGCTTTCCGGTGTGTAGTTGTGAGCTACCTTGTGCCAGTTAGTGAGACTAGTGCTTTGTGGATCTCTTACATGCTTATGCTCATATTGTGTGGTATGATCTATCTTTACTATAATTGTCTCACGATACTTGCTCACCACACTATTACATGTGATCTAGGCATCATTATAGGTTTATTTTTTGTTGATCACTTTCTTTGACAATTTTGATCCAGGGGGGAGTCCCATGTGTGTGTGCTTGATGCATTCTCAAGCATATCCTTTTCTAGGCACACATATAGGGGGAGCTCTCTTGATCAAAATCTGTCGCATGGCTTTTTTATCTTTGTCTTATCTTTTGATGCCATGTCCTAACCACGTTGTCATCAATGCACCAAAAAGGCGGAGATTGAAAGTGCATATGGCAATTAAATTATATTTTGGTGTGATGATAATGTGGTTAGTTGAACTAATATCGGTTGCTAAATTTTATCTCAGGATATTGGTTCCATTGTGCTCGTGATGGAGGTATCTGACCCCCCCCCCCCCAAATTCAAAAAGATCGAAGGCGTGGTCGACTGGCGATTCAAAGGTTTTATTTTTGGTTCAATTCGAGTCGTAGGAAAGACCGCACTATTAAGAGGGGTAGGTGTGGATATGTGTTGTGTGGGAATGCCATTGTCGAGACATAAACACCAGCCCACCCATTGCTACCACTTAATCTGTAGTGTGCTTGCTTGTGGTACTCAGAGAGCTTGCAACAAAAAGTTTCTGTGTACCCTGTGTGCACGGGGTCTGTTGACCCCCGTGCGCACGGGGTACTGCGGGTGGTGCATAAGTCTCTAAGTACCCCATGCGCACAAGGCTGACTTAGCCCGTGCGCACGGGGTCCAATGGGCAGAAACGGACACCCGGTCAAGAACACTATAAAAGCCCCCCCCCCCCTTCTTCCTCAAAAATCCTAATGTCTTGTTGAGCTCCACCATTGCTACACCTCATTTTGCTCAATACTCTCAATCCCTCCACCCAAACTTGTTGAAACTTTGGGCATTGGGAGAGCAAGACCCGATCTACATCTTAACCGAACCAAATCGTGTTCCCCGCAACATTTCCTACCCATTGACATGTTACTCTTGGAGCTTTGGCACCTAGGCGGTTAGAGGTTCCTCTGGAAGCTTCCTTGCTTGAGGTGTGCTCCGGAGAAATTTGTAAAGGCGTGGTGGTTGCCTTCAAGACCAACCCCGAGAGATTCGAGGCTCATCCATTGGCGGTAAATCGAAAGAGATTACGGTGAGCCTTCGGTGGCGTTCCACAAGCTTTGGCTCCGGCACCGCTCTAAACGGAGAGTAGCTCTTCCCAAAGGAAGAGTGAACTTCAGGATAAAATCTGCGTGCTCGTCTCACTTGTGCTTAATCCTTTCCCGCACTTTAATTTTCATTGTATGCTTGTTGGCTTTCTATTTAGATTGTTGCCCTGCATATTTAGCTTTAAGCTTGCTTGTCATATAGGTTGTGTTCACCTAGTTGCATATGTAGTGAACCCTTTTATCCGCTAAGCCTTAAAAATGACAAGAAAGATTAAAATTTGTAGTCTCCTATTCACCC